>CM067314.1:14000914-14383414 GCA_034231615.1 Meghimatium bilineatum
CATAGATGTTATCAGAAAACGCGGTTGATCATACATCGGGCATGTCCTACGCGCAGACATCAACAGAATACACCACCAATCTCTTGAATGGATACCTACAGGCAAAAGAGCCAGACCAAAAAGAAACACTCAGAAGAACAATACTTAAAGAAAGTAAAACAACCAATATTCATACTATTCAAGAACTGCACAGAATAGCTTGAACAGACAGAATTGGAGAGATCTGACCTCTGCCCTATGCGCTAACATCAGAGCAAAAGGAAAATGAAGAGTGAGAGAGAGAGCCAGAGAAACATACTAGTTACATGAGACAAAGAGAGAACCAGAGAAACATACTAGTTACATGAGACAAAGAGAGAGCCAGAGAAACATACTACTTGCATGAGACAAAGAGAGAGAGAGAGCGAGAGAAACATACTACTTACATGAGACAAAGAGAGAGAGCGAGAGAAACATAATACTTACATGAGACAAAGAGAGAGAGAGCGAGAGAAACATACTAGTTACATGAGACAAAGAGAGAGAGCGAAAGAAACATACTAGTTACATGAGACAAAGAGAGAGAGCGAGAGAAACATACTAGTTACATGAGACAAAGAGAGAGAGCGAGAGAAACATACTAGTTACATGAGACAAATAGAGAGAGCGAAATAAACATACTAGTTACATGAGACAAAGAGAGAGAGAAACATACTAGTTACATGAGACAAAGAGAGAGAGAGAAATAGAGGGAAACATACTAGTTACACGAGACAAAGAGAGAAGGAGAGAGAAACATACTAGTTACATGAGACAAAGAGAGAGAGAAATAGAGGGAAACATACTAGTTACATCAGACAAAGAGAGACAGAGAAAGAGAGGGAAACATACTAGTTACACGAGACAAAGAGAGAAGGAGAGAGAAACATACTAGTTACATGAGACAAAGAGAAAGAGAGAAACATACTAGTTACATGAGACAAAGAGAAAGAGAGAGAGAGAAACATACTAGTTACATGAGACAAAGAGAGAAGGAGAGAGAAACATACTAGTTACATGAGACAAAGAGAGAGAGAGAGAAATAGAGAGAAACATACTAGTTACATGAGACAAAGAGAGAGAGAGAAACATACTAGTTACATGAGACAAATAGAGAAGGAGAGAGAAACATACTACGAGTAGTTACATGAGACAAAGAGAGAAGGAGAGAGAAACATACTAGTTTTATGAGAAAAAGAGAGAGAGAAATAGAGAGAAACATACTAGTTACATGAGACAAAGAGAGAAGGAGAGAGAAACATACTAGTTACATGAGACAAAGAGAGAAGAGAGAGAAACATACTAGTTACATGAGACAAAGAGAGAAGGAGAGAGAAACATACTAGTTACATGAGACAAAGAGAGAAGGAGAGAGAAACATACTAGTTACATGAGACAAAGAGAGAGAGAAATAGAGAGAAACATACTAGTTACATGAGAAAAAGAGAGAAGGAGAGAGAAACATACTAGTTACATGAGACAAAGAGAGAGAGAAACATACTAGTTACATGAGACAAAGAGAGAGAGAGAAACATACTAGTTACATGAGACAAAGAGAGAGAGAGAGAGAGAAACATACTAGTTAAATGATACAAAGAGTGAGAGAAACATACTAGTTACATGAGACAAAGAGAGAAGGAGATAGAAACATACTAGTTACATGAGACAAAGAGAGAGAGAGAAATAGAGAGAAACATACTAGTTACATGAGACAAAGAGAGAGAGAGAGAAACATACTAGTTACATGAGAAAAAGAGAGAGAGAGAGAAATATACTAGTTACATGAGACAAAGAGAGAGAGAGAAATAGAGAGAAACATACTAGTTACATAAGACAAAGAGAGAGAGAGAAACATACTAGTTACATGAGAAAAAGTGAGTGAGAGAAAAATATACTAGTTACATGAGAGAAAGAGAGAGAGAAATAGAGAGAAACATACTAGTTACATGAGACAAAGAGAGAAGGAGAGAGAAGGAAAGAGAAACATACTAGTTACATGACACAAAGAGAGAGAGAAACATACTAGTTAGATGAGACAAAGAGAGAGAGAAATAGAGAGAAACATTCTAGTTACATCAGACAAAGAGAGAGAGAGAGAGAGAGAGAAAGAGAGGGAAACATACTAGTTACATGAGACAAAGAGAGAAGGAGAGAGAAACATACTAGTTACATGAGACACATAGAGAGAGAGAAATAGAGAGAAACATACTAGTTACATGAGACAAAGAGAGAGAGAGAAACATACTAGTTACATGAGACAAAGAGAGAGAGAGAGAAATAGAGGGAAACATACTAGTTACATCAAACAAAGAGAGAGAGAGAGAAACATACTAGTTACATGAGACAAAGAGAGAAGGAGAGATAAACATACTAGTTACATGAGACAAAGAGAGAGAGAGAGAGAAATAGAGGGAAACATACTAGTTACATCAAACAAAGAGAGAGAGAAAGGGAGGGAAACATACTAGTTACATGAGACAAAGAGAGAAGGATAGAGAAACATACTAGTTACATGAGACAAAGAGAGAAAGAGTGGGAAACATACTAGTTACACGAGACAAAGAAAGAGAGAAACATACTAGTTACATGAGACAAAGAAAGAGAAAAAACATACTAGTTACACGAGACAATGAGAGAGAGAGAGAAACATACTAGTTACATGAAACACAGAAAGAGAGAAACATACTAGTTACACGAGACATAGCGAGAGAGAGAGAGAAACATACTAGTTACATGAGACAAAGAGAGAAAGAGAGCGTAACTTACTAGATACATGAGGCAAAGAGAGAGAGAAAGAGAGGGAAACATACTAGTTACACGAGACAAAGAGAGAAGGAGAGAGAAACATACTAGTTACATGAGACAAAGAGAGAGAGAGAGAGATAGAGGGAAACATACTAGTTACACGAGACAAAGAGTGAGATAAATAGATGGAAACATACTACAAATTACACGAGACAAAGAGTGAGAGAAATAGAGGGAAACATACTAGTTACATGAGACAAAGAGAGAGAGAAACATACTAGTTACATGAGACAAAGTGAGAAGGAGAGAGAAACATATTAGTTACATGAGACAAAGAGAGAGAGAAATAGAGGGAAACATACTAATTACATCAGACAAAGAGAGAGAGAAAAAGATACTAGTTACATGAGAGAAAGAGAGAGAGAAATAGAGGTAAACATACTAGTTACATCAGACAAAGAGAGAGAGAGAAACATACTAGTTACATGAGACAAAGAGAGAGAGAAATAGAGGGAAACATACTAGTTACACGAGACAAAGAGAGAAAGAGAGCGAAACATACTAGTTACACGAGACAAAGAGAGAGATATAGAGAGAAACATACTAGTTACATGAGACAAAGAGAGAGAGAGAAACATACTAGTTACATGAGACAAATAGAGAAGGAGAGAGAAACATACTACGAGTAGTTACATGAGACAAAGAGAGAAGGAGAGAGAAACATACTAGTTTTATGAGAAAAAGAGAGAGAGAAATAGAGAGAAACATACTAGTTACATGAGACAAAGAGAGAAGGAGAGAGAAACATACTAGTTACATGAGACAAAGAGAGAAGAGAGAGAAACATACTAGTTACATGAGACAAAGAGAGAAGGAGAGAGAAACATACTAGTTACATGAGACAAAGAGAGAAGGAGAGAGAAACATACTAGTTACATGAGACAAAGAGAGAGAGAAATAGAGAGAAACATACTAGTTACATGAGACAAAGAGAGAAGGAGAGAGAGAGAAACATACTAGTTACATGAGAAAAAGAGAGAAGGAGAGAGAAACATACTAGTTACATGAGACAAAGAGAGAGAGAAACATACTAGTTACATGAGACAAAGAGAGAGAGAGAAACATACTAGTTACATGAGACAAAGAGAGAGAGAGAGAGAGAAACATACTAGTTAAATGATACAAAGAGTGAGAGAAACATACTAGTTACATGAGACAAAGAGAGAAGGAGATAGAAACATACTAGTTACATGAGACAAAGAGAGAGAGAGAAATAGAGAGAAACATACTAGTTACATGAGACAAAGAGAGAGAGAGAAACATACTAGTTACATGAGACAAAGAGAGAGAGAGAGAAATATACTAGTTACATGAGACAAAGAGAGAGAGAGAAATAGAGAGAAACATACTAGTTACATGAGAAAAAGTGAGTGAGAGAAAAATATACTAGTTACATGAGAGAAAGAGAGAGAGAAATAGAGAGAAACATACTAGTTACATGAGACAAAGAGAGAAGGAGAGAGAAGGAAAGAGAAACATACTAGTTACATGACACAAATAGAGAGAGAAACATACTAGTTAGATGAGACAAAGAGAGAGAGAAATAGAGAGAAACATTCTAGTTACATCAGACAAAGAGAGAGAGAGAGAGAGAGAGAAAGAGAGGGAAACATACTAGTTACATGAGACAAAGAGAGAAGGAGAGAGAAACATACTAGTTACATGAGACAAATAGAGAGAGAGAAATAGAGAGAAACATACTAGTTACATGAGACAAAGAGAGAGAGAGAGAAATAGAGGGAAACATACTAGTTACATCAAACAAAGAGAGAGAGAGAGAAACATACTAGTTACATGAGACAAAGAGAGAAGGAGAGATAAACATACTAGTTACATGAGACAAAGAGAGAGAGAGAGAAATAGAGGGAAACATACTAGTTACATCAAACAAAGAGAGAGAGAAAGGGAGGGAAACATACTAGTTACATGAGACAAAGAGAGAAGGATAGAGAAACATACTAGTTACATGAGACAAAGAGAGAAAGAGTGGGAAACATACTAGTTACACGAGACAAAGAAAGAGAGAAACATACTAGTTACATGAGACAAAGAAAGAGAAAAAACATACTAGTTACACGAGACAATGAGAGAGAGAGAGAAACATACTAGTTACATGAAACACAGAAAGAGAGAAACATACTAGTTACACGAGACATAGCGAGAGAGAGAGAGAAACATACTAGTTACATGAGACAAAGAGAGAAAGAGAGCGTAACTTACTAGATACATGAGGCAAAGAGAGAGAGAAAGAGAGGGAAACATACTAGTTACACGAGACAAAGAGAGAAGGAGAGAGAAACATACTAGTTACATGAGACAAAGAGAGAGAGAGAGAGAGAGATAGAGGGAAACATACTAGTTACACGAGACAAAGAGTGAGATAAATAGATGGAAACATACTACAAATTACACGAGACAAAGAGTGAGAGAAATAGAGGGAAACATACTAGTTACATGAGACAAAGAGAGAGAGAAACATACTAGTTACATGAGACAAAGTGAGAAGGAGAGAGAAACATATTAGTTACATGAGACAAAGAGAGAGAGAAATAGAGGGAAACATACTAATTACATCAGACAAAGAGAGAGAGAAAAAGATACTAGTTACATGAGAGAAAGAGAGAGAGAAATAGAGGGAAACATACTAGTTACATCAGACAAAGAGAGAGAGAGAAACATACTAGTTACATGAGACAAAGAGAGAGAGAAATAGAGGGAAACATACTAGTTACACGAGGCAAAGAGAGAAAGAGAGCGAAACATACTAGTTACACGAGACAAAGAGTGAGAGATATAGAGGGAAACATACTAGTTACATGAGACAAAGAGTGAGAGAAACATACTAGTTACATGAGACAAAGAGTGAGAGAAACATACTAGTTACATGAGACAAACAGTGAGAGAAACATACTAGTTACATGAGACAAAGAGTGAGAGAAACATACTAGTTACATGAGACAAAGAGTGAGAGAAACATACTAGTTACATGAGACAAAGAGAGAAGGAGAGAGAAACATACTAGTTACATGAGACAAAGAGAGAAGGAGAGAGAAACATACTAGTTACACGAGACAAAGAGAGAGAGAAATAGAGGGAAACATACTAGTTACACGAGACAAAGAGTGAGAGAAATAGAGGGAAACATACTAGTTACATCAGACAAAGAGAGAGAGAGAAACATACTAGTTACATGAGACAAAGAGAGAGAGAAATAGAGAGAAACATACTAGTTACATGAGACAAAGAGAGAGAGAAATAGAGGGAAACATACTAGTTACACGAGACAAAGAGAGAAAGAGAGAGAAACATACTAGTTACATGAGACAAAGAGAGAAGGAGAGAGAAACATACTAGTTACACGAGACAAAGAGAGAGAGAGAGAGAGAAAAAGAGGGAAACATACTAGTTACACGAGACAAAGAGAGAAAGAGAGCGAAACATACTAGTTACACGAGACAAAGAGTGAGAGAAATAGAGGGAAACATACTAGTTACATCAGACAAAGAGAGAGAGAGAGAGAGAGAGAGAAACATACTAGTTACATGAGACAAAGTGTGAGAGAAATAGAGGGAAACATACTAGTTACATGAGACAAAGAGAGTGATAAACATACTAGTTACACGAGACAAAGAGAGAAGGAGAGAGAAACATACTAGTTACATGAGGCAAAGAGAGAGAGAAATAGAGAGAAACATACTAGTTACATGAGGCAAAGAGAGAGAGAAATAGAGAGAAACATACTAGTTACACGAGACAAAGAGAGAGAGAGAAATAGAGGGAAACATCCTAGTTACACTAGACAAAGAGTGAGAGAAATAGAGGGAAACATACTAGTTACATGACACAAAGAGAGAAGGAGAGAGAAACATACTAGTTACATGAGACAAAGAGAGAAGGAGAGAGAAACATGCTAGTTACATGAGAGAAAGCGAGAGAGAGAGAAATAGAGAGAAAAATACTAGTTACATGAGGCAAAGAGTGAGAGAAATAGAGAGAAACATACTAGTTACACTAGACAAAGAGTGAGAGAAATAGGGTAACATACTAGTTAAATGAGACAAAGAGAGAAGGAGAGAGAAACATACTAGTTACATGAGACAAAGAGAGAGAGAGAAATAGAAAGAAACATACTAGTTACATGAGACAAAGAGAGAGAGAGAGAAACATACTAGTTACATGAGACAAAGAGAGAGAGTGAGAAATATACTAGTTACATGAGACAAAGAGAGAGAGAGAAATAGAGAGAAACATACTAGTTACATGAGACAAAGAGAGAGAGAGAAACATACTAGTTACATGAGAAAAAGTGAGTGAGAGAAAAATATACTAGTTACATGAGAGAAAGAGAGAGAGAAATACAGAGAAACATACTAGTTACATGAGACAAAGAGAGAAGGAGAGAGAAGGAGAGAGAAACATACTAGTTACATGACACAAAGAGAGAGAGAAACATACTAGTTAGATGAGACAAAGAGAGAGAGAAATAGAGAGAAACAATCTAGTTACATCAGACAAAGAGAGAGAGAGAGAGAGAGAGAAAGAGAGGGAAACATACTAGTTACATGAGACAAAGAGAGAAGGAGAGAGAAACATACTAGTTACATGAGACAAATAGAGAGAGAGAAATAGAGAGAAACATACTAGTTACATGAGACAAAGAGAGAGAGAGAAACATACTAGTTACATGAGACAAAGAGAGAGAGAGAGAAATAGAGGGAAACATACTAGTTACATCAAACAAAGAGAGAGAGAGAAACATACTAGTTACATGAGACAAAGAGAGAAGGAGAGATAAACATACTAGTTACATGAGACAAAGAGAGAGAGAGAGAGAAATAGAGGGAAACATACTAGTTACATCAAACAAAGAGAGAGAGAAAGGGAGGGAAACATACTAGTTACATGAGACAAAGAGAGAAGGATAGAGAAACATACAAGTTACATGAGACAAAGAGAGAAAGAGAGGGAAACATACTAGTTACACGAGACAAAGAAAGAGAGAAACATACTAGTTACATGAGACAAAGAAAGAGAAAAAACATACTAGTTACACGAGACAATGAGAGAGAGAGAGAAACATACTAGTTACATGAAACACAGAAAGAGAGAAACATACTAGTTACACGAGACATAGCGAGAGAGAGAGAGAAACATACTAGTTACATGAGACAAAGAGAGAAAGAGAGAGAAACATACTAGTTACATGAGACAAAGAGAGAGAGAGAGAGAGAGATAGAGGGAAACATACTAGTTACACGAGACAAAGAGTGAGATAAATAGATGGAAACATACTACAAATTACACGAGACAAAGAGTGAGAGAAATAGAGGGAAACATACTAGTTACATGAGACAAAGAGAGAGAGAAACATACTAGTTACATGAGACAAAGTGAGAAGGAGAGAGAAACATATTAGTTACATGAGACAAAGAGAGAGAGAATTAGAGGGAAACATACTAATTACATCAGACAAAGAGAGAGAGAAAAAGATACTAGTTACATGAGAGAAAGAGAGAGAGAGAAATAGAGGGAAACATACTAGTTACATCAGACAAAGAGAGAGAGAGAAACATACTAGTTACATGAGACAAAGAGAGAGAGAAATAGAGGGAAACATACTAGTTACACGAGACAAAGAGAGAAAGAGAGCGAAACATACTAGTTACACGAGACAAAGAGTGAGAGATATAGAGGGAAACATACTAGTTACATGAGACAAAGAGTGAGAGAAACATACTAGTTACATGAGACAAAGAGTGAGAGAAACATACTAGTTACATGAGACAAACAGTGAGAGAAACATACTAGTTACATGAGACAAAGAGTGAGAGAAACATACTAGTTACATGAGACAAAGAGTGAGAGAAACATACTAGTTACATGAGACAAAGAGAGAAGGAGAGAGAAACATACTAGTTACATGAGACAAAGAGAGAAGGAGAGAGAAACATACTAGTTACCCGAGACAAAGAGAGAGAGAGAAATAGAGGGAAACATACTAGTTACACGAGACAAAGAGTGAGAGAAATAGAGGGAAACATACTAGTTACATCAGACAAAGAGAGAGAGAGAAACATACTAGTTACATGAGACAAAGAGAGAGAGAAATAGAGAGAAACATACTAGTTACATGAGACAAAGAGAGAGAGAAATAGAGGGAAACATACTAGTTACACGAGACAAAGAGAGAAAGAGAGAGAAACATACTAGTTACATGAGACAAAGAGAGAAGGAGAGAGAAACATACTAGTTACACGAGACAAAGAGAGAGAGAGAGAGAAAAAGAGGGAAACATACTAGTTACACGAGACAAAGAGAGAAAGAGAGCGAAACATACTAGTTACACGAGACAAAGAGTGAGAGAAATAGAGGGAAACATACTAGTTACATCAGACAAAGAGAGAGAGAGAGAGAGAGAAACATACTAGTTACATGAGACAAAGTGTGAGAGAAATAGAGGGAAACATACTAGTTACATGAGACAAAGAGAGTGATAAACATACTAGTTACACGAGACAAAGAGAGAAGGAGAGAGAAACATACTAGTTACATGAGGCAAAGAGAGAGAGAAATAGAGAGAAACATACTAGTTACATGAGGCAAAGAGAGAGAGAAATAGAGAGAAACATACTAGTTACACGAGACAAAGAGAGAGAGAGAAATAGAGGGAAACATCCTAGTTACACGAGACAAAGAGTGAGAGAAATAGAGGGAAACATACTAGTTACATCAGACAAAGAGAGAGAGAGAAACATACTAGTTACATGAGACAAAGAGAGAGAGAAATAGAGAGAAACATACTAGTTACATGAGACAAAGAGAGAGAGAAATAGAGGGAAACATACTAGTTACACGAGACAAAGAGAGAAAGAGAGAGAAACATACTAGTTACATGAGACAAAGAGAGAAGGAGAGAGAAACATACTAGTTACACGAGACAAAGAGAGAGAGAGAGAGAGAAAAAGAGGGAAACATACTAGTTACACGAGACAAAGAGAGAAAGAGAGCGAAACATACTAGTTACACGAGACAAAGAGTGAGAGAAATAGAGGGAAACATACTAGTTACATCAGACAAAGAGAGAGAGAGAGAGAGAGAGAGAAACATACTAGTTACATGAGACAAAGTGTGAGAGAAATAGAGGGAAACATACTAGTTACATGAGACAAAGAGAGTGATAAACATACTAGTTACACGAGACAAAGAGAGAAGGAGAGAGAAACATACTAGTTACATGAGGCAAAGAGAGAGAGAAATAGAGAGAAACATACTAGTTACATGAGGCAAAGAGAGAGAGAAATAGAGAGAAACATACTAGTTACACGAGACAAAGAGAGAGAGAGAAATAGAGGGAAACATCCTAGTTACACTAGACAAAGAGTGAGAGAAATAGAGGGAAACATACTAGTTACATGACACAAAGAGAGAAGGAGAGAGAAACATACTAGTTACATGAGACAAAGAGAGAAGGAGAGAGAAACATGCTAGTTACATGAGAGAAAGCGAGAGAGAGAGAAATAGAGAGAAAAATACTAGTTACATGAGGCAAAGAGTGAGAGAAATAGAGAGAAACATACTAGTTACACTAGACAAAGAGTGAGAGAAATAGGGTAACATACTAGTTAAATGAGACAAAGAGAGAAGGAGAGAGAAACATACTAGTTACATGAGACAAAGAGAGAGAGAGAAATAGAAAGAAACATACTAGTTACATGAGACAAAGAGAGAGAGAGAGAAACATACTAGTTACATGAGACAAAGAGAGAGAGTGAGAAATATACTAGTTACATGAGACAAAGAGAGAGAGAGAAATAGAGAGAAACATACTAGTTACATGAGACAAAGAGAGAGAGAGAAACATACTAGTTACATGAGAAAAAGTGAGTGAGAGAAAAATATACTAGTTACATGAGAGAAAGAGAGAGAGAAATACAGAGAAACATACTAGTTACATGAGACAAAGAGAGAAGGAGAGAGAAGGAGAGAGAAACATACTAGTTACATGACACAAAGAGAGAGAGAAACATACTAGTTAGATGAGACAAAGAGAGAGAGAAATAGAGAGAAACAATCTAGTTACATCAGACAAAGAGAGAGAGAGAGAGAGAGAAAGAGAGGGAAACATACTAGTTACATGAGACAAAGAGAGAAGGAGAGAGAAACATACTAGTTACATGAGACAAATAGAGAGAGAGAAATAGAGAGAAACATACTAGTTACATGAGACAAAGAGAGAGAGAGAAACATACTAGTTACATGAGACAAAGAGAGAGAGAGAGAAATAGAGGGAAACATACTAGTTACATCAAACAAAGAGAGAGAGAGAGAAACATACTAGTTACATGAGACAAAGAGAGAAGGAGAGATAAACATACTAGTTACATGAGACAAAGAGAGAGAGAGAGAGAAATAGAGGGAAACATACTAGTTACATCAAACAAAGAGAGAGAGAAAGGGAGGGAAACATACTAGTTACATGAGACAAAGAGAGAAGGATAGAGAAACATACAAGTTACATGAGACAAAGAGAGAAAGAGAGGGAAACATACTAGTTACACGAGACAAAGAAAGAGAGAAACATACTAGTTACATGAGACAAAGAAAGAGAAAAAACATACTAGTTACACGAGACAATGAGAGAGAGAGAGAAACATACTAGTTACATGAAACACAGAAAGAGAGAAACATACTAGTTACACGAGACATAGCGAGAGAGAGAGAGAAACATACTAGTTACATGAGACAAAGAGAGAAAGAGAGAGAAACATACTAGTTACATGAGACAAAGAGAGAGAGAGAGAGAGAGATAGAGGGAAACATACTAGTTACACGAGACAAAGAGTGAGATAAATAGATGGAAACATACTACAAATTACACGAGACAAAGAGTGAGAGAAATAGAGGGAAACATACTAGTTACATGAGACAAAGAGAGAGAGAAACATACTAGTTACATGAGACAAAGTGAGAAGGAGAGAGAAACATATTAGTTACATGAGACAAAGAGAGAGAGAATTAGAGGGAAACATACTAATTACATCAGACAAAGAGAGAGAGAAAAAGATACTAGTTACATGAGAGAAAGAGAGAGAGAGAAATAGAGGGAAACATACTAGTTACATCAGACAAAGAGAGAGAGAGAAACATACTAGTTACATGAGACAAAGAGAGAGAGAAATAGAGGGAAACATACTAGTTACACGAGACAAAGAGAGAAAGAGAGCGAAACATACTAGTTACACGAGACAAAGAGTGAGAGATATAGAGGGAAACATACTAGTTACATGAGACAAAGAGTGAGAGAAACATACTAGTTACATGAGACAAAGAGTGAGAGAAACATACTAGTTACATGAGACAAACAGTGAGAGAAACATACTAGTTACATGAGACAAAGAGTGAGAGAAACATACTAGTTACATGAGACAAAGAGTGAGAGAAACATACTAGTTACATGAGACAAAGAGAGAAGGAGAGAGAAACATACTAGTTACATGAGACAAAGAGAGAAGGAGAGAGAAACATACTAGTTACCCGAGACAAAGAGAGAGAGAGAAATAGAGGGAAACATACTAGTTACACGAGACAAAGAGTGAGAGAAATAGAGGGAAACATACTAGTTACATCAGACAAAGAGAGAGAGAGAAACATACTAGTTACATGAGACAAAGAGAGAGAGAAATAGAGAGAAACATACTAGTTACATGAGACAAAGAGAGAGAGAAATAGAGGGAAACATACTAGTTACACGAGACAAAGAGAGAAAGAGAGAGAAACATACTAGTTACATGAGACAAAGAGAGAAGGAGAGAGAAACATACTAGTTACACGAGACAAAGAGAGAGAGAGAGAGAGAAAAAGAGGGAAACATACTAGTTACACGAGACAAAGAGAGAAAGAGAGCGAAACATACTAGTTACACGAGACAAAGAGTGAGAGAAATAGAGGGAAACATACTAGTTACATCAGACAAAGAGAGAGAGAGAGAGAGAGAAACATACTAGTTACATGAGACAAAGTGTGAGAGAAATAGAGGGAAACATACTAGTTACATGAGACAAAGAGAGTGATAAACATACTAGTTACACGAGACAAAGAGAGAAGGAGAGAGAAACATACTAGTTACATGAGGCAAAGAGAGAGAGAAATAGAGAGAAACATACTAGTTACATGAGGCAAAGAGAGAGAGAAATAGAGAGAAACATACTAGTTACACGAGACAAAGAGAGAGAGAGAAATAGAGGGAAACATCCTAGTTACACTAGACAAAGAGTGAGAGAAATAGAGGGAAACATACTAGTTACACGAGACAAAGAGAGAAAGAGAGCGAAACATACTAGTTACACGAGACAAAGAGTGAGAGATATAGAGGGAAACATACTAGTTACATGAGACAAAGAGAGAAGGAGAGAGAAACATGCTAGTTACATGAGAGAAAGCGAGAGAGAGAGAAATAGAGAGAAACATACTAGTTACATGAGGCAAAGAGTGAGAGAAATAGAGAGAAACATACTAGTTACACTAGACAAAGAGTGAGAGAAATAGGGTAACATACTAGTTACATGAGACAAAGAGAGAAGGAGAGAGAAACATACTAGTTACATGAGACAAAGAGAGAAGGAGAGAGAAACATACTACTTACATGAGGCACAGAGAGAGAGTGAGAGAAATAGAGGGAAACATACTAGTTACATGAGACAAAGAGAGAGAGAAACATACTAGTTACATGAGACAAAGTGAGAAGGAGAGAGAAACATATTAGTTACATGAGACAAAGAGAGAAAGAAATAGAGGGAAACATACTAATTACATCAGACAAAGAGAGAGAGAAAAAGATACTAGTTACATGAGACAAAGAGAGAGAGAAATAGAGGGAAACATACTAGTTACACGAGACAAAGAGAGAAAGAGAGCGAAACATACTAGTTACACGAGACAAAGAGTGAGAGATATAGAGGGAAACATACTAGTTACATGAGACAAAGAGTGAGAGAAACATACTAGTTACATGAGACAAAGAGTGAGAGAAACATACTAGTTACATGAGACAAAGAGTGAGAGAAACACTAGTTACATGAGACAAAGAGTGAGAGAAACTAACTAGTTACATGAGACAAAGAGTGAGAGAAACATACTAGTTACATGAGACAAAGAGAGAAGGAGAGAGAAACATACTAGTTACATGAGACAAAGAGAGAAGGAGAGAGAAACATACTAGTTACACGAGACAAAGAGAGAGAGAAATAGAGGGAAACATACTAGTTACACGAGACAAAGAGTGAGAGAAATAGAGGGAAACATACTAGTTACATCAGACAAAGAGAGAGAGAGAGAGAAACATACTAGTTACATGAGACAAAGAGAGAGAGAAATAGAG
Source organism: Meghimatium bilineatum (assembly GCA_034231615.1). Classification (NCBI taxonomy): domain Eukaryota; kingdom Metazoa; phylum Mollusca; class Gastropoda; order Stylommatophora; family Philomycidae; genus Meghimatium; species Meghimatium bilineatum. The sequence goes on from CM067314.1 coordinate 14,015,115, forward strand.
GGAAACATACTAGTTACATGAGACAAAGAGAGAGAGAGAGAAATAGAGGGAAACATACTAGTTACACGAGACAAAGAGAGAAAGAGAGAGAAACATACTAGTTACATGAGACAAAGAGAGAAGGAGAGAGAAACATACTAATTACACGAGACAAAGAGAGAGAGAGAGAGAGAGAAAAAGAGGGAAACATACTAGTTACACGAGACAAAGAGAGAAAGAGAGCGATACATACTAGTTACACGAGACAAAGAGTGAGAGAAATAGAGGGAAACATACTAGTTACATCAGACAAAGAGAGAGAGAGAGAGAGAGAGAGAGAAACATACTAGTTACATGAGACAAAGAGTGAGAGAAATAGAGGGAAACATACTAGTTACATGAGACAAAGAGAGTGATAAACATACTAGTTACACAAGACAAAAAGAGAAGGAGAGAGAAACATACTAGTTACATGAGACAAAGAGAGAGAGAAATAGAGAGAAACATACTAGTTACACGAGACAAAGAGAGAGAGAGAGAGAAATAGAGGGAAACATACTAGTTACACTAGACAAAGAGTGAGAGAAATAGAGGGAAACATACTAGTTACATGACACAAAGAGAGAAGGAGAGAGAAACATACTTGTTACATGAGACAAAGTGAGAAGGAGAGAGAAACATGCTAGTTACATGAGACAAAGCGAGAGAGAGAGAAATAGAGAGAAACATACTAGTTACATGAGGTAAAGAGAGAGAGAAATAGAGAGAAACATACTAGTTACACGAGACAAAGAGAGAGAGAGAAATAGAGGGAAACATACTAGTTACACTAGACAAAGAGTGAGAGAAATAGAGGGAAACATACTAGTTACATGACACAAAGAGAGAAGGAGAGAGAAACATACTAGTTACATGAGACAAAGAGAGAAGGAGAGAGAAACATGCTAGTTACATGAGACAAAGCGAGAGAGAGAGAAATAGAGAGAAACATACTAGTTACATGAGGCAAAGAGTGAGAGAAATAGAGGGAAACATACTAGTTACACTAGACAAAGAGTGAGAGAAATAGAGGGTAACATACTAGTTACATGAGACAAAGAGAGAAGGAGAGAGAAACATACTAGTTACTTGAGACAAAGAGAGAAGGAGAGAGAAACATAATACTTACATGAGGCAAAGAGAGAGAGAGAGAGAAATAGTGGGAAACATACTAGTTACACGAGCCAAAGAGAGAGAGAGAAACATACTACAAATTACACGAGACAAAGAGAGAGAAAAAAAGAGCGAAACATACTAGTTACACTAGACAAAGAGAGAGAGAGAGCGAAACATACTAGTTACACGAGACAAGAGTGATAAAAATAGAGGGAAACATACTAGTTACATGAGACAAAGAGTGAGAGAAACATACTAGTTACATGAGACAAAGAGAGAAGGAGAGAGAAACATACTAGTTACATGAGACAAAGAGAGAAGGAGAGAGAAACATACTAGTTACACGAGACAAAGAGAGAGAGAGAAATAGAGGGAAACATACTAGTTACACGAGACAAAGAGAGAAAGAGAGCGAAACATACTAGTTACACGAGACAAAGAGTGAGAGAAATAGAGGGAAACATACTAGTTACATCAGGCAAAGAGAGAGAGAAACATACTAGTTACATGAGACAAAGAGAGAGATAGAAATAGAGGGAAACATACTTGTTACATGAGACAAAGAGATAGAGAAATAGAGGGAAAGATACTAGTTACACGAGACAAAGAGAGAAAGAGAGCCAAACATACTAGTTACATGAGACAAAGAGAGAATGAGAGAGAAACATACTAGTTACATGAGACAAAGAGAGGAGAGAGAAACATACTAGTTACATGAGACAAATAGAGAAGGAGAGAGAAACATACTAGTTACACGAGACAAAGAGAGAGAGAGAAATAGAGGGAAACATACTAGTTACACGAGACAAAGTGTGAGAGAAATAGATGGAAACATACTACAAATTACACGAGACAAAGAGTGAGAGAAATAGAGGGAAACATACTAGTTACATGAGACAAAGAGAGAGAGAAACATACTAGTTACACGAGACAAAGAGAGAAGGAGAGAGAAACATACTAATTACATCAGACAAAGAGAGAGAGAAAAAGATACTAGTTACATGAGAGAAAGAGAGAGAAATAGAGGGAAACATACTAGTTACATCAGACAAAGAGAGAGAGAAACATACTAGTTACATGAGACAAAGAGAGAGAGAAAAAGAGGGAAACATACTAGTTACACGAGACAAAGAGAGAAAGAGAGCGAAACATACTAGTTACACGAGACAAAGAGTGAGAGAAATAGAGGGAAACATACTAGTTACATGAGACAAAGAGTGAGAGAAACATACTAGTTACATGAGACAAAGAGAGAAGGAGAGAGAAACATACTAGTTACATGAGACAAAGAGAGAAGGAGAGAGAAACATACTAGTTACACGAGACAAAGAGAGAGAGAAATAGAGGGAAACATACTAGTTACACGAGACAAAGAGAGAAAGAGAGCGAAACATACTAGTTACACGAGACAAAGAGTGAGAGAAATAGAGGGAAACATACTAGTTACATCAGACAAAGAGAGAGAGAGAGAGAGAAACATACTAGTTACAAGAGACAAAGAGAGAGAGAAATAGAGGGAAACATACTAGTTACATGAGACAAAGAGAGATATAAATAGAGGGAAACATACTAGTTACACGAGACAAAGAGAGAAAGAGAGAGAAACATACTAGTTACATGAGACAAAGAGAGAAGGAGAGAGAAACATACTAGTTACACGAGACAAAGAGAGAGAGAGAGAGAGAGAAAGAGGGAAACATACTAGTTACACGAGACAAAGAGAGAAAGAGAGCGAAACATACTAGTTACACGAGACAAAGAGTGAGAGAAATAGAGGGAAACATACTAGTTACATCAGACAAAGAGAGAGAGAGAGAGAGAAACATACTAGTTACATGAGACAAAGAGAGAGAGAAATAGAGGGAAACATACTAGTTACATGAGACAAAGAGTGAGAGAAATAGAGGGAAACATACTAGTTACACTAGACAAAGAGTGAGAGAAATAGAGGGAAACATACTAGTTACATGAGACAAAGAGAGTGATAAACATACTAGTTACACGAGACAAAGAGATAAGGAGAGAGAAACATACTAGTTACATGAGACAAAGAGAGAAGGAGAGAGAAACATACTACTTACATGAGGCAAAGAGAGAGAGAGAGAGAGAAATAGTGGGAAACATACTAGTTACACGAGCCAAAGAGAGAGAGAGAGAAACATACTACAAATTACACGAGACAAAGAGAGAGAAAAAAAGAGCGAAACATACTAGTTACACTAGAGAAAGAGAGAGAGAGAGAGCGAAACATACTAGTTACACGAGACAAGAGTGATAAAAATAGAGGGAAACATACTAGTTACATGAGACAAAGAGTGAGAGAAACATACTAGTTACATGAGACAAAGAGAGAAGGAGAGAGAAACATACTAGTTACATGAGACAAAGAGAGAAGGAGAGAGAAACATACTAGTTACACGAGACAAAGAGAGAGAGAGAAATAGAGGGAAACATACTAGTTACACGAGACAAAGAGAGAAAGAGAGCGAAACATACTAGTTACACGAGACAAAGAGTGAGAGAAATAGAGGGAAACATACTAGTTACATCAGACAAAGAGAGAGAGAAACATACTAGTTACATGAGACAAAGAGAGAGATAGAAATAGATGGAAACATACTAGTTACATGAGACAAAGAGAGAGAGAGAGAAATAGAGGGAAAGATACTAGTTACACGAGACACAGAGAGAAAGATAGCCAAACATACTAGTTACATGAGACAAAGAGAGAAGGAGAGAGAAACATACTAGTTACATGAGACAAAGAGAGAAGAGAGAAACATACTAGTTACATGAGACAAATAGAGAAGGAGAGAGAAACATACTAGTTACACGAGACAAAGAGAGAGAGAGAAATAGAGGGAAACATACTAGTTACACGAGACAAAGTGTGAGAGAAATAGATGGAAACATACTACAAATTACACGAGACAAAGAGTGAGAGAAATAGAGGGAAACATACTAGTTACATGAGACAAAGAGAGAGAGAAACATACTAGTTACACGAGACAAAGAGTGAAGGAGAGAGAAACATACTAATTACATCAGACAAAGAGAGAGAGAAAAAGATACTAGTTACATGAGAGAAAGAGAGAGAGAAATAGAGGGAAACATACTAGTTACATCAGACAAAGAGATAGAAACATACTAGTTACATGAGACAAAGAGAGAGAGAAATAGAGGGAAACATACTAGTTACACGAGACAAAGAGAGAAAGAGAGCGAAACATACTAGTTACACGAGACAAAGAGTGAGAGAAATAGAGGGAAACATACTAGTTACATGAGACAAAGAGTGAGAGAAACATACTAGTTACATGAGACAAAGAGAGAAGGAGAGAGAAACATACTAGTTACATGAGACAAAGAGAGAAGGAGAGAGAAACATACTAGTTACACGAGACAAAGAGAGAGAGAAATAGAGGGAAACATACTAGTTACACGATACAAAGAGAGAAAGAGAGCGAAACATACTAGTTACACGAGACAAAGAGTGAGAGAAATAGAGGGAAACATACTAGTTACATCAGACAAAGAGAGAGAGAGAGAGAGAAACATACTAGTTACAAGAGACAAAGAGAGAGAGAAATAGAGGGAAACATACTAGTTACATGAGACAAAGAGAGAGATAAATAGAGGGAAACATACTAGTTACACGAGACAAAGAGAGAAAGAGAGAGAAACATACTAGTTACATGAGACAAAGAGAGAAGGAGAGAGAAACATACTTGTTATACGAGACAAAGAGAGAGAGAGAGAGAGAGAAAAAGAGGGAAACATACTAGTTACACGAGACAAAGAGAGAAAGAGAGCGAAACATACTAGTTACACGAGACAAAGAGTGAGAGAAATAGAGGGAAACATACTAGTTACATCAGACAAAGAGAGAGAGAGAGAGAGAGAAACATACTAGTTACATGAGACAAAGAGAGAGAGAAATAGAGGGAAACATACTAGTTACATGAGACAAAGAGTGAGAGAAATAGAGGGAAACATACTAGTTACACTAGACAAAGAGTGAGAGAAATAGAGGGAAACATACTAGTTACATGAGACAAAGAGAGTGATAAACATACTAGTTACACGAGACAAAGAGATAAGGAGAGAGAAACATACTAGTTACATGAGACAAAGAGAGAAGAAGAGAGAAACATACGAGTTACATGAGACAAAGAGAGAGAGAAATAGAGAGAAACATACTAGTTACACGAGACAAAGAGAGAGAGAGAGAAATAGAGGGAAACATACTAGTTACACTAGACAAAGAGTGAGAGAAATAGAGGGAAACATACTAGTTACATGACACAAAGAGAGAAGGAGAGAGAAACATACTAGTTACATGAGACAAAGAGAGAAGGAGAGAGAAACATGCTAGTTACATGAGACAAAGCGAGAGAGAGAAATAGAGAGAAACATACTAGTTACATGAGGCAAAGAGTGAGAGAAATAGAGGGAAACATACTAGTTACACTAGACAAAGAGTGAGAGAAATAGAGGGTAACATACTAGTTACATGAGACAAAGAGAGAAGGAGAGAGAAACATACTAGTTACATGAGACAAAGAGAGAAGGAGAGAGAAACATACTAGTTACATGAGACAAAGAGAGAAGGAGAGAGAAACATACTACTTACATGAGGCAAAGAGAGAGAGAGAGAAATAGTGGGAAACATACTAGTTACACGAGCCAAAGAGAGAGAGAGAGAAACATACTACAAATTACACGAGACAAAGAGGGAGAAAAAAAGAGCGAAAAATACTAGTTACATGAGACAAAGAGAGAGAGAAACATACTAGTTACATGAGACAAAGAGAGAGATAGAAATAGAGGGAAACATACTAGTTACATGAGACAAAGAGAGAGAGAGAAATAGAGGGAAACATACTAGTTACACGAGACAAAGAGAGAAAGAGAGCGAAACATACTAGTTACATGAGACAAAGAGAGAAGGAGAGAGAAACATACTAGTTACATGAGACAAAGAGAGAAGGAGAGAGAAACATACTAGTTACATGAGACAAAGAGAGAAGGAGAGAGAAACATACTAGTTACACGAGACAAAGAGAGAGAGAGAAATAGAGGGAAACATACTAGTTACACGAGACAAAGAGAGAAAGAGAGCGAAACATACTAGTTACACGAGACAAAGAGTGAGAGAAATAGAGGGAAACATACTAGTTACATCAGACAAAGAGAGAGAGAGAGAAACATACTAGTTACATGAGACAAAGAGAGAGAGAGAAATAGAGGGAAACATACTAGTTACATGAGACCAAGAGTGAGAGAAATAGAGGGAAACATTCTAGTTACACTAGACAAAGAGTGAGAGAAATAGAGGGAAACATACTAGTTACATGAGAGAAAGAGAGAGATAAACATACTAGTTACACGAGACAAAGAGAGAAGGAGAGAGAAACATACTAGCTACATGAGATAAAGAGAGAAGGAGAGAGAAACATACGAGTTACGTGAGACAAAGAGAGAGAGAGAAATAGAGAGAAACATACTAGTTACACGAGACAAAGAGAGAAATAGAGGGAAACATACTAGTTACATGACACAAAGAGAGAAGGAGAGAGAAACATACTAGTTACACTAGGCAAAGCGTGAGAGAAATAGAGGGAAACATACTAGTTACATGACACAAAGAGAGAAGGAGAGAGAAACATACTAGTTACATGAGACAAAGAGAGAAGGAGAGAGAAACATACTAGTTACATGAGACAAAGAGAGAAGGAGAGAGAAACATACTACTTACATGAGGCAAAGAGAGAGAGAGAGAAATAGTGGGAAACATACTAGTTACACGAGCCAAAGAGAGAGAGAGAGAAACATACTACAAATTACACGAGACAAAGAGAGAGAGAAAGAGAGCGAAACATACTAGTTACACTAGACAAAGAGAGAGAGAGAGAAACATACTAGTTACATGAGACAAAGAGAGAGAGAATGAAAGATACTAGTTACATAACACAAAGAGAGAGAGAGGGAAACATACTAGTTACATAAGACAAATTGAGAGAGAGATAAAGAGAATGAAAGATACTAGTTACATAACACAAAGAGAAAGAGAGAGAGAGCTCAAAACAAACTAGTTACATACAAGAAAGAGAGCAAGAAATCAGGTATAATTGCATGAGAATATATAGAGAAAGAACGTCACAAACGTAACAAGCCCACCATGATTAACTTTCACTATAGCTTAATACGTCCGCAAGCCGTTAATCACCATACAAGAAAGATTATTCTCTCTCTCTAATGTTATAACTGCCATGTTTTGTCTCCTCTCTAACGATCAGGACAAGTTGTCAGTTGGAACAGTATCGACTAAAGTAGGTATCGATGTTACATATCGAATGACTTCTTGGAGTACAGTTCATTGAAGCATGAGTGCCTTGTGACGTCAAGTCTAGACAGGAACTAAAGGTGATACTTGTGGATTGATGTCAGACGTAGGGCCAGTTGCACCGGATCTTATAGAGCTAACAGGTATGTAGTTATTTAATGTGTTACAACGGTTTTCTTTCAGTCATCATCGTCGTCACGTGACTAGGGTTACCATAATTGTCAGATGGAAAAAGAGGACGTTTCGACGTGCGCCTTTAAATCCAGTGCACCCTTATTGTAGGGTTATCATAATTGTCAGATGGAAAATGAGGATACGCAATATTTTTTATCAAATATGGCCAATATTAAGTTTTATACAAATAAAATCAAAGTTAAACTACATAAAATAAATATTGTTCTTATTTAATTATAAACTTGTATTAACTGAGTGTTTACTGACTTTCGGCATTTTTTAAATCTTATTTAAAAAATTTAAGTTCAATCTTCAATTAAAAAATGTATTAATTAATCATTATCTAAAATGGAACTCGCGTTACCGTCTGCTATGCGAAATGTGTTATGTTTACGAAAAATTGAAAATGGCTAACGGAACCAAAAGTTCTGATGGCTAATGTTAATATTGAGCTAAATATAGCTGGCGCGCGTTTTTATTTCACTACACATAATAGATTAATTAAGGTATATAGTACAGAAAAGTAAGTAAGACAGTATCGATCGATCGCGGACGGACGATCGGGGACGGAGAAAAACCCGGACAAAAGCCATTTTTACGGAAAGCCGCCCGGACAGGGGGCATAGAAAAAAGGACGTGTCCGGGCATTAATGTCATGAACCCGACTCTATCCTGCGCCAATCTGCCTGCCTCCTCCAATGATATCTTCATACAGTCTTTGATGTCATCTATCCATCACCTTCTAGTATTCACCAGCCATACGTCTCCTATTTTCAGCATATTCAAAACCTCACTAATTCTTACCTTTTCTGTCCAGGAAATTTCGGTAAAGAAATCCGATTAGTTGAGCACCGATATAAGAAAACATCCATTCCTACCGGATTTTCTTCCAATAATTCTGTTTATTTTCTCGTGTATCTACTTATGGGAGACATATACGAGTAGTCTGTCTACTACCTATGGGAGACATAGACTCCTGTCTATCTGTCTACTACCTATGGGAGACATAGACTCCTGTCTATCTGTCTACTACCTTCTAGTGCGATCAAAATGAACGAAAATAGGTAGTTGTTATCAATATTAGTTATTAAAACAAACAGAGAAAGAGAAACATTAAAACAAACAGAGAAAGAGACACATTGTGTTAGCGTGTTTTATTGACTAATATTAGTAACATCTGGACTTCTTTCTGTTTATTTTAACATTTGCCGCGTGTTTCTACAACCACCTCATATTCAGTTTCAGATTTTTTTCCCGACACTAACTTTATCCTGTACGGTGGTCGATGTCCGAGTTACAGTTAAAATGAAAGTATGTTTGCAGACATAAGGGCATTATATTAACCAAGCCTAAAGAAATGTGAATCATATTTTCCGGTGAAGACGTATGGGCTGGCGGATTTACGCTGGCATCATCCCTAGGTATTGCTGGTCGAAGAAAATTATGCATAATTCCCATTGTGTCTCAAATGTGGGAAAAGGAACTACTTGGCTCTTTTCTGTCGGTATTTATTATATTTAACTCAACTCTTATTGTCTTGGACTAAATGAAATCATATAATGTGTCCGTCACAGTGACCTAGCATGTATGATATAAGTTGTGACCAAGTAGTTTGGTCGTGTAAGATTGACCTTTAGATCAATATGTCAGAGTGGGCTATATTGACAGGTTACAATATTGTTATAATTTCAATCACCCTAGTAAGGTTTTCCCTTGAGGTACTTTCGAATCAATCAATAAACCCGTAACCCTTTAGGGTCGTAGGGGTACCACATTGGATGCCCCAGCACACAGAGTCCTCCAGCGAATTATATCCTCAGCGATGCGGATGAGTGTGGAAATATCTTGCCCTGTCCATGCCTTTATTTGTCCTAAACTTCTTCTTCCCCCCTCGACAGTTCCCTGCAGTATTGTTTTTACAAGGAATCGTGCCTGCATACATGTCCGAACCATGCTAGTTTTAACTTTCGAATATGATTCTATAGCTGCTTGACATCACGTGTTCATGTTTTCCTCGTTTCACTATTGACAGTAGTGATTCTTGTCAACCAGCAAGACTGTCTACTTGATTTATTACGTTCATATTTGTTATGTGTTCTCTGATATGTAGAATTTATTTTTAACACTTGCACCCGAAGAACTGTATTCGTTTCCCCATCAATTTTCCATAAAACGTGCACGGTTAAGCGGCCGCACACTGAGTTAGAAGGTACTGATCACAAAATGAACCACCTGCGCAAATAAAGTACGAGCGAATGACCTTTTTTTAGGTAGTAATAATCTTGAGGTTTGTCTAGCTCTGTGGCGGTGTGGTACAGAGCGCATATATGATGATTAAGGTGCCGGTTCAAATTCCGCCGCAGGCAACTGTGCATCCGGACCGTTCAGAAAGTAATTACAAACTACTGAACTTAATTATATTGCCAAGAACATCACTAAATGAAAGGATTTCCGGCAACATCATGAATGTGATATGTTACCAATTATTAAAAAAATACCTTGACACGGAGATACATATTCAGGTGTGCTCAAATGAGAAGTAAATTAGAGGGAACATTGTTTGCAGTGAGTGTTCACTCTCACAAACATACAAAATAATATATATCACTAGTCTGTAGAGGGAGTATTGCGCCTCATGCCGCAGTGAGTGTTTAGTCCTCACAATCATACATAATAATATATGTCACTAGTCTGTACTACTTATGTTTACTGTTGCATCATTGTGTTACGAATGTTTATTGTTGTAACAGTGTCTTAGTTATGTTTACTGTTATATTATTAAGTGGTTATGCTGACTGTTATGGTAATACCAGCTATAGGTACCTACTTATTTACATGTCTACCTGCCTGCAAGCCTATTTTCCTGTCTACCTGCTTGTCTTCCTACTTACGTAACACGGTATATCCTATTGTAAAAGAAATAATTATCAACACACACGAACAAACATAACTATAAAGCAGGGGTGAGCAAACATTTTGTGCAGAGGGCCACATTGAAAATTGTAAAGCTATTGGAGGACCACATATAATATTATGTAAATATTTGTTTAAAATTCTCGGTAAGTAATCAATTAAATATTTGTATTGTAAAGAAAGGTAGTTTTACATAATGTAGATAACTTCTGAAATAAATTACATTTCTAACATTTGATATAGTGTTATATTGTAAGTCTGTTAGAAATGTAATTTATTTCAGGACTTACACTATAACAGTATATTTTCTAATATGGATAAAAGGTTTTGCAAATATTTAAACAATATTTGAAAAATATTATGTTGCATACAGTTACAATATGGATAATATAAAGTCGAATTAAAATTCCAATGGATTTCTGCGTAATATTGATGGAAAAAATCATTTGTGGCGATCTGTCGTTTATTTAAAAATGTGTTTGAGGGCCGCAAAATATCCAATGTATCGGGCCGTAGTTTGCCCACCCATGCTATAAAGCATTCTTTTTTCTCTATGTTTCAATTCTCTCGTTCTCTTTTATGTGTTCTACCCTCTCTCGTTGTCTTCTGTGTGTTCTGTTTTATCACTGTGCCTTCTATGTGTTCTACCCTCTCTCGTTGTCTTCTGTGTGTTCTATCTTCTCTGTGTGCCTTCTATGTGTTCTACCCTCTCTCGTTGTCTTCTATGTGTTCTATCTTCTCTGTGTGCCTTCTATGTGTTCTATCTTCTCTGTGTGCCTTCTATGTGTTCTATCTTCTCTGTGTGCCTTCTATGTGTTCTATCTTCTCTGTGTGCCTTCTATGTGTTCTACCGTCTCTCGTTGTCTTCTATGTGTTCTATCTTCTCTGTGTGCCTTCTATGTGTTCTATCTTCTCTGTGTGCCTTCTATGTGTTCTATCTTCTCTGTGTGCCTTCTATGTGTTCTATCTTCTCTGTGTGCCTTCTATGTGTTCTATCTTCTCTGTGTGCCTTCTATGTGTTCTATCTTCTCTGTGTGCCTTCTATGTGTTCTATCTTCTCTGTGTGCCTTCTATGTGTTCTATCTTCTCTGTGTGCCTTCTATGTGTTCTATCTTCTCTCTGTGTGCCTTCTATGTGTTCTACCGTCTCTCGTTGTCTTCTATGTGTTCTATCTTCTCTGTGTTCCTTCTATGTGTTCTATCTTCTCTGTGTGCCTTCTATGTGTTCTACCGTCTCTCGTTGTCTTCTATGTGTTCTATCTTCTCTGTGTGCCTTCTATGTGTTCTATCTTCTCTGTGTGCCTTCTATGTGTTCTATCTTCTCTGTGTGCCTTCTATGTGTTCTATCTTCTCTGTGTGCCTTCTATGTGTTCTATCTTCTCTCTGTGTGCCTTCTATGTGTTCTACCGTCTCTCGTTGTCTTCTATGTGTTCTATCTTCTCTGTGTGCCTTCTATGTGTTCTATCTTCTCTGTGTGCCTTCTATGTGTCCTATCTTCTCTCTGTGCCTTCTATGTGTTCTATCTTCTCTGTGCGCCTTCTATGTGTCCTATCTTCTCTCTGTGCCTTCTATGTGTTCTACCGTCTCTCGTTGTCTTCTATGTGTTCCACGCAGAAAGTAACTTGTAGCTTCTTGATCCTAGGCATCTCCGAATATATCAAACTTGTAAACAAGACGACACTAGCGTGAATAGAACCTACGACCTCTACGACAAAGCGAATGGATTAACCACTTCGGCAGTGAATCCTATGGAACTATAGACATTTAGACATCCTAAACATTTAGACATCCTAGACATTTACACATCCTAGACATTTAGACATCGTAGATATTTAGACATCCTAGACATTTAGACATCGTAGATATTTAGACATCCTAGACATTTAGACATCGTAGATATTAAACATCTTAGACATCCTAGACATTTAGACATCCTAGACATTTACACATCCTAGACATTTACACATCCTAGACATTTAGACATCCTAGACATTTAGACATCCTAGACATTTACACATCCTAGACATTTAGACATCCTAGACATTTACACATCCTAGACATTTAGACATCGTAGATATTAAACATCTTAGACATCCTAGACATTTACACATCCTAGACATTTACACATCCTAGACATTTACACATCCTAGACATTTAGACATCCTAGACATTTAGACATCCTAGATATTTAGACATCGTAGATATTTAGACATCCTAGACATCTTAGATATTTAAACATCCTAGATATTTAGACATCCTAGATATTTAGACATCCTAGACATTGAGACATCCTAGACATTTAGACATCCTAGATATTTAGACATCTTAGACATCCTAGACATTTACACATCCTAGACATTTAGACATCGTAGATATTTAGACATCCTAGACATCTTAGATATTTAAACATCCTAGATATTTAGACATCCTAGATATTTAGACATCCTAGATATTTAGACATCCTAGACATCTTAGATATTTAAACATCCTAGATATTTAGACATCCTAGATATTTAGACATCCTAGACATTGAGACATCCTAGACATTTAGACATCCTAGATATTTAGACATCCTAGACATTTAGACATCCTAGACATTTAGACATCCTAGACATTTAGACATCCTAGATGTTTAGACATTTAGACTTCCTAGACATTTACACATCCTAGACATTTACACATCTTAGATATTTAGACATCCTAGATATTTAGACATCCTAGATATTTAGACATCCTAGACATCCTAGACATCCTTGACATTAAGACATCCTAGACATTTAGACATCCTAGATATTTAGACATCCTAGATATTTAGACATCCTAGACATTTAGACATCCTAGACATTTAGACATCCTAGACATTTAGACATCCTAGACATTTAGACATCCTAGATATTGAGACATCTTAGATATTTAGACATCCTAGTCATCCTGGACATTTAGACATTCTAGATATTTAGACATCCTAGACATTGAGACATCCGAGATATTTAGACATCCTAAACATCCTAGACATTTACACATCCTATACATCCTAAATATTTAGACATCCTAGACATTTAGACATCCTAGACATTTACACATCCTAGACATCAGAGACATTTAGACATCCTAGATATTTAGACATCCTAGACATTTAGACATCCTAGCTATTTAGACATCCTAGACATTCTTGACATTTAGACATCCTAGACATCCTAGATATTTAGACATCCTAGACATTAAGACATCCTAGATATTTAGACATCCTAGACATTTAGACATCCTAGATATTTAGACATCCTAGACATTTAGACATCCTAGATATTTAGACATCCTAGACATTAAGACATCCTAGATATTTAGACATCCTAGACATTTAGACATCCTAGATATTTAGACATCCTAGACATGTACTAGGAAGCAGGCAAAACGTACGGTTAAACTTACTTCCCTTTCCCCTTTGTCTGGTTTTCCCCCAAACATAGATCAAACGAAAACACAGTATTTTTTGCGTACCCCCCTCCCCCCCCCCCAGGCTGGAGACACATCTACTATATCAATATATTGTATTTATATATATATATATATATATATATATATATATATATATATATATATACACATCCACTATATCAGTATATTGTATTGATATCTATATAAACACATCCACTATATCAGTATATTGTATTGATGTCTGTACAAACAGATAATTGCCAGTATTAGTTTAGCTGGTCTAATAAGGCGTGAATGTTTATCTACCGATGTGTGAGTCCCATTTAACAAAAACACTTTGCTGTGCACTTGAACACAGACACATTATGTGGCATACAATATAGATAAATATCAGAATTGGATGAAAATCATATTACGTCAGAGATAAAAGTGAAGACGAGTCGGATGAAAGAAGGACAGTGATACAAACGTTGGAAGAACATAAATAGGCAGACTACAACTTGACAAGAGTTATTACTCATGTATGAGGCAGACTTCCGGTCGCGTCAAGATGATGTCCCAGGCGCAGTTCTTACCTTTCAAAATACGCATTTTGTATTGTTCTATAGAAGTAAATCTATAGTAGATGTTCTACAATGTTCAACACGAGTAGATCTATGGTATGTGTCGTGTATTGTTCTACATAGGTAAATCTATGATAGGTGTCCTGTATTGTTCTATAGAAGTAAATCTATGGCATGTGTCCTGTATTATTCTATAGAAGTAATCTATGGTAGGTGTCCTGTATTATTCTATAGAAGTAATCTATGGTAGGTGTCCTGTATTGTTCAACATGAGTAAATCTACCGTAGTAGTCTTGTTTTGTTCAATACACGTAAATTTATGGTAGGTGTCCTGTATTGTTCTACATAAGTAAATCTATGGTAGGCGTCCTGTATTGTTCTACAGAAGTAAATCTATGGTAGGTGTCCTGTATTGTTCTACAGAAGTAAATCTATGGTAGGTGTCCTGTATTGTTCTACAGAAGTAAATCTATGGTAGGTGTCCTGTATTGTTCTACAGAAGTAAATCTATGGTAGGTGTCCTGTATTGTTCTACAGAAGTAAATCTATGGTAGGTGTCCTGTATTGTTCTACAGAAGTAAATCTATGGTAGGTGTCCTGTATTGTTCTATAGAAGTAAATCTATGGTAGGTGTCCTGTATTGTTCTATAGAAGTAATCTATGGTAGGTGTCCTGTATTGTTCATCATTGTGCTAAGTAAATCTAAGATTGATGTCCAGCATATTAAGTTTATGTCAAGTATTACAAAATACTACATAACCGCCCAGATGCAATAAATTGTAGTGACAATGTGACTTGGCAGCTTGTGGTAAGCAAACATGACAATGTGACGTGAAGCACGTGGTAATCAGTCACATGACAATGTCGTTGTAGAACGTGGTAAGCAGTCACATGACAATGTGACGTGAAGCACGTGGTAATCAGTCACATGACAATGTGACGTGAAGCACGTGGTAAGCAGTCACATGACAATGTCGTTGTAGAACGTGGTAAGGCATATATGTCCAGGATGGCGACCATGCTATTCACGAATTTTTTGTCTCACTGTTTATGTGATTCGAATTTCGTGGATTGTGCTAGTTGTGTTGTTTAATTGTGTACTCAAGTGATAAATGGATATGTTTCCGTACTTTAATGTTGCTATTTGCATGATTCGAGCGCTGACAAAGGAGAAACTTGTTTTTTTTTCGTTATTGTCAATCGGATACAAGCATATCATCTGGTGACCTATTCTCGCTGGGGCGGGTTCACTGACCTTGTCAAAATGGTCTGCCCTATTTTTACACAGTGTCAACCTATTACAGTCGATGTGATATTGGGCGACACACTGTAGCTATTATGGACAATCACAGTGCTAAGAAATAAGCCAGCCTAGCATTGTTAACAAAGGCTTTGTCTACCTAGGCTTAAAAAGTCTGTTTGCGGCGAAATACTCGGAAGAAGTTGGCAGGTAACTCAACGGGTACATAGGTGCTAACAGCATAGGGCGCAGTTAGGCACATAGTACGCTCTGGCCATCCTCTGCACCTGATTTTCTCCCAGTTATCTCGACTTTGTCTTGCCACTGGACCAAGATAAAACTCAGGAGAGAGAGTGTGGTTGACGACTAGCGCAACTCTTCCACACTGTAAACCAACCTCAGCGATAGTCATTTCTCAACCTAATTATTTACTTATTTTTACTAAAAATCAACCTCAATAAGCATCCACACAATACTTATGAAGGTGCAAGCACGCTGGGCAGGCCATCTTGTGCGTATGGAGAACTCGCGTTTGCCAAAACAAATATATTATGGAGCACTCAAGGCCGGATTTCGAAAAGCTGGTGGACAGAAAAAGCGCCTCAAAGACACGCTCAAGTCATCCTTGAAACATCTTAACATTGACGTAGGCGCTTGGGAGAGCCTCGCTCAGGATATAACAGCATGGCGTTACAGCATTAGAACGGGAGCACTAGCGCTGGAAGAGTCCAGACAAAATACTGCAAGACAGAAACGGGCACGTAGAAAAGAAAACACATCTCAACCTCACACAGATACCTTCTATTGTTGTAAATTCTGTAAAAGAACATTTTGTGCTCGCATTGAACTTGCTAGTCATTTAAAAACGCACTATTAACTTTATTATTTGTATTACTTATTGTTATTATTATTATGGTTGAGTTTTTGGTCATCGTTACGACGGACGAACATCAGAATGTGGTAAGCAGTCACATGACAATGTCAGACAAAATCGTAGAAAGACTTCCGCTTGATGAGCAGGAGGCGCCGTATCCACTAGCTACTCCAACTGCAAATAAGCACGGCTATTGTAAGAGACAGAAGAAATAAAAGAGCACAATTGGCAAATATTTTATGTCGACACGGCAATGTTATCTGAATTAGTAGAAAGAAGGACACATTTTCCCAGGAATAGTTATGAGCAATTCAAATAACTCAACCGGCGTCAATAAGGAACCAAAGCCGTCAGGTGGGGAAAATCATGTACCAGGTGTACCAGACTGGCATTTACAGTAGTGATTCCAAAATACCCCCCCCCAACCCCCTTTTTTTCTGGACATTTTGAAAATGCCTTACGCACATCCCCCAGTTTTCAACATAAATTTCAAGCCTGAGGATTAATATAAAATTCAGTTAATGAAACAGTTCATTCAGGAAACACTACACACTTTATATTTGAAATAGTCGTAATTAAATCTTTCTTTTCTTTTCTTTTTCTGAAATATATTTTTTGCTTGCAAACTTTGCTTACATTTTGTAACCGAAAAGTAATAATGACTTATAAAGAACTAAATTCCTTAAATTATCCGCGTCTCCCTTGGGATCCTCCCAAGCCCCAGCCCCCCCAGGAGGAAAATGGTGCGCCCCATCCCAAGTTTGGGACCTCTGATCTATTGTTTATCTATCTATCTATCTATCTATCTATCTATCTATCTATCTATCTATCTATCTATCTATCTATCTATCTATCTATCTATCTATCTATCTATCTATCTATCTATCTATCTATCTATCTATCTATCTATCTATCTATCTATCTATCTATCTATCTATCTATCTATCTATCCATCCATCCATCCATCCATCCATCCATCCATCCATCCATCCATCCATCCATCCACCCATCCGCCCGTATGTCTGCCTGTCTGTCTGTCTATATATTTATCTATCCTAGGACGATGCCACGTATATTTAAGAACAAAAATGTAAACATAGACACTGAAGTTGCATTATACAAGACTATTATTACCCCATCTCTGTAATCACTGTAATGTCAAACCTGGACAGTGACAGCACAAGACACAAGAAACAATAGTGACAACAGAAATGACATTATCTTTTCTCTGCTTTTGCTGTAAGTCATGGCAGGATTAAATGACAATAGGTTTTCGCGCTAAGCTCGTTAAGTCGTTTGATATGAAGTAATATTGGGACGTCTCAGAATGTTGGTAACTCCTTCAATCCATCTTCTTCTTCTTCTTCTTCTGTATTTTGCTGTTTACATTTTATGTTGTATGCTCTTGCCGCTGGCCAATTATGGTTTTTTCTCATTACGTAGCCGAACTATTTCAATTTCTGTTTTTTTTAAATATATTTGACCACTGATGTTGTTCCAACAGTTCTTGTGTTGTCTCAATTCCTGCCATGATCTCTTCTTGTTCTGTTTGCGTCTTTTCCTAGACATCTTATTTCAAACGTAGTAAGTTTTCTCTCTTCTTCTTTACTTATTGTCAATGTCTGACATTGATAATACAATGTTGGTATGAATATTGCTTTTTTAAAGATGTGCCTACTGGTTTGCATCGGGACAAATATGATTTTAAAAAGGGGTGTAACTTCATAATTTACAAAGTTGTTCATTCTTTCGTCGTCTGCAATGTTTTCCGTAATTAATTGGTTTCAGTAAGTGACCTATGAATCACACGGAAAATACCAACTGCGTCACTTTAGAAAGACGATTCCCAATGAGCCACATGACTTATGAGGCCGATAGTCACACATTTAGTTACAGAAGATATGTTATGCCGTCACAAAACCAGTCTGTTATCAACAAATTATTGACCGGATATTCCTTACAGTAAATACCAAATCCTTAAACAGCATAGTCCTGCTGGCTGCTCTCAAACGGCTTCACTCATATTGGCTGCTCTCACACGACTTCACACATATTGGCTTTTGCGAATAAAAATTGGTCGCTTTATTTATACTTTGCGTCACCAGGCAACGAAAATCAAGGAAAACTTAGAATAAGCAGCGATAAGGGAAACTCCGCGAGAGAAGTAGGCGGGATCATTTTTGTGATGGATTTAGTATATGCCAGGCTCATATATTTGTTAGCAATACTATTGAGAATTGGTTCAAGGACTCAAATTTTCGGCAACACGTAGTGAATAAGTGTAGAAACTAGGACTAGTAACAAAATACAGAGAGATACCCTTACTAAGACACACAGTGAAAATTTTTAACAAAATATTGGAACAACGATTACGTTCATACATTGAACCACAACTTAAAAACACCAAGAAAAAACCTACGACACAGAAAAAAAAAAGCAGTGGACAGACAACAACTATGGAAAACACTATCAATATACGGAGTACCAGAACATTTAATAAATATATGCAAGAGTATTTATACTAATAGCCAATGTGAAATAAGAGCAAATACAGGAGTGTCCAATAAGTTCCAAATCCAATCAGGAGTTCGCCAGAGTGTGTTCTATCCCCTCTACTTTTTATAACATATATCGACCACATCTGTAAACTAACAAGTACCAACGAAGAAGATAACATAAAAGACAAATTGAACGAATTACTCTTTGCAGACGACCAAGTACTAATAGCGGCATCAGAAGAACAATTTCAAGAACATATGAACAGACTCCACACAACATGTCGAAAATTCAACATTAAGATTAATATTGAAAAGACCGAAATAATGGCAATAGCAAAGAAAGAAAGAAATATCACTATCTCCATCGATGATAAACACCTTAAACAAGTAAATGAGTTCACTTACTTAGGAAGCATTATATCGAGTGACGGAAACAGCAATAAAGAGTTACAAAATAGATGCAACAAAGCATACCAGATCCTAGGACAGATGACACGTATTTTCAAGAACAAAAAATCTGCAAGGAAAACAAGATATATGGCGTATAGATATATAGATTTGTTGATATACAACTGTTTTTGTGTCGCATAGCATGCCCTTTTGTATACCGAGACTCTGTTGTGCACCAGAACACAGTCAACTATACAGAAGTCTAGTGAATGCTTTAGTAAATGTGTTATGTGAATGCTTTAGTGAATGTGTTATGTGAATGCTTTAGTGAATGTGTTATGTGAATGATTTAGTAAATGTGTTATGTGAATGCTTTAGTGAATGTGTTATGTGAATGCTTTAGTGAATGTGTTATGAAACAGTGACAGTAAGCGAGTGATTGAGGATGAAACCGTGCTAATAAGCGAGTGAGTAAACGAGTGAGTGAGGATAATATATTTATAGTAAGAGAATGAGGGAGTGAGTAACGGAGTGAGTGAGTGCGGATGAGAGTCATAATAAGCGAGTGTGTAAGACAGTAAGCGAGTGAGTGAGTGCGGATAAAAGAGTGATTGCAAGCGAGTGAGGACAAAACAGTGATAAAAAGCGAGTGAGTAAACGAGTGAGTAAATACGTGAGTCTAGATGAGACAGCGATAGTAAGCGTGTGAGTAAGATAAAACAGTGATAGTAAATGAGTGAGTGAGTACGGACAAATAGTAATAATGAGTGAGTGAGTACGGACAAATAGTAATAATGAGTGAGTGAGTGAGTGAGTGCAGATAAAACAGTGATATTAAGTGTGTGAGCGATTGAAGATGAGCAGTGATAGAAATAGAGATACAGTACAATAACAAAAATAAGCAACCCTATTTAACTAAATACCCAACTCACACCTCACCGATACGTTTACTGTTCACTGACTCCGATTCTACCGAATGGGCCAAAGGAAAAAGCATAGGAGCTACTGTATCACTGAAGATGAAGATTTTGCCAACACTTCTAAAGACCTTGATATAGGCCTATTCTAATTCTAATCGTCCTATTCTATTTTTTTCTTCTAATTCCTGCATTAACCCTCTCACATTAACTATATTGTAAGATCATTGCAGAACCTTTGTTGACATTTTAATGTGTGGGTAGATGACAGTCTTGCATAGTAAATCAATGAATAAGCGACACTTTACCACACATGATCTTCTCGTTCAACGCCCCTGAACTACCAGTACTGTGTTATTTAGTTACACAAGCGCCACCATAGTAACGCAGTGTCAATGTACAAATTATACGTATGATTGTTGGAATTATATATACGTATGTTGCAGAGACAATACGCATTTGCATCTAGAATTAGGTAAATAGAGAAAGAAAGAAAAAAAAAGTTACTTGACGAATATCAGGAGGCAATCCAACGTGTGTGGATCGATTTAAGAATATCCGGGGGGGGGGGGGGGGGGTAATCCAACGTGTGTGGATCGATTTAGGAAAATCATGGGGTAATTCAACGTGTATGGATCGATTTAAGAATATCAGGGGGTAATTCAAATTGTGTGGATATAATTTAGAATATAAGGGGGTAATTCAACGTGTGTGGTTCGATCGAAGAATCTCAGAGGGTTATCCAACGTGCGTGGGTCGATCAAAGAATATCAGGGGGTAATCCAAAATGTGTGGATTGGATCGATTGAAGAATATCAGGGGTATTCCAACGTGTGTGGATCGATTTAAGAATATAAGGGTAATCCAATGTGTGTGGATCGATTACACAATATTAGGGTACTCCATCGTGTGTGGATCGATCGACGAATGTCAGGGGGTCCAACGTGTGTGGACCGATATAAGAAAATCATGGATTAATTCAAAGTGTGTGGACTGATTTAAGAAAATCAGGGGGTAATTCAACGTGCTTAGATCGATTTAAGAATATCAGTGGTTGTCTAACATACGTGAATCGATTTAAGGATATTGGGTGGTAGTCCAATGTGCGTGGGACGATTTAAGAATGCCAAGGGGTAGTCTAACGTACGTGTATCGATCGAAGAATATGTATGAGTTCTTGTAGAGTTTTGTGGATTTTGTAGAGTTTTTGTCGGCGAATATATAGGGGGGGGGGCATCTTATGGTTTTTAGGTATATCGACGATTAGTTGTCCTAACGTTTGTTGATCGATCGGCGATTATACATATACTCTGTTCACTCTAAGAATGAAGTGGGTCAGTGCTGCTGATTGGTTGGTGGAGGCAGAACGCATTAATCGATTGTTAAGTGTCCAATAATATTGTTTTTAAGTTTCGTTTTTAAATGCTTTTTAAAAAAATGATATTTAAATAATTTTTAAAATTGTTTTTAAATGTTTTTAAATAATATTGTTGTTACATGTCATCATCTGTTTAAATCTACTTCATTCTTAGAGTGAACAGAGTTTTACAGAGTTGTTATAGCGTCTGATGATCGACATGAAAATATAGCGCCATGCCAGCATTTGAAAATCAACGCACGAATATGCAAGGGGATCTTTTATACTGTGTGAATCGATAATAGAATATGTAAGGGGTTCTTTTAGACGTGAATTTATCATTGAATATGCAAGAGTGTCGTTCTAGTTTGTTTAGCATTTACCTCCAGTATACATGATGCTATAAATATTGCAAGTGTCCACTGATCATCGACATGTGTGAGCGAGTACTTCAGCAAATATTTGAGTGATTCCTAACGCAATTAGCTGCGGAATAATACACAATCCTGTCGAATAAGGATTATAATATATTGCATGATAAGCACAGGTCAGTCATGCTATCCTTCTTATTCTTCTGTTAGTTCTCATACTCCTACAGATTAGTTCTCATACTCCTACAGATTAGTTCTCATATTCCTACAGATTCGTTCTCATAATCCTACAGATTAGTTCTCATACTCCTACAGATTAGTTCTCATATTCCTACAGATTCGTTCTCACACTCCTGCAGATTAGTTCTCATATTCCTACAGATTAGTTCTCATATTCCTACAGATTAGTTCTCATATTCCTACAGATTAGTTCTCATATTCCTACAGATTCGTTCTCATACTCCTACAGATTAGTTCTCATACTCCAACAGATTAGTTCTCATACTCCTACAGATTAGTTCTCATACCATTACAGGTTAGTTCTCATACTCCTACAGATTAGTTCTCATATTCCTACAGATTCGTTCTCACACTCCTGCAGATTAGTTCTCATATTCCTACAGATTAGTTCTCATATTCCTACAGATTAGTTCTCATATTCCTACAGATTAGTTCTCATATTCCTACAGATTCGTTCTCATAATCCACAGATTAGCTCTCATACTCCTACAGATTAGTTCTCATACTCCTACAGATTAGTAGGCTGTAGCTGTCAGAGTAGAATGCTTATATTTTGGTTTACAACTTGACTATGACATGTGCCGTATTTGGATGCAGGCATTTAACCATAGCATACTCATTTTACGCAACAGAGCAGCCAATGCCACGTGCATTTCTTATCTTTTAGTTCAATAGTTAACCCACTTCTCTGATATTTCATTTAGTCACTTGTAAATAGAGCCGCGTTATCGCAGTGGTTAGTGCACTGGCTCTGCATATGAGTGGTCCTGGGTTTATTCCCTAGTTGAGGAGGAAATCTGTTTCAGATCGCAACTGCTCCCGGGTCGACCACCCTTAAATGGGTACCGGATTAATCCGGGAAGTAAAGACTGCGAGGAGAGGCGATGGCTACCGCCCTCATTTGCAGAGCCTCTGAAATGTGAGATCGCTAACATCTCACACCCCTACAACATTAATAAATGCTATGGGTTACTTTACTCTTTTATGTAAATAGAAATTGGTAGCATAGCATATTCAAGATCTTGGCATCAACCCGGCATGTTTTTACCTATTGGAATTTTCTGGGCAATATATATACATTCAGCAATATGCCGTTGCAATCTGAGTGGTAAGAATGCACATTGCATGCGGTGTGATTTGAACCCAGTACCTTGTCCATCTGTACACGAACTCTGTACCACATCGCCACAGAGCCGGATCATTTAGTAAATGCTGCATGTAGCATATTGCATAACAATATCATTTGAAAATGTAAACGCACTTTAGACTGAGTGAATCTGATGAAACTATCCATGTTTTTGTGATGAGTTCAATAACCCTTTAACTCTATATATTCACAATATAGCATAAAGCATACAGATCAACACTCGATAACAATTCCAACATCTAGAAATATCGACCTAAACTTTCACCTCTTAATTTATCCCACACTCGATCGATTCTCGTACACGATGTATCTAAACACGAGATGATATTTTGCAGTTGAAGCATTTTAGCCTCGTACAACTTTGTCCCCAAAAAAAGACAACTTCTGGCGATATCTTTTTTGTAACTGTCAATCATTTCTTCTGTACGACAGCGTACTTTTCCCACTAAGGAAAATTGATGTTACTTGCACTGGTGTAGACGTACGCTCAAGAGAAATATTACACGCATTATGGAGTTGTTATGAGAAATAGAATGGAATAAATAAAAATATAAATAGGATAGCTAGTCAACAAACCATCATCATGACACTCCGGGCACGTTCATTTGTGATCCGCTCTCAAACTTAGTATGTTCTTTAGTATGTCCTCGAAGCGAATTAGAGGCTACAGAAATGTGGTTTCTGAGAAGAATGATTAAAATACCATGGACAGCCAAGAAAACTAATGTAGAGGTTCTCATTGATGCTGGCGTAAAAAGATCAATCATATCAAACATTAGAGGCAGACAGTCACGGTTTCTAGGGCATGTGCTGAGAAGAACACAGCTTGAACACTTAATAACCACTGGAAAGATCAAAGGGAGAAGAGATAGGGGACGACAAAGAGAAAAGTTACTAGATGGGCTTGTATTGTGGCACGGTAGAAGCTTACCAACTGAGCTTATTAACAACACAAGAGACAGAGAGTCGTGGAGAAACATGATCGCTAACGCCAGTCGGCATGACACTTTATTGATTGATTGATTGATTGATTGATTGATTGATTGATTGATTGATTAGTATGTGGTAACTGAATGTTACAGTAGTTCTGTGTTGGTTGATAACTCGTCTTTTGATCCATATCTGCCGCTCGTTTCTGGTTTTGTTTCCAGGTCCTACATTCTAGCAATAAACAATGCAGAAGAAATGCACCCTACATCTTCCAAACTGGTCCAATGTTTTCACTGCATTAAAAATATCTGCACAAACTACAACTACCACTACTCATGCGGCAACACTGGCAAGTCTACTACCTGCTTTTTTATTCTCCTCCCTGCAACACCAGCGTGACCATGTCACAACAATGAAGGTAACTCTTTTCAGCACAGATTACATCATCGCCTCCATCGTCACTCTACTAGTGGTTGTATTGAAAGCATCACATTCTTCCATGAATACAGCTGGAACAGATTTTTTAGTCTACAGTTAAAGTCTTCACAATCTGCCGTTGAAAACCGACTAGTGACCCCCCTTCCCCATTGAAACCCTAAAAAGACCCCTGCCGATTCTAAAAAGCACACAAGGGGACGAAAGAGTCTCCGGTGAAAAACAGCGCAATGCATGTTTTTAAAAGGAATCCGCTAAATAGTGGGACCATACTATGACCGGCTCTATGGCGAAGTGGTACAGAGCACGTCTGTGACGGACAAGGTACCGAGTTCGATCTCCGCCACAGGCAATTGTGCATCCGGACCGCCCAGAAAGCAATGGCAAACTACTAAACATATTTACATTACCTAGAAAATTACCACAGCTAACAAATGCTGGGTTGATAGCTAAGTCATGAAAAGGATATGCTACCATAATATGACCCTCTGAGGGTCACAGAAGCATTTTGAAATTGGAGCCCACAGACCCGTCCAGAGAGGGGCAGAGGAAAGTCATTATTTAAATAATGGGCAACAAGGTTTTTGTCGATAGCGCATACAAAGCATTGGTAAACTGCAAAGACAAGTCAATAACCTTTTTACAGGTACCAAGGAAGCGACTGAAATAAGTGCGTCTCAAATGATAGCCAAAAAAAAAGAATGTCAACCACTGAGTTTGTTCAGTGTGTTGTTCACACGTTTATTCAGTGTGTTGTTCACAATTTGATCAGTGTGTTGTTCACAAGTTTATTCAGTGTGTTGTTTCACAAGTTTATTCAGTGTGTTGTTCACAAGTTTGTTCAGTGTGTTGTTCACAAGTTTATTCAGTGTGTTGTTCACACGTTTGTTCAGTGTGTTGTTCACAAGTTTGTTCAGTGTGTTGTTCACACGTATGTTCAGTGTGTTGTTCACAAGTTTGTTCAGTGTGTTGTTCACAAGTTTGTTCAGTGTGTTGTTCACAATTTGTTCAGTGTGTTGCTCACAAGTTTATTCAGTGTGCTGTTCACAAGTTTGTTCAGTGTGCTGTTCACAAGTTTATTATGTGCTGTTCACAAGTTTATTGTGTGCTGTTCACAAGTTTGTTCAGTGTGCTGTTCACAAGTTTGTTCAGTGTGTTGTTCACAAGTTTATTATGTGCTGTTCACAAGTTTATTGTGTGCTGTTCACAAGTTTGTTCAGTGTGTTGTTCACAATTTGTTCAGTGTGTTGCTCACAAGTTTATTCAGTGTGCTGTTCACAAGTTTGTTCAGTGTGCTGTTCACAAGTTTATTATGTGCTGTTCACAAGTTTATTGTGTGCTGTTCACAAGTTTGTTCAGTGTGCTGTTCACAAGTTTGTTCAGTGTGCTGTTCACAAGTTTATTATGTGCTGTTCACAAGTTTATTGTGTGCTGTTCACAAGTTTGTTCAGTGTGCTGTTCACAAGTTTGTTCAGTGTGCTGTTCACAAGTTTATTATGTGCTGTTCACAAGTTTATTGTGTGCTGTTCACAAGTTTGTTCAGTGTGCTGTTCACAAGTTTGTTCAGTGTGTTGTTCACAAGTATGTTCAGTGTGTTGTTCACAAGTATGTTCAGTGTGTTGTTCACAAGTTTGTTCAGTGTGTTGTTCACAAGTTTGTTCAGTGTGTTGTTCACAAGTTTGTTCAGTGTGTTGTTCACAAGTTTGTTCAGTGTGTTGTTCACAAGTTTGTTCAGTGTTTTGTTCAAAAGTTTGTTCAGTGTGTTGTTCACAAGTTTATTCAGTGTGTTGTTCACAAGTTTATTCAGTGTGTTGTTCACAAGTTTGTTCAGTGTGTTGTTCACAAATTTGTTCAGTGTGTTGTTCACAAGTTTGTTCAGTGTTTTGTTCAAAAGTTTGTTCAGTGTGTTGTTCACAAGTTTGTTCAGTGTGTTGTTCACAAGTTTGTTCAGTGTGTTGTTCACAAGTTTGTTCAGTGTGTTGTTCACAAGTTTGTTCAGTGTTTTGTTCAAAAGTTTGTTCAGTGTGTTGTTCACAAGTTTGTTCAGTGTGTTGTTCACAAGTTTGTTCAGTGTTTTGTTCACAAGTTTGTTCAGTGTGTTGTTCACAAGTTTGTTCAGTGTGTTGTTCACAAGTTTGTTCAGTGTGTTGTTCACAAGTTTGTTCAGTGTGTTGTTCACAAGTTTGTTCAGTGTGTTGTTCACAAGTTTATTCAGTGTGTTGTTCACAAATTTGTTCAGTGTGTTGTTCAAAATTATGTTCAGTGTGTTGTTCACAATTTGTTCAGTGTGCTGTTCACAAGTTTGTTCAGTGTGTTGTTCACAAGTTTATTCAGTGTGTTGTTCACAAGTTTATTCAGTGTGTTGTTCACACGTTTGTTCAGTGTGTTGTTCACAAGTTTATTCAGTGTGTTGTTCACAAGTTTTTTCAGTGTGTTGTTCACAAGTTTGTTCAGTGTGTTGTTCACAAGTTTGTTCATTATTTTGTTCACAAGTTTGTTCAGATTAAAAAAAAAAGATGTATTGTACTGTTAAAGGAAACTCATGGAATAAGAAAACTGATAAATGTAAGCTGACAAGGAATTCCTCTTCTTCTTCTTTCTGTTCTCATATGTACCTTTCGGTGTTGAGAGGAGAGTGAGTGTACAGTCTTGCTGACAAGGAATTGATGGAATAATTAATAAAATAATGGTTCAACCGTGAACGTCTGCAGTATGGAAGACAGTGTACAAAACGTACACAAGCCTTCAGTCGCTACGTTTTTTAAATTATTGTCGTGACTTTCATTGATCACTATTTATATACTTGGAATCGCCTTGGCTATTTTTCGCATGTGATTTCAAGGATATAAATAGTGACCAATGTAGAACACGACAATAAGAAAACAACGTAACGAATGAAAAACTTTTACTTTCTGTACACATGTCTTGTCTGCTACACTTTAAATGGTCATGGTACAATAATACGTTTTAAGGTGGGCGTGGACACTTCCGAGTGACAAGATATTTATTTACATATATAGTCTTGATTATATCACACTGTGTATAATTATACTTCCAGTGGTGCCGCTCCTGTAAATGAGATGAATGTTTCAATTGAATCTTTGCATGATGTGTTATGGTAATATCAAGACCTTGTTTCCAGGTCACGATTCCAAGTTTGTTCATTATGTATTATATGACTGAACCTGGTCCCGTGATTGTGGTTAGGGAGTCGATTCCAGTCAGTAAATCAATGAGTAACCGAATGAATGGGGATGGTCTGAGTCTTGCTGAATACGCAGGACGTTGAATCATACGCTGAACTGCAGCAGACCCGGTTAAATCATTGAATGTATTGATCCGGGATCCTGGCATTCAGAGGCCTACTTAAATTCTAGGTTGATGCTATCTATCTACATACACTCTTTCATTCTTCGTCTTCTTTTCGCTTTATACCCTTTTTATGCCTTGCAGCGTCAGGGGTAGAAGAGTTCTCTGGAGATGGCTTTTTTGTGTGTTTCCTATATGTTTGTTTTCGATGATTTATTTCAGTAATCCATCGTTTGGAAGGTCTGCCCCTGGCTTTGAGGGGCACTGTCTGATGGTAGTCTGATTGCTAGTAGTCTGTCCATGCTGTTATATCTCTTTAGATGACCACACAAGTTCAGCTTTCTTGTTATGATATTATTTAGGAGCTAACTTCTTTGTCTGTTTTGCTGCCCATGGTATATGGACATTTTTTCTGTAGCATCTCAATTTGAAGGCTGCAATTTTCTTTGCCACTGTTTTATTTAGAGTCCAAGTCTCACAGCCATATATTGTCACAGGGAATTCGTCCAAGCCTCATAGCCGTATATTGCCACAGGGAATACGTCCAAGCCTCATAGCCGTATATTGCCACAGGGAATATGTCCAAGCCTCATAGCCGTATATTGCCACAGTGAATACGTCCAAGCCTCATAGCCGTATATTGCCACAGGGAATACGTCCAAGCCTCATGGCCGTATATTGTCACAGGGAATACGTCCAAGCATCATAGCCGTATATTGCCACATGGAATACGTATGTTCTTATCATACACAGTTTTACTTTGCTACTGTTACCCTGTCAGAGATTTTTCATTTGGACAAGTTTTGAAAACACCATTGCCATCCTTCTCTTAATTTCTACTCCGCAGTTCCCTGAACTATTTATGTTTGTACCTATATAATCGAAATTTGGTACGTCCTACAGTTCATATTTATTAATTATTATTTTTGGTTGAGATTTTACTTTACCTTGTTGTCATAATGTTAGTTTTCCTCATATTCAGGAACAGATTTTGAGCGTCGCTGTGCTTGTTTTTCCGTTAGGAATCAATTGTCTTAGACCTTCTTCGTGTGTTGTTAGAAAACTGTATCATGTGCGTATCTGGTTTCTTGTATCTGATGACCTCTGATGCTTATATCTATCTATCTTCCCTTCCTCTTTTACCCTTTACGGGTGTCGAGGGAGATAGAATGTTCTTGTTCTCGCTTTTCTGCCAGCGTAAGATAATGTCATTTGGTGTTCGTGTAATGTCTCTTTGATGTTGTCGATCCAGCGTACTCTAGGTCTACCCTTGGCTCTTCTTTCTGATTCTCCTCTCTTCATATATGCTTTATAAACTAATGAATCACACAGCATTCTTTCCAGATGACCAAACCATTATATTTGTTGATTTTGTATGTATTGTAGAATTGATATGACACCCACTCTTTCTCTTATGACATCGTTTCTAATTCTGTGTCTTCTGGTCACTCCTATGGCTGTTCTCAGATGTCTCATCTCTGTTGTAACCAGTAGTCTTTTATGTTTTATGTCACCTCCGATGACTAGAGGATAAAAATCTGTGTCATATCTTCCTTTACACTTCTTTATGTTTTCCGCACATACGTTAAACATGTAACGTTGCTAGTATGTATCCCTGTCTAACTCCATTCTGTACGTTAAACCACTCTGACGTGTTTCTATTTGTTCACCTGCTTCTTGTTCGTGATACCACATTACGGTCAGATGAGCGATATGTTTTAAAAATTGTTTCACATTTGGTGATGTTGTACACAATCAAAAGCCGTGGTATAATCAACGTAGCATGCGTGCAAATCTATATTGAATTCTCTACACCTTTCTATTATCATCCTCATATTGAATTATCTACACCTTTCTATTATCATCCTCATATTGAATATATGGTCTCTAGTGCCTCTACCTTATGTAAAACCAGCCTGAACCTCATGAACCTCATGAACCTCTGTTTATATTTTGTTTTGTATTCTCTTTATTTTGATATAAAGTAATATTTTGATTAGTTTTACTTATAAGAGTGACAGTTCTATAATTAGTGCATATTAATTGTGCACCAAAATATTTAGTAATTGTGTGCCCATGGTTATCCTTTGACGTGGAGTAATTGTGTGCACACGTTTATCCTTTGACGTGGAGTAATTGTGTGGACATTTTTATTCTTTGACATGGAGTAATTGTGTGCACATGTTTATCCTTTGACATGGAGTAATTGTGTGGACATTTTTATCCTTTGACGTGGAGTAATTGTGTACACATGTTTATCCTTTGACGTGGAGTAATTGTGTACACATGTTTATCCTTTGACATGGAGTAATTGTGTGGACATTTGTATCCTTTGACATGGAGTAATTGTGTGGACATGTTTATCCTTTGACATGGAGTAATTGTGTGCACATGTTTATCCTTTGACATGGAGTAATTGTGTGGACATTTTTATCCTTTGACATGGAGTAATTGTGTGGACATTTTTATCCTTTGACGTGGAGTAATTGTGTGGACATTTTTATCCTTTGACATGGAGTAATTGTGTGCACATGTTTATCCTTTGACGTGGAGTAATTGTGTGGACATGTTCATCCTTTGACATGGAGTAATTGTGTGGACATTTTTATCCTTTGACGTGGAGTAATTGTGTACAGATGTTTATCCTTTGACGTGGAGTAATTGTGTGCACATGTTTATCCTTTGACGTGGAGTAATTGTGTACACATGTTTATCCTTTGACGTGGAGTAATTCTGTACACATGTTTATCCTTTGACGGGGAGTAATTGTGTACAGATGTTTATCCTTTGACGTGGAGTAATTGTGTGCACATGTTTATCCTTTGACATGGAGTAATTGTGTGGACATATTTATCCTTTGACATGGAGTAATTGTGTGGACATGTTTATCCTTTGACATGGAGTAATTGTGTGGACATTTTTATCCTTTGACATGGAGTAATTGTGTGGACATTTTTATCCTTTGACGTGGAGTAATTGTGTGGACATTTTTATCCTTTGACATGGAGTAATTGTGTGGACATGTTTATCCTTTGACATGGAGTAATTGTGTGCACATGTTTATCCTTTGACGTGAAGTAATTGTGTGGACATGTTCATCCTTTGACATGGAGTAATTGTGTGGACATTTTTATCCTTTGACGTGGAGTAATTGTGTACAGATGTTTATCCTTTGACGTGGAGTAATTGTGTGCACATGTTTATCCTTTGACGTGGAGTAATTGTGTACACATGTTTATCCTTTGACGTGGAGTAATTGTGTACACATGTTTATCCTTTGACGGGGAGTAATTGTGTACAGATGTTTATCCTTTGACGTGGAGTAATTGTGTGCACATGTTTATCCTTTGACATGGAGTAATTGTGTGGACATTTTTATCCTTTGACATGGAGTAATTGTGTGGACATGTTTATCCTTTGACATGGAGTAATTGTGTGCACATGTTTATCCTTTGACATGGAGTAATTGTGTGGACATTTTTATCCTTTGACATGGAGTAATTGTGTGGACATTTTTATCCTTTGACATGGAGTAATTGTGTGGACATTTTTATCCTTTGACATGGAGTAATTGTGTGGACATTTTTATCCTTTGACATGGAGTAATTGTGTGGACATTTTTATCCTTTGACGTGGAGTAATTGTGTACAGATGTTTATCCTTTGACGTGGAGTAATTGTGTACAGATGTTTATCCTTTGACGTGGAGTAATTGTGTACACATGTTTATTCTGTGACGTGGAGTAATTGTGTACACATGTTTATCCTTTGACGTGGAGTAATTGTGTGCACATGTTTATTCTTTGACGTGGAGTAAGTTGCCAGTTTTTGGTACAGTGATGTATATCCAAATTGTACATATACAATCGAAATATGTGACGAATAACAAGGAAGATAGAACACATCCTTGTCGCACTCTGAATTGTATGTGGAATTTATCTGAAAGCCCAACACTCGTTCTAACTGCATATTGATTGCCTGTGTAACTATTTCTACACAAGTTGATTAGGTGATGTGGAACCCCATATTTTGATAGTATTTTCCAAAGTTGTCTATCTACATTTTCTGGAAAACTTTTTCGTGGTCGACAAACGCAATATACAATTCTTTGTTGCTTTCAGTTGTTTTTTCTGCCAGTTTCCTGAGTGTAATAATGTTATCTGTACAGCTTTTACTCTTACGGAGTCCTATTTGAATGTTGCTAATCTGTGTTTCTATGAATGATCGTAATATTTTCTAAAATTCTGTTCACAATGTTTCCAGTGTGGCTTACAAGGGAAATACCTCTGTACTTTATACACTATCTTTTGCTGTTTTTTGTTCTTATAGATAGGTATTATTATAGCGTTTTTTTCAGTCTTCTGGTGTTTCTTGTATCTTCCATATTATATAAAACAGTATTTGTAATCACTTTATTCTTATATATGCCGATACTCTGATTAATTCGACTGATATATTATTGGGTCCGGGGGCTTTGTTTGATAGAGGTGTTTGTAAGGTATTTTCTATTTCTGCTATCAATATGTTTGTTTCTAACTCTTCCGTTATATTGTTTAGTACTCTTTCACTTTTTTCACTATGGTACATTAAGTTTCCATTATAAAGTTTGCATTAAGAAAATAACCGTATTTAAAAATGTTTCTAACTTCTGACTTTAAATGCTGACATCCTGGCTGAGACATTGATGTTCATTCTCTGCTACTTTAAGTGCTGACCAGATGTTTAGCCAAACCATCCACGCACACCCTGGCTGAGACATTGATGTTCAGTTTGCTTTAGAACGTAAATCTGACAGAAAATATGTGGATAACGTCAGAGCTGCATCTGAAATAACCACACATATGAATAAATGGGAGGGGGTGGGGTTAACCCTGCCTCTCTACACAATTTTTAGCACAAAGTAATGAAATTTCTCACGAAAATGAGCGAAGCTCATGGTAAAATGGGCGAAATGACCTTTTTAAAGGTAATCGCTACTCCCCTCCTACTTAGGACATATCTACGGCAATGCCCTGGAGAGTTCCGTCATTACATTTAAGAGAAAGAACACTGTAAATTGTGCTCGGCCTACGATCTGAGAATGTTAACAAAAGTTATGAGGGAGATAAAAGTTACTATAATCATCATAAATTGCCGTCTCGTCAGCGAAGGTTGACTGCAACGAACCTCCCAACACCATCTGTCTCTTGCTTTGGTGGTGCACCCTACTAGGCTGTAACCTGTCTATTTCGTGATACTACTCTCACCTTGTGTATCTGCCTAATACGTGCTCGTCTCCCCTAAAATCTACACTTAAGTAAGCCCTTCAATAAGGTACAATGTCTTTTAGTTTCTCCAAAATACTTTATTTGTTTGGTCTTTATTTCCTTTAATGGTGTGCAAAGGGTCTCGTATTTCTCTCGTGTGGTCACAGATAACCATGATCCTAAAAGTACCTCCTCATGGTGCACCCGGGAACAGAAATATAACTGATCTTGCTTTGCTCCTGACCAACACTTGTAGGCTCGTGTTCGTTGATGTGAAGGCTGTAGATGGAATGAGAATTACCTGAAAGGAGACAAGCAATATCTCCAAGACCTTTACGCCAACACCACAGCAGTACTGTCGGCACCCAGTGATGAGGTTGAGGTCTGTCCATTTCATCTCGGCCAACCAAATTTGCAGACCATTGGAGGACGGTCAATGTTCCGATATGAAAAAATCTCGCTAGAATATGATGATCTTAAGAGTACACACTGAATCTGGTAAAGACAGCACGCGCTAGAGGACAGCGTCGTGCTTGTAAAACGCTATAGTGGCAGCAACGCAACAATTGTCCAGGGCGAGATCGACAGGCGGAAGTGCTGTTCGTGCGCGAGAACGCACAGTAGCCCACAGGACCAACCACAATTGACCCAATTCAAAGTAGAGTCATGACTCGGGTGTTGTTCGTCCATCACAAGTGATGATGACCATTTGTTACATCCACTTTTGAAAATTCAATTTTAGTTATGTCCTTGATTATGAGTTTGTAGATGGCTAATGAGCCCTATTCGAGCTGTAAAATTCCTTGGACAGTTTGGACATGGAATGACGACTGTAGACGGATCTTGATCTATCCGTGACTTTCTAGCTGCTCTCCGATGTTGAGCTGCTGCATTTCTTTTCTTTTCACAAGACGATGCGCTCTTTTTTATTCTAGAACGCCATGTAGATCTATTTTGTGCAAGTTATTCCCATGTATCGTGGTCTATTTCAAAGGCTTTCAGTGAGTTCTTTAACGAGTCCTTGTAGCGCTTCCTTTGGCCACCTTGAGATCGTATACCCTTCTCTAGCTCACCATAGAGAAGTATCTTTGGCAGACGATGGTCTGGCATACGCACCAAATGACCTGCCCAACGAATCTGTATCCGAATCAGGATCGTGTCAATGCTTGGGATACCAGCTCTATCAAGGACAGTGGTATCTGGAATCTTGTCTTACCATCTGATTTTCATAACTTTTCTGAGACAATTTGTATGAAAATGATTGAGTTTTTTCACATGACGTCCATGTTTCACTAGCGTATAGCAGCACTGGAAGTACCACTGCTCTGTAAACTTTCAGCTTAGTCTGTAGGTTAATGCCATTTCTACGCCAACCATTTGCGTACAATCTGACGAAAGTACTGCTTGCTTTGGCGATCCTTGTATACACTTCATCATCAACGTTGGCATTTTGTGATAACATACTGCCTAGGTATGTGAATCTATTCACAACTTTCAGTGCTACACCATTTACCTTTATGCAGGGCTCGAGATAGCTTTTGCCAAGTGCTGGTTATAACATGACTTCTGTTTTCTCTGTGTTAATGGTAAGCCCAAAGTTGGTACAGGCTTTGGAGAATCTGTCTATAATACATTGTAGATCAACCTCAGAGTTGGCATTTAGGGCACAGTCATCAGCAAATAGAAGATCCCTGATTGTGTGTGATTTAACTTTGGTTTTTGCTCGAAGCCGCCGAAGGTTGAACAATTTTCCGTCTATGCGATAGGTCTATGTGACTCGGGTATTGGACACACCAACTTCAACATGCATTCCTAGGTATGGAAAACTACCTAATAAAATTAATACAGCTTGCCATTGTACACAGGAAAAGTATTTAAAAAAGTATTTCAGGGTGAATTCTGAACTTGGCAAAAGAGAAATAGAAAATGCAGAAATTCTAGTAGATGAATTAAAATATGCTATACGAACACTGAAATTAGAGAAATCACCAGTGTATCACCATTCCAACAGATATAATATCAGGTGAATGAATGTGGTAAATACTTTTACTAGAGTCATATGGAGTTCTAAACAATGAAAGCAATTATTGATGATGTACATCCCCAAGAAAGGAAAAATGAAAATGTGTAAGAATTACAGAACCATTAACTTCTTTATTCACTCGAGTAAAGTGGAATAAAGTACACATCTGAAGAAGTAATTGAAGAAAAATGAGTTGGCCTCAGAGCAAGCAGAATTATTATTGAACTAATATTTAACATTATAAGAAGGAAGCTACAATATTTTGGACAGGTAAAGCAACATGATGGTATCGAGAGGCTGATTATGTAGGGCAGAGTGCCAGGTGAAAGAAGAAGAGGAAGACTAAGAAGACGATGGACAAGTGATATCGAAGAATGTATGCACATCTCTCTGGTCAATGCAGGTTTGCTAGTCAGGGACAGAGCGACGTTCAGAGTATACAAGATGAAGACAACGTTAGGGAAAGAATATGTCTCTTGATATATTTAACATGAGAATATTAATTTAAAAACATATTTAACATTAACGTGATCTATACCACAATTCCATTGACTTTACGTCATGTGACCATATTTGGCATGATGGTCTCTGGCATATACTGAGAAGTAATTAAATGTTTGAATTTGACGCCACAACCATAGACATTGTTGAATCACTATACAAAAACACAAATGGTGCTGTCTTATCAAACAATATAATTGGAGAGTTCTTGAAAGGAAATGTGTGAGTTCGGCAAGGATGTATAATTTCTCCAGTACTTTCAACATATACCTAGAGCACATCATACAGGAGATCCTTTAGGATTAGAACACATCTATATAAATCGAAGGTCTCCCTATTTACAATTTGGTCTTCACTGGTGCTATTGATATTATAGCTGGGTCAAAACAAGAACTTCAAGGGATAACAGCAAAGATGAAAAAAGTTACCAGCAAGACGAAATTAAATAAGGTCAGTAACACATAATTATTTGTTACGATATTAATGTGTTAAATTAATGATCAACCAGCTCTTGATTCAGCAAGATGGAAAAAAACATCCCTTCATTACTTAAACTGGAACCTGAATGAAACATACAAATAAAGCAAGCTTATCCTTTGACGTGGAGTAATTGGGTGACCATGATTATCTTTTGACATGGAGTATGTGTGTGACCATGCTTATCCTTTGACGTGGAGTCATTGGGTGCCCAAGCTTATCTTTATAAACAGAGGACACAGAATGCAATAAAGAAAGAGTAGTTTCGTGAAGGAATAATGAGAAAATTATAAAGAAAAAAAATAAATTGAAAGAAATATGACTGAATTTTTCTGCAAAAACTTTCATATTGTATCTGTAAAGAGTTTTATCATATAAAGGTGTACTCTTGTCTTCACGCTCTCTGCATTATACTTTCTATTCTGTTTGCATAGAAATTTTGCAGGCAAAAAGCACAATAAATAAAGTTCTGATATGATAGTTGCTCTGCACTTATGATGCACACAGAGCAGGAACTGTAAAACGTATTTGCAGCATTTTCTAATGCTAGCCACCAGTTTGGACATAGAGTCAGCAAAAGAAAACAAATTTGACGCAGACTAGCATCATCATCATCATCATGTGACATATTCTTTCCAGAAAGTGGTCTTCCTTATGGATTCTATGTACACTCCGCGATTCTGGGATCTGCGATTCTGGGCTAGTTGACCTGCCGCAGCTAGAGACATGTTTAAGCAATCCGATATATCATTGCACCATCGTCGTCTTGGATGCACTCTTCCCATGTTGCCGTTAACTATGTCTTCAGGTATTCATCTTTCCATGATGTTATGTTTTTATATCACCAAAAAATTCCCCACAGATTTCTTGTTACGATGCTGTTAAAGAGCCAGACCTTTTCGACGTTATTTGATCTTAAAACTTCCTGATTTGTCTTTTTTTGCTGTCCATGGTATACGTAAATTTTTCTGTAGCATCCCATTTCGAAAGCAGCGATTCTCTTTGCTATTGTTTTATTTAATATCCATGCCTCATAAAAGTATATTGCCACATGAAATACGCATATTCCGATTATACATAGTTCGACTATATAAATACTGTGTGTCATTTCATGTTATTTCTAGTACATCAGTTGTGCTGATGTTGTCGTACATCATGTTGACTAGCATCAAACAGCAAATTGTTATACGTGTTGGTGATGTAGGGGCAGATGATCAGGTTACATATTATCAGTCAACAGTAAATTATTCCTGGTTCAAGAAAATAGCGTCAGAATTGTTAAGGCAGAATAAGGCATCAGCAACAACGTACAGACGAACAAACAACGGACTTACGGAAACGGAAACTTAACTATGAAACTAAACGTACTGTTTTCAATGCTTGTGTCCTCATTCTCTTTCTCTACAGCTGTGAAACGTCCGACTTAACAGTTTTCACATTATGTGACTACGAAGAATTCTTGCAGTATAGGTCAACATCAGCAGTGCCAATGTACTAGAAAGAACAGAAAATGCCACAGTATTTATTTTCTATGATCAGTCTGCGTTGTGTGGCTGGGACACTAGGAGGATGGGTGATGGCATAATACTGAAGGATCTCCATTATAAAGAATTACAACGGGGAAGAGATCTCAGGGTGAAACTCTATTTCGGTACAAAAGTGTATGCAAAAGGAATATGCATGAATTGACATAGAAACATTGGAACCGGAAGCCATGTATCGTGTTGCATGGAGGCAAAGATCAGGATATGTATACGGATAAAGTAAAAAATTATAGCTTGTAGTCCAAGGACGAAAGGTCTAAGAAGAGACACACCAGCAAATGATGGTATAAGCGAGACTGTGATTACTTGTTTAATTTGGAATTTTCTGTGTGTCTGTGATTGGTTTTGTAAGTTACATTCATCACCGCCATGAATCGTAGATCGTTAATAATTCATCTGATCCTTATCACTGCTCCCGGGACACGTTCATAGATGATCCGATCTCAACTTTATTATATCCAACATTGCAAGATGACCGACAGTTTTAGAAAACATGCTGACCGTGTTTATAAAACTAGATATGTTTTAGAAAACATGCTGACCGTGTTTATAAAACTAGATATGTTTTAGAAAACATGCTGACTGTGTTTATAAAACTAGATATGTTTTAGAAAACATGCTGACTGTGTTTATAAAACTAGATATGTTTTAGAAAACGTGCTGACTGTGTTTATAAAACTAGATATGTTTTAGAAAACGTTAACTTTATTAGATTAAATTATATACGATTATCAAAAATGAAAAATAAAGACGAGCTTGATAGACCAAGAAAACGGTGGATAGAAAACATCAAGATAGCCTTGAACAAACATGGACTAAAGACAACCTCGGCGACACATCTGGTCTTGGAATGACATCTTAAGCTCCCACCCCTACGCTTAACGGCAAGTGTGAATGTGATCAACAATCATTCATTTGAGGAAAGACAATAGACAATAGACAATAGACAATAGACATATATTAGACATTATTAGATATTAGACATTAACAGACATTAAAGATTAGCAGACATTAGACATTAACAGACATTAGACATTAGCAGACATTAGATATTAGCAGACATTAGACATTAGCAGACGTTAGACATTAGCAGACATTAGACATTAACATATAATAGACATTAACAGACATTAAAGATTAGCAGACATTAGACATTAGCAGACATTAGATATAAGCAGACATTATACATTAGCAGACATTAGTTTAGCAGAAGTTAGACATTAGCAGACATTAGACATTAGCAGACATTAGAGATGCAGACATGAGTTACCCTCTGTGTACTCATCCAATTCAATGCCTTGGTCACCGACATAATCTCCAGTCATGCTGCTGATAGTCACCGACAATCCGCCACTCTTTGATGGACTTTCCTGTAGATTGAGTTGTGAATTCCAAGCACTAAGCATGCGCCTAACAACCGAACCGAACCATCCGTGCATATAAGCATGCTTCCTTTCTTGGAATTCTCGCTGATCAATGCACCTCGGACTCCCACCGCAATAGTATATCACACTTTGTATTATCTATTGAAAATTATTATCACTTGGAAGGATGTTTGACAATCTACAGGCACACTTAGTTATTACTCACCAGGTGTCCCATCTTCCAACATGCACAAACGTTATATGATGTCCTACGCCCTACCTATTGTAAGACTTGTCTTATTATTTTTGGTCCACTACCTTTCACTCTCTGAATTGCAGAATGTTGTATGTGTTCTTTGTGCACTGTGATTTATAGATTCGTGCTCTGTGTAATATGCTCTGTCTGGGGACGTTGTCTGAAATCTGTAGTCACAGAGATCGTTGATGTATTGACTGGTGAAAAAACAAAATCAAGTCTTCTATTTCTACTGGAACAATCTGTCTTAATTATCCCATCTGAGAAATTTGAAGATCGCTTTCGTAAGTTATTGGTCTAGTCAATGATTTACAACACGTGTCAAGATTGTAGCATATAAACCATTCTTTATTTTTCATCAAATTTCTTTTTCATGAGAAATCCATGATTAATGATTTAGAATGAACTTTTGTCTTCTGCTCAACTGGTACTACGCTGTTCTTCTTTGATACCTCCTCCCCCTCCCCCCACCCAAATTTTTTAAAATTTAATAAAAATAAAAATAAAAAAATAATATCGCACAAAATAATCTGTTACATGTATAAGTGTTTGTTCTCTCAGAGCCCATTTAAAGAAATATAATCTAGAATAGCTCGTCTTTATTTTTCATTTTTGATAATCGTATACAACTAAAAAAAATTATCGTTTTCTAAAACTTATCTACTTTTATAAATACGTACATTCAGTATGTTTTCTAAAACTTAGCTAGTTTTATAAACACAGTCAGTATGTTGTATTAGTGCTTTCCTCGTTAATAACCGATCTATATGGACGAAATTCGTTAGAGGTATCTTTAAAAAAGTGAACATTTCAATCACTATTTGTTAAATTGAGACTGATTATCGCCAAATGAACTGGCATATACACGACTGGTGCATGTGTCCATGGGTGACTTTCTGTTAGATTGGTGACGTGTTTTGGGTGGTTGGTTGCTGATCGAGCGGTCCATGTGCTCATGCCCTTTGACCTAATGCCATTAGATGGCATTATATTGCTGGGAAGTCTGTGGATTTTCGGCCCACCCCGGGACAGAGCCAGAGAATAACTATCACACCTCCAGGAAGATAGGTTTCAACATATGCACTGCTCCCAGCCACTGTAGCCAAGATAGGGTTCACTGTGCTCATTCCCCGCCACCAATTGACTACTGGCTATGCCGAATTTCTATATTGCTCCAGGCATGCAACCAAATGTTCAAGTCCAAAGGATTGTCACGTCCTGAGTTACTGTGCCTCTATGATGGGCCTCAGCCATAGGAAAAACAGTGATGTCAGTTTCCTCCTCCTCAGTGTTGCACAGTACATCTCTGGCTCCCTCCCAACCACAGAGGGTGCATACATATATATTCAGGCAAACATGAAAAACATTTCAACAACAAAACAAAATCATAATTGTATAGATGACATGCCATGAAGCTTCTATAAGAAGATCATCCACTAAGGTTTTCTGTTGCATGGATGGTATATCTAGTGGGCCATTGGTGAGACCCACAGACGCAACTACATGCGTGGTGACGTGTTTTAACATGGAAGCGTTTCGTATCAACTTTTACCATGCCCCTCCCCCCTCCCTGTTAGATTGGTGACGTGTTTTAGCATGGAAGCGTTTCGTATCAACCTTTACCATGCCCCCCCCCCCCATAAAACGTCTCGTTATTGTACTCAGAGAAAAAGGCACCTTTTATAAAAACAAAATTTATCTAGCTAGCTTTTGTTCATCCTATCTTTTCTGCAATTTGATGTTTCCCCCTATAATCGTTTATTGGCAAAGAAAATAAATCTAAATGGTAGCTTGTTGCTCGGGAACATACAAGTGGTGGTAGAATATGTGATATATATTGTAGACAACTATGTGATATCTATAATAGATAACTATGTGATATCTATGGCACAGAAAATTGTGATTTATAAATAACATAGACAAGTATTGTATATATTGTTTAGCATTTGCAGCACTATATCTCATATAATATAGACACACGTCTATTTTCTCCCATGTCTTCTTAGATAACTATGTTGTTTCCCCAACTAATCTGTCTGTTTTCTCCCCTGTCGTCTTAGGTAATTATGCTGTTTCCCCCACTAATCTGTTTTTTTTCTCCCCTGTCTTCTTAGATAACTATGCTGTTTCCCCCACTAATCTGGTCGGGATTGTTAGCTATTCATTCCTGGCAAATATGCTTCCTAGAAGACGAACAATGGCCAGATTATTGAACCAACGTTTTCAGACGAAATGTCTATAGCTCAAACCATTCCATCTATAAATAGAAGTGGCAGATATGCCAGAAGGCAGAAATAAATAGTAAATTAGTTATCAAACATGACGACCCGGCGTGTTTGTTGGAGAGACAGCTTAATAAGGATTAATCTTATTCAGAAAACATGTTGTACTTTCTGTCCACAGTGGTCTGTACCATTTGTGTTTAATACAATTACTGCTCATGCAACTTTTTATCTGACTTTTTTCGGATTTTTTTCTCAGGTAATGTTTCTAAGGACAATTTTTATATCAAATTATCGAATTTATATCATGCACAGTATATGACCAATACAATGCCAGCGTCTTTTATAATTGATTTCATGAATAAACCATTCATTATTTTATGCAAGGAGCTCCTGATTACACACACATTCACCATCTTATATCAAAAGTAGTCATTCATGCCATTGGAGCTTATGGCAAAATAAAATATAAGTTGTCAGTCCTCACTGTATATAGCTCTGTACAAAGTCCCTCAATTAGATATTGTTCGTGGACAAATAAATATATAGGATTTTCAGCAGGTATAATGTGTGAACTATGAGCAGGTGAAACATGTACTTGTTATTGTATGTCTCCATCACTTGAATCTATGCAGTAGCTTTGGTAGGACACAGCTATAAGTATATACCTTGATGTTTCGGTATGACGATGACAAAATCCAGCTGTGATATGCAAACATCTAGATTTAATTGTGTGTATATAAATTATAAATATACGCATAGCAGTTGCAGCTAGAACATTCACTAATCTAACTAATATCTGGAAATCTAAAGATCTAGGAAGAAACACCAAACTAAAGCTATTCAACTCATGTATTCTGTCAGCATTAACGTATGGAAGTGAAAGCTGAAACTCAACTCAAGCAACAGACCAAAAAATTAAATAGCTTTGAAAACAAATGTCTCAGGAAACTCATGAATATAAAATGACAATCAATATAAGGTAACTGCGTGAAACGTAAAAAAAATTGTACTTACGTAAAACACAGGTTTTTATAATAGTTTCACTCAGACTATTACTAAAAATAGTGGGTAATGATGTGCACACAAGAAAACATACAAATTACATTGCACAAACCATATTCTACGTTTCAACCACAACGTCTTTATATACGCACAAAACATCAAAAGACGACGAACGGAAATTATCAGAACACATAAACGTATCCAAATGAAATATGGAAATAAGATGCCGGAAGAACATAAAAATGAGTGTACGGAAAAAAAAGAACATAAAATGGAGCAATTTCGTCACAAATAGTGATTTAAGAAACAAAACACACAAAGAATATGTTTCAAGCATCATAAGAAAACGCACATGGAAATACCTTGGTCGCGCTTTAAGACTAGATGAAAACAGAATAAACCAACAAGCCATTATGTGGACACCTGACGGCAAAAGAAAACGAGGAAGACCTAAAGCAACTCTAAACAACACCATACTTAAAGAAAGGAAAATAATAGACTGCAAGACCATACAAGAAATAAAACTTCTGGCAGCGGACCGCAACACATGAAGAATACAAATCTCTACCCTATGTGCCGCATGCGCACATATATAAGACTAATTACAATATAAGAGATTTAAAATCTATTGTGACATGTGCCCTTTGTCCAACTTAAATCCGCGCAGCCATATTAATTGTGTTGTACCAACATTAACACCACCAATAATTGCAGATTTACACACAGTTCCATGTCAGTGAATATCAGCACTTCTAAACAACCTACTGAGCCAACTTCTTTTTGCAGACGATCAAGCAATAATATCAACATCAGAAGAACAACTACAACAACGTATAAATAGACTCCACACACCATATAGGAACTTTAACATGAAAATAAATACAGAAAATAACCAAGGTAATGCCAATCGGAAAAAACAAACATAAACTATGTTTTTTTTTTATCATACTATGACCAAAAATCGTAAAAACAGACAGAA
The DNA here is from genome assembly GCA_034231615.1 of Meghimatium bilineatum. NCBI lineage: Eukaryota > Metazoa > Mollusca > Gastropoda > Stylommatophora > Philomycidae > Meghimatium > Meghimatium bilineatum. The sequence goes on from CM067314.1 coordinate 14,059,003, forward strand.
ACTATACTGCTTTTTTCATACATTAACCAACAATTTACATAGGTGAAATAATTCATTTAACTTGGAATGGAAAAATCACATCATCAAGTGGGAAAACATCAAATAAATCCAACATATATATAAAATAGCATACCAGATCTAAAGGAATATTTTCAAAAATAAATATGTGAACTTGAACACCATAACTACACTATATAAAACGAGTACCATACCATTCATATGCTACCAATATCAAACGTAGACACTAACAACTAAAGACACACAAAAATATCTAGCAGCAGACGTAAATGATTTGCTTGCGTAGAATTCTCGGAGTAACAAAACGAGACAAAATCAGAAACATAAACATCAGAAGATGAACAAACACAATGCCAATCCTTTATTACACCAGAAGACAACAGATTAAGTGGCTTTCACATGCTTCCAGACTATCATCAGATAGCGCCCCTCAAGAAGCATTGCTATACACGACGGATATAAAGCCCAGGATAGACTATGCAAAGATGGATTACAAAAATAAAAGAAACTACGACAACAAACATATACGAAACACACAAAAAGGTCGTCTCCAGAGAACTCTTCTAACCCTGTCGCTTCAAGGCATAAAGGGGTACCAGAGAACTTTTCTAGACCCTGTCGCTTCCAGGCATAAAGGGGTACCAGAGAACTCTTCTACTCCTGTCGCTTCAAGGCATAAAGGGGTACCAGAGAACTCTTCTATGCCTGTCGCTTCAGGCATAAAGGGGTACCAGAGAACTCTTCTATCCCGGACGCGTCAAGGCATCAAAGGGTATAACGTACAAAAAAAAAAGAAGAATATTTACAAAAATATGATGGATCATGTCATTAACAATCAGACTCCTCCCCCTCCCCCCACCCATTTCCTAAGCAGAAGGTTCTTCTGAAAGTATTATTCACTGCTGAGAATTGAAGTCTTCTGAAAGTATTATTCACTGCTGAGAATTGAAGTCTTCTGAAAGTGTTATTCACTGCTGAGATTTGAAGTCTTCTGAAAGTGTTATTCACTGCTGAGAATTGAAGTCTTCTGAAAGTGTTATTCACTGCTGAGAATTGAAGTGTTCTGAAAGTGTTATTCACTGTTGAGAATTGAAGTCTTCTGAAGGTATTATTCACTGCTGAGAATTGAAGTCTTCTGAAAGTGTTATTCACTGCTGAGAGTTGAAGTCTTCTGAAAGTGTTATTCACTGTTGAGAATTGAAGTCTTCTGAAGGTATTATTCACTGCAGAGAGTTGAATTTCTCTGGGTATGAAATAAAACTCTGGTAAAGTTGCACCCCACTGCACAGAAGACTACAAGAAGATTATGGCTTATAATTCCTTGTGATCAAAACATTAACATGCATTTACGTACACATTTAGAACAATATCTTAGTAGAAAGAGTTTTCTCAAAGATTAGCATTTCACTGAGAATCCGCCCACAACAAACACACATTTACATCGACGTTTAGGAATAATGATGACATAATCCAGTGACCTTACAACTGTGATATGCATATATTTACATACCAAGTGGGGTATATCCGGTTAAGACGAGGATAGACCACGTTATGTCATAGTTTCCATTTAATCTGTACACACAATTAAACACACAATTTCAAGTCTGTTTCCATTTTGATTTTTTTGTTCATGCATGAGTGCGTACGAACTACAGATGGCGCCGGGAAATAAATGATGAATGCAAAGATAACTACACATTCCTGGTTGTAAATAACGTCACTGCGTATCGATCACTATTGGCCGGTTTGACTCCTGGCAAGCTGCCCATCACTCCATGACAGTGAAGTCTAAGGGATTTGGACATACTATCATGTAAAGGAGTAATCCATAAAGCTTCCCTACTGGTGGAGCAGTGGCGTGTTGTTTTATTGGAATATTGGAATATAACGTGTGCGAGGATATGAAATGTCCATATGTGTGGTCCTTCAACTTCAATTTGAATTATTGGAGTAATTAAGGGATCTGTGTTATAGTTGTTGAGCTTTCTATCTCCCTGTCTTTTTATCTGTATATTTGTCTATCTGTGTGCTTGTCTGCCTATACATGTCTGTCTGTATGCCTGTCTGTTTATATCTGTCTGTATGCTTGTATGTCTGTCTATGTCTATACCTCTAATCTACCTACCTACTTATCGACATACACATCCATCCGTCCGCCTATCATATCTTATCCTGTCCATCACTCTGTCTGTCTGTCTTCCCCATCTTCCGTATCTTTCATCTACCGACTTAAGTTTTAGAATATCAGACCCTCCAATATTGAGAGGTTTAAACTTGATAATTCTCTAAAATTTCGCATGATGTATTCTGAGTATATGTTGACCCAATGTGGTGACAAGGTGTATTGTATAACTCCTATTTGGACATGAAACTAGACATGTTTCTCCCTCGAGACGGGCAGAAGCCTGTTGCTGCTGATAATACGACAATCGATAAGACACAGCTATAAAACGTATAACAATAGGGCTTACATAAATCACAAGGTCGATAAGCTATACAATGAACACAAAGACTATCAGACTATAGGATACGTGTATGAGAAATTACAAATAACAGAGTACAAGACAGTGTCAATGTTTCAACTTTAAGGTCTTCTTTAAAAAAATACAAGACAGTGAACACAGTAAAAATAAAGGGACTATCACATAAACATTAGACGGCAGATATTAACGACAGAGACATCCAAAGAAAACAGGGATGTACTTATACACAAGTATTGTCCATCGTCTGTAGTGCAAGATCTTATTGCAATGACCTGAATGATTTTGTTGTACGGACACCACGATGATCAGCCACTTTGAAATGTATAGCAACATGAGTAGGCGATCTGTGTTAATTTCAGGCAGATGTTGGCAGATATGGTAATCAAATACTTTGAGAATTTTGTCTATATATTTCATGTCACAGCGTTTCAAATAGCGCACGCACAAACACATAAACACACACACAATCGCGGATATGAAACTATAGTGGTTATATGCGGTTTATAATAATGACTATTGGATGCCGACTTTCAGACAATCCAGTCACAATCAGCAGGTCGATTACATTTTGTAGTTAAACAAAATAAGTTAAACAGGTTACTAGAAAAACTTAACGTAACTATTTATAAAAATAGGTAAAAAAGTATATAAAAACATACAATAAAACTAAACAGGACAATTTCGACATATCGGTTCAAATGGGACCTTGTTCAAGAAAATAACAACGTTTAAGCTAAACAAAAGCACACAAAATTGATAACTGAACTGACCAAGCCATGTTTCTCTTAAGCAGAAAAATAACCCGGCACCAGTTGCAGAAACACATGTTCAGTAAAAGAGAAAATGTGTGTTTTCATTATGCATATTTGCGTTCTATTGATGAGTATAATTAAACAAACTGAAAAGTGGGAATTTAGAGGTAATAGACATGCGGTTCTATAGAAGAATGATGAGAATACCATGGACTGCCAGAAAAGCTAATGTAGAGGTGTTGAAAGAGTCAAATGCGAAACGGACCTTAATCAATAATATAAGAAAAGAAAAAGACAAACAATCTTCATATTTTGGCCACTTCATGAGACAGGCAGGTTTAGAGAACATAGTCACAATAGGCAAGATTTAAAACAACAGAGACAGAGGGCGACAACGTGAGAAAATATTAGACAGTTTGACAACCTGGCACGGAAGGTAAACAACAACGATCTTGATGCATAATACTGTGGACAGAGAGCTGTGGAGAGTCATGAGTGCTTACGCCAGCCGGCATGGCACCAGATGATGATGATGATTGATGAGTAATGACGAGGTTGTAAGGGCGTGGGGATGGATGCGTTTAGGAGAAGGAAAGAGTAAGAAATTGGTCGCATAGGGGCTACCAATAGAAGTAGAGACTATTGAAATATACAAGAAGGACCAGCATATACCAGCGCGTGGAATAGATATGCAACTAAATATAGACAAAAACATATATATACATCCACAAATATATATATATATATATATAGCAATAGATCAGAAATACACATAAAACGAAATAAAATCGAAACATAGATGTGTGGAAGATACCCACACAAAATGCACAAAATGTAAAGGTATCCACACTCAAGTGAGGGTTCACACAAGAATAGGCGTACATAATGACACAGAACGGAGATACAGGCATTAACATAAACAAGCACGGCAAGAGTGGATCACAAACTACCTGGGGAAAGACAATATATATATATATAGGAGTGCATAATTTATAATGTAATGTATAATGTATAATGTAATGTATAATGTAATGTATAATGTAATGTATAATGTAATGTATAATGTAATGTATAATGTAATGTATAATGTAATGTATAATGTAATGTATAATGTAATGTATAATGTAATGTATAATGTAATGTATAATGTAATGTATAATGTAATGTATAATGTAATGTATAATGTAATGTATAATGTAATGTATAATGTAATGTATAATGTAATGTATAATGTAATGTATAATGTAATGTATAATGTAATGTATAATGTAATGTATAATGTAATGTATAATGTAATGTATAATGTAATGTATAATGTAATGTATAATGTAATGTATAATGTAATGTATAATGTAATGTATAATGGACACCTCTTTCGTCAACGAGACCAGCAAGACGGGTTTCACTCAACATGTTATGCCAATATCATTGTCGACAAGTGTACGCAGATTACATGCAATCATTGTCGACAAGTGTGCGCAGATTACATGCAATCATTGTCGACAAGTGTGCGCAGATTACATGCAATCATTGTTGACAAGTGTGCGCACATTACATGCAATCATTGTCGACAAGTGTGCGCAGATTACATGCAATCATTGTCGACAAGTGTGCGCAGATTACATGCAATCATTGTTGACAAGTGTGCGCACATTACATGCAATCATTGTCGACAAGTGTGCGCAGATTACATGCAATCATTGTCGACAAGTGTGCGCAGATTACATGCAATCATTGTTGACAAGTGTGCGCACATTACATGCAATCATTGTCGACAAGTGTGCGCACATTACATGCAATCATTGTCGACAAGTGTGCGCACATTACATGCAATCATTGTTGACAAGTGTGCGCACATTACATACAATCATTGTTGACAAGTGTGCGCACATTACATGCAATCATTGTCGACAAGTGTGCGCACATTACATGCAATCATTGTCGACAAGTGTGCGCACATTACATGCAATCATTGTCGACAAGTGTGCGCACATTACATGCAATCATTGTCAACAAGTGTGCGCACATTACATGCAATCATTGTCGACAAGTGTGCGCACATTACATGCAATCATTGTCGACAAGTGTGCGCACATTACATGCAATCATTGTCGACAAGTGTGCGCACATTACATGCAATCATTGTCGACAAGTGTGCGCACATTACATGCAATCATTGTCGACAAGTGTGCGCACATTACATGCAATCATTGTCGACAAGTGTGCGCACATTACATGCAATCATTGTCGACAAGTGTGCGCACATTACATGCAATCATTACCGACAAGTGTGCGCACATTACATGCAATCATTACCGACAAGTGTGCGCACATTACATGCAATCATTACCGACAAGTGTGCGCACATTACATGCAATCATTACCGACAAGTGTGCGCACATTACATGCAATCATTGTCGACAAGTGTGCGCACATTACATGCAATCATTACCGACAAGTGTGCGCACATTACATGCAATCATTGTCGACAAGTGTGCGCACATTACATGCAATCATTGTCGACAAGTGTGCGCACATTACATGCAATCATTGTCGATAAGTGTGCGCACATTACATGCAATCATTGTCGACAAGTTTGTGCACATTACATGCAATCATTGTCGACAAGTGTGCGCACATTACATGCAATCATTACCGACAAGTGTACGCACATTACATACATCTAAAGTCAGTGGGAAAACCTTTTCTCCTCAGATGAATTATCGTGCAGGTAAAAATGATTTGTACTGGGGGTTTTGATTTAAGTGACGAAGACTTGGGCACAGCGTCGACCTCACTCTCTTGTCGGACATCATTTCAAACCAGTGGAAAGACTGGAAATGAATTTCGATGTGGTGAATGACCATACAGACATCTTAGAATCAGAAAGATAGAGATATTAGTTGGGAAACGAACAAAAATGAACAAAAATATTGTCGAAAGAGAAATGGACTGTGATGTTGTTGGGAGATGTATACATGACCGAGTAAATCTTGGAAAGAGAAAGAGATATCGAGATAGAGAGAGCGCGCGAATAATATTTGTAGGAGATATATACGTAGATTAACGAGATCATCACAGAAAGCGAAAATATCATTTAAAATTTCCACCGAAGACGGATGTGTTGGGCCATTGGCGCAAATAAAACGGCAACGACGCATTTCCATTCTCTGGACTACATTCAACTGAAAATATTGTAGGATCATTGTCCTGTTACAAGAGAAATCCAGCGGGAGTTTGAGAATGAACGCTGAAGAAGATGAAGAATTTAAAATGAGCTCATGAGGAGATACGATAAATGTAGTTGTTCACCATGATCTTGATGGGGTTCGACAAGGAAGGTAAAAAAATGTCGATACTGTTACCTGCTGTTCATATCGTAAGAGGTGACAAAGGAAGTTTTTGGGAGTGAGATTGACTCCCCCATCCCATAGAGGTTCTAAGTGACCAGAAGCCATACTGAAGTTGAGGTTGTCATGCTGAAAAGAGCAATTATCGCAGTCAAGTTGTAAACCATTGCACATGGCTTTCCGTTCTGTATACTACACACTGCTATTCCGCAGGAGTTTGATAGTGAAAACAGAAGAAGAGGAAAGCACTTGTATTGAATTCTTATTTTATCGTATATTCTAGCGATGCCAACAATCCCCCATTTCACATCTGCGCGAATCTTGTTTCAAGATTCAATTTGTTCTCTTTCTGAATGTAATACTTTTTATGCCTTCACATTATTTCACGCTTCAATTCTTCAACCAAGTAATTCTGATTTTATTTGCACGTAAATTCTGTTAATGCTGTGTTTTTATGTTCTTGCTCTTTCCAACCCATGCATATTCTAAAGAGTAGGATTAGCACAAGCCCAAATCAGTTTTAAAAAAATATTAAACATTCTATGAAATGAAGTACTGTGTCATATTCCTTCCAGAACGTTGTCTTCCCAATGAACTCTCTGAACCTCTCTCTGTCTTGGGCGATGTGGCTTGCATTTTCTAGCGATGTACTCATGTTATCTTTAATGTCGTCAGTCCATCGTCTTCTTGGTCTGCCCTTTCTCCTCTACCAGGTACTCTTCCCTCCATTATTTGTCTTTCTAAACAGTTGTGTCTCTTTATATGACCAAACAGACGTAGTTTCTTTGTGTTATTGTGTTTAGTAACCAACACTCTGGAATCTTCAATGTTTTTATAATATCTGAGTTTCTGATTTTATCCTTCCATGATATTCTAAGTATATTTTTGTAGCATTTCAGCTCGAAGGCGTTGATCTTCTTTGCCGCTGTTTTACTTAGGGTTCATGTTTCACAGCCCTATGATGCAACCGGAAAAATAAAAGTTCGTAACATCAGCACTTTCGTTTCTATTTTGTTGTTTTTCCACATGTTATTCAATGTGTATTCGAATTCGAGTGATAAGATGTTATATCAAACCAATTATTATTTATCGCTGTGAAGTATAGATGGTTTCAACAAAAATCTCACTTTGAGCTGGGGAGGGTATGGGGCCTCTGAGATGTGGTTTTTTTTAAGAATGATGATGAGAGTACAATGAACATATATAAAAGCTAATGTAGAAGTTAACAAAGATAAAACTAATGTTAACAAAGATAAAAAACTAATGTAGAAGTTAACAAAGATAAAAAAACTAATGTAGAAGTTAACAAAGATAAAAAAAAACTAATGTAGAAGTTAACAAAGATAAAAAACTAATGTAGAAGTTAGCAAAGATAAAAAACTAATGTAGAAGTTAACAAATATAAAAAACTAATGTAGAAGTTAACCAAGATTAAGGAACTAGTATACAAGTAAACAAAGATAAATAACTAATGTAGAAGTTAACCAAGATTAAGGAACTAGTGTACAAGTTAACAAAGATAAAAAACTAATGTAGAAGTTAACCAAGATTAAGGAACTAGTGTACAAGTTAACAAAGATAAACAAACTAATGTAGAAGTTAACAAAGATAAAACTACTAATGTAGAAGTTAACAAAGATAAAAAACTAATGTAGAAGTTAACCAAAATTAAGGAACTAGTGTACAAGTTAACAAAGATAAACAAACTAATGTAGAAGTTAACAAAGATAAAAAACTAATGTAGAAGTTAACAAAGATTAAGGAATAGTGTACAAGTTAACAATTATAAAAAGCTAATGTAGAAATTAACAAAGATAAAAAACTAATGTAGAAGTTAACCAAGATTAAGGAACTAGTGTACAAGTTAACAAAGATAAAAAACTAATGTAGAAGTTAACAAAGATTTAAAAAACTAATTTAGAAGTTAACAAAGATTAAGGAACTAGTGCACAAGTTAACAAAGATAAAAAACTAATGTAGAAGTTAACAAAGATAAAAAACTAATGTAGATGTTAACACAGATAAAAAACTAATGTAGACTTTAACCCAGATAACAAACTAATGTAGAAGTTAAAGATAAAAAAACTAATTTAGAAGTTAACAAAGATAAAAAACTAATGTAGAAGTTAAAGATAAAGAACTAATGTAGAAGTTAAAGATAAAAAAACTAATTTATAAGTTAACAAAGATAAAAAACTAATGTAGAAGTTAAAGATAAAGAACTAATGTAGAAGTTAATAAGGATAATGGAATAAAAAGACAGAATATAGCAACATTTATAAGCAGATATTCAAGATTTTTAGAGCACTTAATGAGAAATATAAATCTGGAACATTTAGTAGCCACCGAAAAAATCTTGTGGGAAAGGTTAACAAAGATATAATTCACTTGATGGTTTGTCACTATGTGACGTGAGAGAATATCATCAACTGAACATACGAACAACTAAACAGATTGATATTTCTCTAGCTCTCTCTCTCTCTCTCTCTCTCTCTCTCTCTCTCTCTCTCCAAGTATTGACATTATTCTCTTATTCGTCATATTGACCTCAATAAAGTCATGCAGGTATATGGACCTAGTGGTCAGAAGGGGATAATATTGATGTAACAAATGTTGCAGGCTACCATGCAATTGATGTAACAAATGTTGCAGGCTACCATGCAATTGATGTACCAAATGTTGCAGGCTACCATGCAATTGAATGTCTGCATACAATTATTTCATCTTACCATAAAATTCAATTGTTAAAGATATTGCAATGAAAAACTGTGTTTTTTTTGCCGGGGGAATTGTAAATAAATAAATGTTATATTGTGTAGTTTATGCGGTTTTATGGGGGTGGGGGTTTTTGACGCAACTAAGCAAGGTTTCCCTATGAGTTCTTGACATCTGTTGATGGTATGGGTATGGGGTTAAAAATGGCAACAACAAAAAATGTTGATGTAATTTATGGAAATGACATAACTTATGGAAATGTAGGTGTAATTTATGGAAATGTAGGCGTAATTTATGGAAATGTAGACGTATTTTATACAAATATAGTTCGGATACATAAAGATAGTTCGACGTAATTCATGGAAATGTTGGTGTAATTTATGTAATGTTTCATCATTGTCACCTTGAACTTCGCATTGTTACATGTCAATAGTGTATCTAGTGCCTCTGTAGTGGTAACTATGTTTTCATTGTTTTTCACCGCTTGTTTTATATATTCTTGAGAAAGATCTAACGGTTCGAAACGTTGAATATGCCTTGTGTATTGTCATTTGTGTTTGTTCATGTTTACACCTCATAACCTCTTAGTCATAGTCCGCCTGTTGTGCTCAAGTGAAACTTCAAAAACCTGTGTTCTATGTAATTGTAATTTATAGACATGTTTGTGTAATTTATGAAAATGTGTTGGCGTAATTTATGGAAATGTTGGCGTAATTTATGGAAATGTTGGCGTAATTTATGGAAATGTTGGCGTAATTTATGGAAATGTTGGCGTAATTTATGGAAATATTGGCGTAATTTATGGAAATGTTGGCGTAATTTATGAAAATGTGTTGGTGTAATTTATGAACATACCCATACTATCAATTAATGCATTAATATCAATTTAATGTCATTGACGTTGAAATAACAACGTGCATTCTCCGATATAAAGAGTTGAACAGCTACAACGTGCATTCTCCGATATAAAGAGTTGAACAGCTACAATGTGCATTCTCCGATATAAAGAGTTGAACAGCTACAATGTGCATTCTCCGATATAAAGAGTTGAACAGCTACAACGTGCATTCTCCGAATAGAGAGTTGAGCAGCTACAACGTGCATTCTCCGATATGTTGTGTCTGAACAACGGCAGTAATACATTCCCTAAATATTAGTTTTAAAAAAACATCAAGTAACCAACGAAAATTTAATTTATTTCCAAGAGTGCCTGTAACTTTAGCAGTCTCCCTATATTAAACATTCATTTTTCGTGAATCACCCTGTGTTGAAGTGTGTAATAGCATGACCGTCCCCCGTATATAAGACATGTCCACAGAAAACGTAAACAAGACCTGAAAGGCCGATTTTGATAATTTCCGTGCTTTTCTTTGATCGACCTTGACTATTTTTGACATGCGACTCCAAGTAACTAAATAGTGACCAGCGAAAACATGTTAATAATAAAAGAAACAACCAATCAAATTCTAATGAATTATATACAGAAGTCTTATAGAACGCGGAAGGTCACTGTACACGCGTGCCAAGTTGGACATCCAAATAATCTTCAGGTTAAATCTGGTCAGATCTAGTCAATTATTCATTATATTAATTTCTTCTATTAGTACATGCTTTTTTTTCAATATCTTACACGGGAATAGGATTTTATCTAGTGTTGTTTTAGGTAAAAATCAATTTCCGCGTCTGTAAATAGGAATTGGAATATGGTGGACACATGAAGTAAATAGTCTGTCACTTTGTAACGACAGTTCTTCTTCTTCTTTCCTTCCTCTTTTACCCTTTACGTGTGTCGAGGGAGATTCAATGTTCTTGTTCTCGGAATTCTGGCAGCTTCAGATAATGTCAATTGGTGTTCGTGTAATGTCTCTTTGATGTTGCCGATCCAGCGTACTCTAGGTCTATCAGTGGCTCTTCTTTCTGCTTCTCCTCTCTTCATATATGCTTTATAAACTAATGAATTACACGGCATTCTTTCCAGATGACCAAACCATTATATTTGTTGGTTTTGTATGTATTGTAGAATTGATATGACACCCACTCTTTCTCTTATGACATCGTTTCTAATTCTGTGTCTTCTGGTCACTCCTGTGGCTTTTCTCAGACATCTCATCTCAGTTGTAACCAGTTGTCTCTTATGTTTTGTTGTTAAGGAACATGTTTGATATTGGTATCACAGGGTTGGAATGAAGATACATTGGATAAGGTGATTTTTGTTGCCATTGGTAGCATTTTGTGTTGGAATAAATTAATAAACGACAGCTACAACCTATTAATGTAATCGCACGCGATCATCACGCAACATTCATTGATGGAATATTTCTCAATTTCTATCGCAGTCTGGTCATACCCGACATTCAAGTATTTGTACACATTATTTTATTTTCCAGCAATTTCACGCGTGTACTAAGAGGTAAATAAGTTGTTCTGGGTGGGGTGAACTGACCCATGTCATAGATGGTGAAAATGATCCAAAAGCCATAATATAGTTGGATGTGTCAGGTCGAAAATGCATATATCACAGTAAAATTGTAAATAATGACATTCCGTTCTTCGGACTACAGCGTGATAATATATGGGGAGTTTTAGATTGAATGCTGAAGAAGAAAGCATCGATATCTAATATCCTCATAGCAAATTGAGTCAATGGAAGACTGCACTAAAACTGGGAATCTAATGGTAAGTATATATAGGAAAAAACGTTCAATAGCAATTTTACTTGAAACAATACACAGAATCGACGTTTCGACCAAAAGGTCATTCTCAAGATAGGGACACAGAAATAATGAATGGGAACCTACAAATAAAGCGAAAACTACATTTCAGCCATGTTGGAGTTGACTAGTTTGGAATGCAAAAGAAAATAAGATGAAGAGAGGCGAGAACGATGGAAATGTAAGTGGTTACATGTAGAAAAAGTACAGTACACAAAAATAATAATATATTACAATTATTATAAACAGTGAAAGATATAATTAAAGACTTTCCTTATCCGGTATAGATTATCGGATGTGTGATAGCTGGAACAAATGAAGTCGGAAGACAGGAATATAAATAAAGTAACACCGCCAAAGACGAATGTGTCGGGCCATTGGCGCAAATTAAAACGGCGACATAGTGTATTTCCATTTTCTGGACTACATCCTGCTGGAAATCTAGTTGGACCATTGTCTTGCTACAAGAGAGATCCAGTGGGAGTTTGAGATTGAATGCTACTGAAGAAGAAAAAAAAATAAGGTAAATTGTCACACATGGCATCCTTCTGGGGTCAGCAGGTCTAAAAATTAAGAGAAGATATGGATAGAACAACCAAAAAGTAGGAGGTAGATGATATATATATATATATATATATATATATATATATATATATATATATATATATATATATATATATATATATATATATATATATATATATACAGGAGAGAGCAAAGATATAGATCGAGGTATGATAACAATTTTTAGGCCTAAGTTAATGCTTCCTGGTTCTAAAGTTCTCATAGATGGATAAGGCTGTGCCTCCACTATGAAGCGGCTCCTAAGTCCGATGTGCATGAAAGAATAGCAGTGATCGATATGATACAATCACCGCTGTGACTAGGGTCATTGAAGTGGGCAGCTACCTGTGTTATGACAGGACGACGAATATCGTATTTGAGGTGATGGATAAATCAATCTCCAAGACGAAGGCCAGTTTATCCTATGTACCTGAGTTGGCAATGGTTACAGATGATCGAGTAAATAACATTCTGGATTTGCTGCGAGTATCTTTCTTCTTCGTAGATTCTACAAGTTCCACCACTTAACAGAATGTAATCTGAAGAATAATATACGATGTATCATTGTTTACAGCGTGACTGGGATATCTGCGCCGATCGACATGCAACGTACAAGTTATACTACATCAGCAAGTAACATTTTAAAGTCATATTTACTTTTCTACGGAATGACGATGCTAACTCGAATCCAAATCATACTGAGTCGCCTCCTACACTATGCATTGAGAAGTCAGAAGAAAGTTATATGAACGGATAAATAAACAAGAGCTGATATAGTTCATGACTGAAACTTCTTTGCGATCAACTCACAGTCACACGACATTTGCGTGTGTGCTTTTCTTTTCTGTCCTCCATTTCCTAAATTACGATTTGCATAAACGACTCTGCTCTTGTGCATAGCGTTTGTTGTAAGGTATTTCGGTCATAAAAAGTGCTTCCCATAATTTAGTGTCGATTGGAGGATTTACGGGTGACTTTGTTTCCCAGAAGAAGTCCATAACAAACACAATACCGTGTTGAAATTTCACAACATAATACTTGCTTGGAGACACGATCTTTTGATATTCTGCAAACATGACCCAGCCATCAGTCTTTTAAAAAAAATAATTAAATACATTTATAGTATATGGTAACTGAGCACATGTAGTACTTCTACGGTGTATGGTAACTGAGCACCGTGTAGTACTTCTATGGTGTATGGTAACTAAGCACGATGTAGTACTTGCATGATATATGGTAACTGTGTATGATGTAGTAATTATATGGTAGCTGAGTATGGTGTAGTATTTATATGGTAGATGTTAACTATATAGTATGGGGTATTTGTATAGTAGATGGTAAATTAGCATGATGTAGTACTACTATGGTTGATGGTAAATTAGCATGATGTAGTACTACTATAGTAGATGGTAAATTAGCATGATGTAGTACTACTATGGTTGATGGTAAATTGATGACGATTTAGTTTTTACGCACTCGTTCCCACTACAGGCAACATCAAGGAAATGACATAATTTTATTTGTCATACGATACTCCATAATAAGTGAGATCTGGTGTAAAACTGTAATACAATAATATTTACTTAAAACACCTAGTCGATTAACTTTAGAATGAAATTGGGCCGTGTTAGCGCAATGGCTTAGAATATGAATGGTCCTGGATGCATTCCCCAGTTGAGCTGGAAATGTTATTTAGATCAAAACAGCTCCCGAGTCAACCCAGCCTTTGATCAGGACATACACTATCATACTATAGGGAAGAACTTGCACAAAATAGATCTACATGGCGTTCTAAAATAAAAAAGAGCACATCATCTTGTGAAAAGAAGAGAAATGCAGCAACTTAACAGCGGAGAGCATCTTGAAAGTCACGGATAGACCTAGATCCGTTTACAGACGTCATTCCATGTCCGAACTGTCCAAGAATATTTACAGCTCGAATATGGTTCATTAGCCATCTACGAACTCATAATCAAGGGCATAACTAAAATTGAATTTTCAAAAGTGGATGTAACAAATGGTCATCATCACTTGTGATGGACGAACAACATAGGGAACGTATATGAAAAGATACAGATAGCAAAGACAGTTTCATGGTTTCAACCACAAAGTCTTTTATTAATAAAATACACGACAAACAATGAGCTAATATTAAAATTAAAGGTTCTATCACAAATGCATTATAAAGCAGACATCTAAGAACAGAAGCATCTAGGGTAACAAAGAAGTACTTAGACAAATTTACTGTTGTATAAGCGCGCATTAAAAATAAATATGAGAACGTATTATAACAATTGTGCCTGAAAGCAAATGGAATGACAAAACAACAAAGGACTCACAACATGCATTGTAAATGAAAAGTGAGGAAACGTTTAACTCTATCAGAAGAGAAAGCACCATGAGTATTGGTCAAGGTATCACGGCGAGAGAATTCACAGACATGAAGCCAAGCAGATAAAAGCATACTATTGTCTATCCCCAGGTGAATGATTGTTGATCGCATTCACACTTGCCGTCAAGCGTAGGGGTGGTATCTTAAGCTGTCGTTTCAAGGCCAGATGTGTCGCCGAAGTTGCATTTAGTCCATGTTTGTTCAAGGTTATCTTAATGTTTTCTATCCACCGTTTTCTTGGTCTACCTTTGGCTTTACGCCTGGATATTCTTGTGTTATATGCTCTTATTGGTATTTGGTTTGGCTTCTTCTCATAAGGTGACCGAACCATTTTACTTGCTGTCTCTCAATATGTTCGATACATGATATTATGCAAACTCTTTTCCTAATTTCTTCATTTCTTATTTTATCTAGTTTGGTAACCATTGCATCTTTTCTCAGACACTTCATTTCACATGTGACGATTTTTCTTTGCTGCGAAGCTCGTAAAGACCATGTTTGACATTGGTAGCACAGTGTTGGTATAAAAATTGTAGATATTATTTGTTTTTTAATTTCCATATTGATCTTTGGATGAAGAAGTAATGGTGAATGTTGGTAAGTCACTGTGTTTGCTATCTGGCACCTTGATTCTATTTCTCTGTCTAGTCTTCCATCTTCGGAAAAAATGCAGCCTAGATATTTAAATTATTTGGCTTGTTTCACTTTGGTGTTATCTATTGTTATATTCATTGGTGTTTAAGACTTGCTAATTTTCATAACTTCTGTTTTTTTTTACATTAATTTTCATGCTGTACTTCTGACATGCTAACAGCAATGCATTGATATGCTTTTGCAAAGTTTCCTCATCTTTGTATATTAAACTTTGATCATCAGCAAATAATAGTTCATTGATTTTATTATTAAGTTCTTCATCAGGTTTATTTGCAGTTTTCCTCTTTGTTGATATGAGCTTCTTTTATTATTCTGTCCATGTATATGTTGAAAAGTAGGGATGAAAGTACGCATCCTTGTCTTACTCCAGATCTTGTTTCAAAAGGTTCAGTCATTCCATCTGTTGTTCTTACTGAGCTGTGGCATTTTTGATATATCGCTTTTATGTTATCTAACAGTTGTTCTCTGATGTTATACATTTCTAAGGTTTTCCATAGAATGTTTCTATCTACTCTGTCGAATGCCTTTTCCTGGTCTACAAATACTGTGTTTAAATCTTGGTTGTATTCAATTGCTTTTTCACTCAGTTGTCTGAGTGTGAAAAGTGCGTCTGTACAGCTTGCTCCCCTTCTGAAGCCAAAACTAGAGGGGCTCAACTGTGGTTCTGCAGTGTATCGCATTCTTTGTTCTATTATTTTTGCGTAGATTTTACCTGTGTGACTTAATAAGGAGATGCCTCTATATGATTCACACTATCTCTTATTACCTTTGTTTTTCCATAGTGGTACAGTTACTGATTTTTGCCAGTCATCTGGTACTTTTCTTTCTGAAAGCACACTATCAGGGTATAAACGTCTACAAAAGAAATCAATCAACTCATAGGATTTATAAATTCTTGAGACCAACGGGAATTGAACTAGTCCGTTATGACGGCACCAAATCGCCTGGCAACTAGAGTAAAAGGGTTTTTCCGTGCTTTACTAACCGCACCTTAAAAAAAAGATGCGATTTTGTCAAGACATTCAAACTGTGTACTCAAGTTACTTAGAACGGTCCAATCGAGACAAGGACTATTACAACAACAACCAACATCCCGTACAAGTATTGAAGTATCCTCAGTAATTAAAATTGTAGTTTATATTTTTTATGTGTAAAGGAAGACATATTGCCCTTGTAGAATGATTACGGATGTTATATGTTTGTGTTACTGAGGATACTTCAATACTTTTACGTGATGTTCGTTGTTGTTGTAATAGCCCTTGTCTCGATTGGTCCGTTATAAGTGACTTGAGTAATACCTCTACCATCATCTATGAATACTAAATGGAAAAGGCCCTTCATAGTTCTCCCAAAACATCATTGTCCAAATGCCTCATGAAAAGACGCTTCAACATCACGCTAACAGAGTCACTTGTCGTGTCGTGTCATCGTGATGAAATTGTTACAAATCCCACTGATAAGCGCAGTGCGGTAGTTGTATGTCGCAGTGACTAGTTTACACATGGAGGCCAGACACAGATATCAAATATTGTGTTTTACAAAGCATTTGATGATGTGATATCTCACAATCACGTGGTTCATTCTATAAATATTTTTACCAGGAAGAACAACTTTATTGTGGCTTTAAACATCTATGATAGCAGTTTAGCAAGCATATTGTTTAAAGTGCTATCTAGAATACAAAACACCATCAGACGCTTACCTGCAAAATGACCTAACTTAAGTACTTTTTAATGTTCATCATTGCCTCCACAATTCAAGTGAAGAGCTGCAAGATCACATAACCCAACTCAACGATAGCTGACTTAATCACATGAAGATCAACACAGACAGAAAAACTTGAAGTAAAGTCTATAGGGAGAAGCCCCATTGCAATCAACATAAAAATAAATGATCAACTACTAAAACAAGTGCAGAAATTTAAATATCTCGGGAGAGTATTTTTTTTTACAGCCAACGCAAGAATGGACAGAGAGATCGAGACAAGAATGAAAAAAAAACACAACTGCGTAAATTATATTCTTACACCAATTTTGAAACACACATCTATCCCGATGGAAACAAATCATAAATTCAATATTCTTTCCAACATTATGTTATCAATGTCAGACATGTACACTGACTACAGAACAAGAGAGAAAGCTTACTAAGTGTGAAATGAGATGTCTAAGAAAAGCAGCAAAGACAATAAGAAGAGATCATGTGAGGAATGAGAAGATTACAGGAACTGTTGAAACGACATACGTGGTCAAGTATATTGAGAAATAGAGATTGAAATTGTTCGGCAATACAATGAGAATGAACCTTTGTTGTTAATGGCAGTATCGTACCTGTGTATCCGCCTATTATAGCATAGGCCTACATGTATGACGATGAGGCGGGAATGGAAGTAAAGAATATTAGCACTCTAATTTGACATGCACATTGAAAGAGGCGACCCAGGAAGCATAGTGTAGTTTGCTGTCCCAGAGATTAAAGTATCCCAAAATCATATTTGGTATCTTATGTCAGGACGAATTGCGCAAATATCGCAGCCTAACTTTAACACATTACACAAAGCACAATATTTTCAAGATAGCATCCTCCTAACGTGAATTAGAAAAGAAGAAAAGAATAAACAGCGGGGCACATGTGCCCAAAAGACAGAATAATGCCAACTGCACTTTTTTTTTGCTATACTTTTTGGCTATGATGACCTTCTTGTGTAGGGGGTGGCTTTTTACCCATCTTTTGGCCAAGTTCCTAGTACTAAAATTCATTTTCCGATTTGCTAACCGGAAGGGGCTTTGAAAACACCAACCCCAGCCCCAATCTACGGACCTTGGTCGGGGTGATACTATTATTCTAACATGAAGGATTATCATTCAGACGGCAGCCTGATATTTTTTCCTATATTTTTGGAAAGAGATAATTTGAATTTATGTTTCTCTGTGAAACAGGAAGACCTGTTGTTCATTTGAAATCATAGAATATGTAAATAAAGACATTACAATTATTATATGAATCAGATTTCATGAATTGTAATTAAAATGTAAGCACTTCTTTACAGTTTTGTTTAAACATTATCAAACGTTTTGAAATGAGCTATATAGTTAATTTAAGTGGGAAGTTTCAAAATAGTCCCATAGTTCAGATAATCTCGTTCTATCCACAACGCCAGCAAATACATTGATTGAAGTCTATATATTGTCGATATGATGTCTATGTACACGGAAGTATCGCTTCTTGTGAACTGTCTCTAGTAATAATACCTGAACATCTATTAATCATCATTAGTATTCTGAGAACTGTCAATATCGCTATCTCTGCAGACGTCACCCACTATAATTACGCGTGCATTCGAAAACAACATCCATCAATGTCACTATCGCGAGAATCCTGTTTATATCGTGAGAATCCTGTTTATATCGTGAGAATCCTGTTTATATCGCGAGAATCCTGTTTATATCGCGAGAATCCTGTTTATATCTGAACAATAAACAAAGAAAATCTAAACCGGTGATACAGAGAAGGAAATTATCAAGTGCATTTGCTTGCATGTTTATACGCAGATTTTGTATATAAATGAAGACAAAACTAGGACAAGGAAACTTTATTGAAAGTCTATATATAATTCTATCTATTCGTTAAACAAATTGTTGCCTTTCAGCGTCAGGGGTAGAAGAGTTTTCTGGAGACGGCTCCCGTGCGCTGAGTATATTGTGGGATTTGTCGCCTCTTTTATTTCGGTGGTCCATCGTTTTTGTGGTCGGCTTCTTGGTCTACCTTCACTGAATTTGTGTAGCATATTCTGCTATGGTATGATGTCTGATGGTTGTCTGCTAATGTGTGCAAACCATTTGATCTGTTGTCTCTTAATATATTCCAAGATTTGGGTGGTATCTGTTCTTTGCCTAATGTCCTCATTCCTCACTTTGTCTCTTAGCGATATTCCTAGGACTCTGCGTAAGCATGCCATTTCAGCTGTCACAAATTTACGTTTGTCTTGTGCTAATGTTGTCCATGTTTGGCATTGGTAGCACAGCGTCGACATAATAATTATTTTGAATAGTGTTATTTTTGTGTTTAACTCTACATTTTTGTTTCTGAAGACTGGTGTCATTTGCCCTTTAGCTTGGTATGCTTTACAACATCGATTGTGTATTTCTTTGCTGCTCTTGCCATCTGTTATTATATTGCTTCCTGGGTATGTGAACTCGGCCACATGTTTAAGTATGTTGTTTCCAATATATATAGTGGTGTTTCTTTCTGTTCTTCCTACCGTAACTACTTTCTATATTTTCTATATTTATCTTCATGTTAAATAAAGGTTTGACATTTTGATTTAATCTGTCTAATTGTCTATATAGTTGCTCTTCTGATGATGCTTCTAGTGCTTGGTCGTCTGCAAATATCAATTTGTTTAAGTTCTCCTTCAGATTATTGTCTTCCGTTGTCTTTGCTACTTTGCAGATGTGATCTATGTATGTTATGAACAATAGTGGGGATAGTACACATCCCTATCGCATTCCCGAGTGAATGTGGAAATTGTCCTATGTACCTGTTCTCGTTCTTACTGAGCATTGACTATTGGCGTATATGCTCTGACATAGGCTTTTCAGATGTTGAGGAGCTCCATATGTCTACAGTTTTATCCATAGTTGTGCTCTATTCATTATGTCAAAAGCTGTCTCTTGGTCCACGAAAGCCAAATATAAGTCTTGATTATGTTCTGTCGTTCTTTCTGAAAGAAATATTGAAAATAATATACGAAAAGGCATTAATGAAATAAAAATCAAAATGTCTCTAAGAGATTGGCATATGAACAGCACAAAACTACTCAATGAATCTTTTATCACATTTATCATATTTTTGTTTCTTTTTCAGTATCATCCTATTATTTTTCTTTGATCAATGTATATTTCTCTACAAACTTCTTTTTTGTAAACTCACATTCACATGTATAATATCTTGATCGCCATTTATCTTTGCTAAGTCTCCAGCTATTCTCATGACCTGGCACGATATATCTAGCTTGTCTCCATCATACACCTTTCTCAAACACAAGAAGCAGAATCCTAACTTACCATTTTTTTAAAAGTTCCGTTTCACCTATGAATAATAATCCATTATGTTCGAACAATAGTCCTGTCAACATTTAAGTAATAATCTTATCCACATTTAAGTAATAATCCAGTCCACATCTGAGTAATAATCTTGTCCACATCTGAGTAATAATCTTGTCCACATCTGAGTAATAATCTTATCCACATCTGAGTAATAATCTTGTCCACATCTGAGTAATAATCTTATCCACATCTGAGTAATAATCTTGTCCACATCTGAGTAATAATCTTGTCCACATCTGAGTAATAATCTTATCCACATCTGAGTAATAATCTTGTCCACATCTGAGTAATAATCTTGTCCACATCTGAGTAATAATCTTATCCACATTTAAGTAATAATCCAGTCCACATCTGAGTAATAATCTTGTCCACATCTGAGTAATAATCTTGTCCACATTTAAGTAATAATCTTATCCACATCTGAGTAATAATCTTGTCCACATCTGAGTAATAATCTTATCCACATCTGAGTAATAATCTTATCCACATTTAAGTAATAATCCAGTCCACATCTGAGTAATAATCTTATCCACATCTGAGTAATAATCTTATCCACATCTGAGTAATAATCTTATCCACATCTGAGTAATAATCTTATCCACATTTAAGTAATAATCCAGTCCACATCTGAGTAATAATCTTATCCACATCTGAGTAATAATCTTATCCACATCTGAGTAATAATCTTATCCACATCTGAGTAATAATCTTATCCACATCTGAGTAATAATCTTATCCACATCTGATTAATAATCTTATCCACATCTGAGTAATAATCTTATCCGCATCTGAGTAATAATCTTGTCCACATCTGAGTAATAATCTTATCCACATCTGAGTAATAATCTTATCCACATCTGAGTAATAATCTTGTCCACATCTGAGTAATAATCTTATCCACATCTGAGTAATAATCTTGTCCACATCTGAGTAATAATCTTGTCCACATCTGAGTAATAATCATATCCACATCTGAGTAATAATCTTATCCACATCTGAGTAATAATCTTGTCCACATCTGAGTAATAATCTTGTCCACATCTGAGTAATAATCTTATCCACATATGAGTAATAATCTTATCCACATTTGAGTAATAATCTTATCCACATCTAAGTACTGCTCCTGTTCACATCTAAGTAATAATCTTACCACACAACAATAATCCACAACTAGTTTGTCATACATTACAAAAATCCACAGTTTGTTTCCACACACAACAATAATCTACAATTAGTTTTCCATACACCATAAAAAGCCACAGTTTGTTTCCACAAACAACAATAATCCACAATTAGTTTTCCACATCAGAGTAATAATCTTGTCCACATCATAATATTTTATCACAATTAGTTTTCCATACACCACAAAAATGCACAGTTTATTTCTACACACAACAATAATCCACAATTAGTTTTCCATACACCATAAAAAGCCACAGTTTGTTTCCACAAACAACAATAATCCACAGCGAAGCAGGCAACATTTTATTATGCTTATTTTATTACTAATTCCCCACTCCCCCACCTCCCCCACACCCTGTTCTTGCTACTATAGTCATATCTCCCGCTAAAAAATGTCCTAGAAAATGAATGTGTATTATTTGTGTGATATTTGATCAACAGATTTCTTCCTGAAAGCAATGGCAAACTACAGAGGTAATGTGTATGGTAATTCTATTTTGGATAATCTGAAGGGCGCCCAAGACGATATATCAGATTGCAGTGAATATATCAGATTGCAGTGAATATATCAGATTGCAGTGAATATACCAGATTGCAGTGAATATATCAGATTGCAGTGAATATATCAGATTGCAGTGAATATATCAGATTGCAGTGAATATATTAGATTGCAGTGAATATATCAGATTGCAGTGAATATATCAGATTGCAGTGAATATATCAGATTGCAGTGAATATATCAGATTGCAGTGAATATATCAGATTGCAGTGAATATATCAGATTGCAGTGAATATATCAGATTGCAGTGAATATATCAGATTGCAGTGAATATATCAGATTGCAGTGAATATATCAGATTGCAGTGAATATATCAGATTGCAGTGAATATATCAGATTGCAGTGAATATATCAGATTGCAGTGAATATATCAGATTGCCTAAACATGTCTCTAGCTGCGGCACGTCAACTCGTTCAGAATCACGGAAAGTTTAGAGAATCCATAAGGAAGACCACGTTGTGGAAAGATGATGATGATGTCACCTGATGATAGTCATATCTACGGCCCCACTTATATTCAAGTCGTGTATTGTTCTTCTCTCTATGTTTTCAAATGTTATGGAATAACAAACATGACCTTTACATAAGAAATCATTAGGATTACGTTATGTTTCAAACATTTTATGTTTAAAGCCATTTACCTATATGTTACAGTTACTCTACAACATGTTGATATTTTATGTTACAGTTACTCTACAACTTGTTGATATTTTATGTTACAGTTACTCTACAACATGTTGATATTTTATGTTACAGTTACTCTACAACATGTTGATATTTTATGTTACAGTTACTCTGCAACATGTTGATATTTTATGTTACAGTTACTCTGCAACATGTTGATATTTTATGTTACAGTTACTCTACAACATGTTGATATTTTATGTTACAGTTACTCTACAACATGTTGATATTTTATGTTACAGTTACTCTACAACATGTTGATATTTTATGTTACAGTTACTCTACAACATGTTGATATTTTATGTTACAGTTACTCTACAACATGTTGATATTTTATGTTACAGTTACTCTACAACATGTTGATATTTTATGTTACAGTTACTCTGCAACATGTTGATATTTTATGTTACAGTTACTCTACAACATGTTGATATTTTATGTTACAGTTACTCTACAACATGTTGATATTTTATGTTACAGTTACTCTACAACATGTTGATATTTTATGTTACAGTTACTCTACAACATGTTGATATTTTATGTTACAGTTACTCTACAACATGTTGATATTTTATGTTACAGTTACTCTGCAACATGTTGATATTTTATGTTACAGTTACTCTACAACATGTTGATATTTTATGTTACAGTTACTCTACAACATGTTGATATTTTATGTTACAGTTACTCTACAACTTGTTGATATTTTATGTTACAGTTATGTGGTTCCACTCTTTGTTTTATGTTCCCTGTCATGATAAAGGAGTACGTATGTGTGGAAGGGGGATGGGGCAATTGCTGGTATGTGCGGGCTTGTGTGTGTGAAATACATGAACATTTTCTAAATGATTTACTTACCATTTTTGTAATATCACACAGTTATCATTACTATAAATGTTAGTCAAAAGTTGATGCTCTCGCGATCTCCTGTTTTCCCGGGGTCAGTATTCATGGAGGATATCACGTGTGCTCCCATTCCTCGTGAGCGTCAATCTCGGTTTATTACGCAAGCGCTTCCGACTTCGTAACGAATCCTCAATTACCATAAATTATTCGTAAAATCTTACACAGAATCCTAGATTTGGCTTAAGTTGAGATTGTAATGTCTGGTAGAAGCTTGAACGTTATTCTTATCTCATATATGTTGCAATGACATTCTTATTCTTGGTTACGTTTTCTTGTAGAAATGCACGCACTCTTATTTATTCATCTTCTCCTGCGTTCGTTCTCAACCTCCTGTAGACTAGCAGGATGTGGTCCGTAGAACAAAATGCTTTGTGTCATGGTTTACATCTTTCTGCAATATCTGTGATTATCAGCTTGCCATATCCGATTTCAACATGATTTCTGGGTCACCTGATCCTCCATGGGGTAGGATAGTCAACTCCACCTTCAAATCCTGTTTAGTCATTTTTATGGCATGCATGGCACGCAACAGTTCCCCTATTCTTTGCTCACCTTCTTCTTCTTCTTTCCTTCCTCTTTCACATTTACGGTGGTCGAGGGAGATACAATGTTCTTGTTCTCGCTTTTCTGGCAGCTTCAGATAATGTTATTTGGTGTTTTTGTAATGTCCCTTTGACTATGTCGATCCAGAGTACTCTAGGTCTACCCTAAAACACAAAGGGACTTATTTATTGAAAGTTGACATTTTATTTAATTAAATATGATGACGTATTGAACATTGGTAAATGAATATTCTGTGTGTCTTCATCAACAAAATAATAATGTATGTCTTAACTCTTTGTCTCCGTGCGGTTTTCCTGCTATGCCGAACACGAAATTAAATTCATATTAAAATGTAGATTTGAGCGGCTTTTCGGCATAGTGGGTCTCCAAAATGTAGATATTAGCGGCTCGGTGGATATAAAGAGTTAAAGACCAACATATCATATTGAATTCTTCATCAGCAAGAAAATATTGTATATCTTGAAGTCTAACATATCATTTTGAAGCATCATCAAGTAATATCTCCTCATCGACTGTTGACAGTAACAGAACGTGCACTCTGACAGACTGCATCCTGTTCATTACAAGAATTTTTCCTCCCACTAGTCTCTCTGCCTATTTATTTCTTGCGGCCCCACAATTCTACCTTCAAGTAAAGTTTTTAACAAGGTCTTTAAATATCTACAAACTATGTTATTTGTTTGATTTCATTTTCTGTTATAATTTTGTTTTCATACGCAATGTTGACGTGGACGAACCTTGTTGGACAGAGGGAACGGGAAGCGGGGATGTGGGTGTTGTGGTGGGGGGCGCCTTCAGTGTGTAGCATGCACATCGCTGCACACTTACCGATTTGTGAATCTGAGTTCAGAGATGTCACGAAAACTGAAATTGCGCATAATATTAGAAAGTTGAAATCGACCACGTCTCCCCGTAGTGAACATGCTCTTGTATCTCTCTCTCTTTCTCTCTCTCTCTCACGCACGCACACACGCACACACACACACACACACGCGCCTTTATCAAGAAATGGGCAAACAGACTGGAACCACAATGTCAAAGGCAGACTACGTTACTCAAAATCTCAGACTACGTTACTCAAAATCTCAGACTACGTTACTCAAAATCTCGGACTACGTTACTCAAAATCTCAGACTACGTTACTCAAAATCTCGGACTACGTTACTCAAAATCTCAGACTACGTTACTCAAAATCTAACTGGAATTTTTAGATATTATAAAACATAAAATGCATATGGTCATAAAAAATTAGCATCGTTTCCTATTCAGGAAGTAGCTATCAATCCAGTATTTTTTCAAGGCAATGATTTTCTAGGCAATATAAATACGTTCAGTAGCTTGCCATTGCTTTCTGAACGGTCCGGATGCACAATTGCCGGTGGCGGGGATCGACGTCGGCACCTTGGCCGTCACAGACGTGCCCAGTTCCACTCAACCACAGAGCTAGACATATGGTCATACTTTTTCTAATTGACGAGGACAGATATTTGACATATCTAGAAATTATTGACATACCACGGCAAAGTCATCTCCGTCACATTGAACAATATAAGCACATACAGCTATAATCATTGAACAATATAAGCACATATAGCTATAATCATTGAACAATATAAGCACATATAGCTATAATTAAGAACCTGGGTAAACTACATCTCTCTTGGCACACACACGAATTTGTCAAGGATTTCTCTTCTAGTTCTAACTAAACCTCATAAGCCTTTTGTGAGTTTAGCTATTTTTAGTCGGTTCTCATTCTCTCCCTAATAACCTGTTGAGCATGTTTCAACTTGTCATGATCACAAAGCTCCAGTCAACATAGCTCTGGATGTATAATAAATATCTGGCAAGCCATCTCATCACATCAACTTCAAGCATGTTGAACCGTGAGAGAGTGTAGCTGATTGGCTTTTGTTTATGTCCGAGGTTCTAAATCTGGCACAGTGTTATTGTCTGTTACTAATACATGACATAACTAACAGTGATATCAACCACATATAGACTTCTTCTTCTTCTTTCGTTCACTTTAAACATGTCTATATCTGTAGTTCTGTCTCCTTAATAAAACTCACTGTCTTTTGTAGTTCATACAGTGTCCCATAGAGCTTTGATTCCAGTGTTGTTTCCTCTGGCCAATATGTCTGCCTCAGCGTTTCATGCTCAGAACACTCTTGAAGTATATGTTTGGCACTCTGTGCTGCCTGTCCACATGTACATATGGCCGTGTTGCCAATCTTGAACTTTGTATACATGTGACTGCGGAGTCGGTTGTATCCTGTTCTGAGACGTAGAATTATAACTTGTTCTGATCTGTTCATAATGTGATAGTCATCTTGTGTTGGTGTTTGTGGCTTTCTTTATTGACTTTATCATCTGTTTTTTCTGATGGTAGGTGATTGGTATATCTGGTTGGTCTTCGGCAGCACCTTCCTTAGCCAGTTGGTCTGCTTTTTCATTTCCTGGTATTCCACAGTGAGAGGGTATCCACTGCATGGTTACCCTATACTGGTAAGACAATTCGCTAAGTAGTTTTTTTAAGTCTGTTAGTTTTCCAGACTGGAGAGCTTGAAGCACTGACCTTGCATCTGTCAGGAATACCACAGGATGTAGATCACAGTTGGAGTTCAGCAATTTTTTAGCTGCCACACTAATTGCCTGGATTTCTGCATCATAATTATTGCAGAATTTTCCTGTCGGTGTTCTGATTGTATCTCTAGGCTTGTGTGGATATTCTATATATACACCTGCACCTCCATTCCTCACAGCATTCTGTGCTGACCCATCTGTGTACACTCTGACCCATATATCTTGTGGATATTCCTCATCCAGGAAACTGAGGGTGACTGTCATTCGCTGCACACTGTTCTGTTCGTCCTCGCTTAGTATTCCTTTCACATGGGTCTGAATGTATATTGGCATTCCATAGCTTTCACTCCAAGGGGTTTGCTCTGGTACAGACCTTAAGGGGCTATCAACTTCAGGTAGGTCTGTAAGTTGTCTACGGAGTCGTTTAGCTTGATGGATAAAGCTGCTCCTTTTCAGTCGTCCCATTGCTAGATTTTGGAATCTTTCCTTCATTGGATGACTTGGCATACACTGAAACTTTTCTGCTTGAATTAGTACTTTTGTGTCTCTGCGTTCGCCAAGTGTTTGCATTCTTCCCATTTTCTGCATCTCTGCTATGGGTGTTGATTTCATTGCTCCCAACATTATTCTAAGTGCCTGGTTTTGCACTTTATCTAGATCTTGTAATGTGGTGTTTGATGCAGGACACCACGCAGCTGAACCGTATTCCAGGTGTGGTCTTATGCCTTGCTGGTAAACTTTACTGAGTATATTTCCACTGGCTCCCCATGTGGTTCCACTTAGTTTTCTCAGGATAGCTAGCTACCTCCTGGCTTTTGTTGTTGCTTTGTTTATGTGCTGCTTCCATGTCAGCTTATCATCAAAAGTAACTCCGAGGTATGTGGGTTGTTTGTCTTCTTTCAAGAGCTCTCCATCTATCTTGATATGACCAGCTTTTTGTTTTGGTGAGAGAGTAAAGAGTGTAGTGCTGCACTTATCTGTGTTAATGCTGACGCACCATCTATTAGCCCATAAGGTTAGGGCATCGATAGCTCTTTGTATTTGTTTAGTGGCCACTGTTGCATGTTCTTCCGTGCACCAGATCACCAGGTCGTCAGCATACATTGCCACTTTGATCCCGTGTGGTAGTTCAGCAACTAGGTCATTGATGTAAACCAAGAAAAGTGTGGGTGACAGGACTCCTCCCTGGGGGACTCCATGACGCAGTAGAACTTTCTTGCTCTTGCGACCATCTAATTGTACCCTGGCTCTTCTATTATGCAGGTATGCTTTTACCCATTTGTACATTCTTGAGCTAACCCTGCAATTTCGCAATTTCTTTAGGAGCCCTTCTTTCCAGACCTTATCAAATGCTTTCCTGAGGTCTATCCATGCTGCTAGTACCAGTTTCTTTTCTTGGAAGGCATCCTCAATCTCTTGGGAGAGGTAGGTTGCCTGATCTTCAGTAGAGTAGCACTGTCTGAAACCTGCTTGCTGTGATACCAGAAGGTTTTCACTTTCAAGGTACCACTGCATCCTAAGATTGATAATGCGTTCCATTGTTTTACATAGACAGCTTGTGAGGCTGATGGGCCTGTAGTTGGAGACTGTGTTGCCATCTTTTCCTGATTTGAGGAGTGGTATCATTATTGCTTCTCTCCACGCCTGTGGTACATTACCTGTGGACCAGCTTGTGTTAAAGATCTGCAGTAGCTTTGCTGCTGCACTTCCCAGGTTTCTAATCATTTCATTGGACACTCCATCAGCTCCAGGGGACTTTTTCATTTTCAATTTGGATATTGCATGCTCCAGTTCTCTCATTGTGATTGGTGCCTCCATGACTTCAGGTATAGGTTCACCTTGTCCAATGTTTTGCTGGTTCTCTCGAACCTCCTGTTGTTTGTCTGGGCTGACTTTGACGTTATTGTCTTCTGCAAAGGAATCTGCAAAGTAATCAGCTGCATGTTTACCTGTTAAAATGTTTCTATCTTTATAAAGTGTGATCCTGGTATTTCTCCCTGTACCTTCATCATTTAGTTGTTTTACAAGTTTCCATAATTTCCTAGTATCTCTTTCTAGGTTCAGCGACTCTGTTTTTTCTTTCCAGCTGCTCCGTCTGGCTTGTAACTTGGCTCTTTGAAATTTAGCCTTTGTTTGCTGATATTTGTTGTGATGTTCTTGGCTAGGTCTGTTCTCAGCCTGCTGTCTAGATGTTTCCATCTCATTTTGCAGCTTTTCCAGTTCATCATTCCAGTAGGGTTTGTAGTTTTTGCGTGCCCCCCTGGGTATGGTTTTACTAGCAGCATGTAGTATACATCTATTAAATTCACTCACTGCTCTATTGATGTCTTTGTCCAAGTTCATGTCCTTAGCTAGAACACTGGTTAAATGCTGGTACATTTTCCAGTCTGCCCTTTTATAGTTCCACCTAGTGAGCGTGCTGCTGTCCGTGGTAAATTCATTGTGGATTTCCAGAAATACTGGTCTGTGGTCACTACCTCCAAGCTGCTTTCCAACAACACGTGTGATGTTCCATTCCAAGCCTGGTGAGTGGAATGCTAGGTCTGGTGTAGAGGTGGTGTGCCATGCTCTCGAGTAGAAGGTTGGCGAGTCTGCTGGCTGGTTAATAAGGATGAGATTATTTTCATCCTGCCAGCTCTCAAGTTCCTCACCTCTCTTGTCGATATGATCATAGCCCCAGCTCTGAGAGTGGCTGTTGAAGTCACCACACACCATAAGTCTCTCTTTGTCTGGAATTGTGTCTAGTGCCAATGGTTTATCATTTGGACAGTAGTAGTTCAGGAGATGGAATTCTGCACTGTCTGTTTTTAGGTGGAGCATCTGGTATTCTGCCCCTTCCATATATACTTCAAGCTGACATGCGCTGATATTGTTTTTAACAAGTGTCAGAATTCCACCCTTTCGCCTGTCCTTTCGGTCAGATCGGTAGCACTGGTAGCCTCTGATTTTGAAGGCTATGTCGCTGCTGAGGTGTGTTTCTTGGATACAGCATATGTTAACTTGTTCTTCACTGAGGATATTTTCAAGTTCCAATTTTTTGCTGTATCCATCTCTTTTACTGTTGACACCCTCAGCATTCCAGTGCATTATTTTTATTGGTCGTTTGTTTGTTTGGCCAGTAGCTCTATTCCCTTGCCTCCTGGCTCCTCGGGGCAATTGAGAAGGACTTCCAGTAACTGAGGTTGGGCCCTTTCGAGGTATAGGGCCCGGCACCGTCCCTGCCTGAACATCCGCCACAGGGCAGGCACCATAACTATTTATAGATGTAGACATGTTTCCATTGTGTTTTGTGCGTGGCATCCTGATTATCTGTGCGCCTTTTGGCTGGATGCCTCCGTCTTCAGCACTCTGCTTACTAGGGCAGGACTATGGTCCTGCTCGAGTGGGACTGCCCGACCAGTCTTAGTTTCCAGCCCCTGATGGCTGAACTAAGCCCCATCACCTCTGCACGGTGCTGGTCTCGATGGAGTCATATAGACAAGATCAGCACAAAACACTAACGTAACTATGGTAACATGTCCATTACAGGCGAGACATTATCATCATAATCTGGTGCCATGCCGACTAGTGTTGGCGATCGTGAAACTCCACAATTGTCTATTTCCAGTATCTTCTATCAAGATCTTTGTTAATTCTTTGCCATGTTACGATGTCACGCTATTAAATATTATCTTTGTTAATTCTTTGCCATGTTACGATGTCACGTTATTGATTATTTTCTCACACTGTCATCCTAAATCTATTATACCTTCAATCTTGCCCGATCTCACTACCCTCTTCAGACTTCCTTGTTTCGTAACGTCACCAAAATAAAGACTATGTGTTTATTATTTAGACTTCGGTAAAACACAGGTTTATATAATCGCTTCGATCAGACTATAACCAAAACTAGTGGGTAATGATGCGCACACAAGAAATCATACAAATTACAATACACAAATCATATTCAACGTTTCAACCAAAAGGTCTTTATCATGATACAAACAAAACATCAAAAGATGACGAATGGAAAAATTATCACAACAAACAAACGTATCCAACGGAAATATCGAAATGAGATGCTGGAAGGTCAGAAAGTACACAAAAAACGTAATTATTGATTCTCAATTATTTAGCAATCCCCATCTTGTATTTGACTCTTTCAGCACCATCTCGTTCAGCACCATCTCGTTCAGCACCATCTCGTTCAGCACCATCTCGTTCAGCACCATCTCGTTCAGCACCATCTCGTTAGTTTTTTTTGTTAGCTGTCTTTAATAATCTCACCACTCCAATACGGAAACACATCTCTGTTGCCTGCAATGCTCCATTATCCATTGTTATTTAGTAAAAACTCGCATCCATATGTTCGAATAGGTGTTATGTAGTTCTCAAGAACTCTCTTCGTCACATCTATTGACAGGGAAATATGTAGTTCTCAAGAACTATCTTCGTCACTTCTATTGACAGGGACATATGTAGTTCACGAGAACTCTCTATTGACAGGGACATATGTAGTTCACGAGAACTCTCTATTGACAGGGACATATGTAGTTCACGAGAACTCATTATTGACAGGGACATATGTAGTTCACGAGAACTCTCTATTGACAGGGACATATGTAGTTCACGAGAACTCTCTATTGTCAGGGACATATGTAGTTCACGAGAACTCTCTATTGACAGGGACATATGTAGTTCACGAGAACTCTCTATTGTCAGGGACATATGTAGTTCACGAGAACTCTCTATTGTCAGGGACATATGTAGTTCACGAGAACTCTCTATTGTCAGGGACATATGTAGTTCACGAGAACTCTCTATTGTCAGGGACATATGTAGTTCACGAGAACTCTCTATTGTCAGGGACATATGTAGTTCACGAGAACTCTCTATTGACAGGGACATATGTAGTTCACGAGAACTCTCTATTGTCAGGGACATATGTAGTTCACGAGAACTCATTATTGACAGGGACATATGTAGTTCACGAGAACTCTCTATTGACAGGGACATATGTAGTTCACGAGAACTCTCTATTGTCAGGGACATATGTAGTTCACGAGAACTCTCTATTGACAGGGACATATGTAGTTCACGAGAACTCTCTATTGTCAGGGACATATGTAGTTCACGAGAACTCTCTATTGTCAGGGACATATGTAGTTCACGAGAACTCTCTATTGTCAGGGACATATGTAGTTCACGAGAACTCTCTATTGTCAGGGACATATGTAGTTCACGAGAACTCTCTATTGTCAGGGACATATGTAGTTCACGAGAACTCTCTATTGACAGGGACATATGTAGTTCACGAGAACTCTCTATTGTCAGGGACATATGTAGTTCACGAGAACTCTCTATTGTCAGGGACATATGACACGGTATTCTCTTCAAATTTAGAGATGTTGATATCGCGTATTATGTTTCTGATCTCGAACCTATTCCATCTGATGTCATCGTGCCGGGATATACAGATGCTATATCTTCGCGGCTCTGTCCCGACGCGAAACAGGCACGTCTGTGACGGCTAAGGTGCCGAGTTCGATCCCCACCTCATGCATGTGGGCATCCGGACAGTTCAAAAAGCAATTGCAAACTACTGAACGTATTTATATTGTCCAGAAAATGACTACAGCCAAGAAATGCTTGTTTGATGGCTACTACCTGAATAGGATACGCTACCAAATATCCTCACATTATGTTAGCCATCACAACTGAGGTGTATATATATATATATATATATATATATATATATATATATATATATATATATATATATATATATATATATATATATATATATATATATATAATTTTTAAAAATTAGTCGCATATTCGATTCAGGACGTAGTCATAACCCAGAATTTCTTGGATGTAGTGATTTCCTAGGCAATATAATACGTTTAGTAGTTTGTCATTGCTATTTGAACGGTTTAACATTAACGGTAGAACATTTCCATAGTATACCTTTTTTCACAATAAAATGTGATGTTCACAATAAAATGTGATGTTCACAATAAAATGTGATGTTAGACGTTTGTGTCAGAGTTAGTCTAAAGAAGCACCTTTCCAATTTGGATTTCCAAATCTTGTGGTCAGTCCCACTTCCGTCATTAAAGTCAAGAAATGATATGTTTGTTGGACTTTGAAACTGAAAAAATGATGGAGGTGAATTCTTTATACAATTTTTATTGATATAAGATGGGTTGGTCATTGATGGTGCATAGACACTGTCGATGTTATTCCTTCCTGTTGAAATATATAGTGTCATATGCCGATCATTGGGTGCCATTTGAGAGTTTGACAATGATGTGCAGGTAAGATATGATAGCGAATTCCAATCCGGATTCAGGACGAACTCTGCTGGTTTTCCCACCCCAAAATAAGGTTCATTCTCCACCAATCTCGGATATCTGACCCTCGTCAATCACTCACTTCTTACTCACGGAAAGAAGGAATGTCGACGTTACAACGTGCAGGTTCTCTGGTGATAAGCATTATTTATGTCGTAAGAGCCGATTAATTTAGTATGGCGTTTTATTCGTTAGTCTTTATGTCAGCACCATGATACTCTGGACACGTCCATGAGTGGTCAGATTTCATATTCAGTGTGGGGTAGCTGGTTGTTCCAGTTCTATGTTGATTGATAATTCTCCTTGTGATTCCTATATGCCCCTCGCTTGTTTCAACACCACAATTCAATTTCCTGCATTCTAGTCATAGACATCATCACGTAGCATATCCTGAACAGCATGTAGCAGTCATCACAGCCTTTCGAAACTTCTGTCGATCTTAAGCTAGTCTTCCTGCTTCTGTTAATGTCATGTTGAGGTGGTCTTTGATGTCTTCTTCTTGGTCTGCCTCTTGTTTATCACCCTGGCATCATCCCCTCCATTATGGTATTCTCTAGGCTGTCATGGCGTTTGATATGGCCACCATATTGTAGTTTTCTGAAAAGAGCCATGCTGTGTAGCCAGTTTAAAAAAAAATTAATTTCTATCAGAATGGTTAAATTGCTGATCTTTTGATCCATGGAATTTTGATGATTTTTTTGGGAAACATTTTGTTTCAAATGCTGCTATTTTAATTTTCACTTTGTTGGTGATTATCCAGGATTCACACCCACATATGGTCACTGGGAATATGCAAGCTCTTTGGAATGTTAGTGTTGTTGTTTTGCAGCATTTCATCCATATGATTTTCATGTGTATCAGCTTCTTTGACGTGATACCCAACCTCCTTTTGACTTCTTAATAGCATTCACCGTTACTGTTGATAAGAGAATCAAGGTATTAAAGATTGACTCTTTCTAATTCGCTTTTGTTGATTCTAATTGAGAACTTATAGAGGTTTCGTTACTTCTCATAATCTTGGTCTTGTTTCCATTCAGAAATAGGCTTTAGCCATAGACAAGGAGGAAGAAATACACTGCACATTTTCCACATGGTCTAACTTCCTGATTCTATTCAAAGTAGCTGTACTATTGAACTACCTCTAGTCACTGTGACCACTATCACATAGCTGTCTGCGCTTTCATTTTCCCTAACACATCATGGATGTCCAGATACAAAAATGAAGGTTCCCCGTCATATTGTCTACCTCATCGTGTAGAAAATTAAATCCAAGAATAGCTGAAAATAAATACTCTTTGTCGAAATATCGCAGCGTTGCTGTAAACTAGCATTACAACGTATAGGAACTCAGTTGAAATCATATACATTAACTGATGTTACATGAGCGAGCTGAGAAGGAGACAGACAAATATAACTATTAACAAAATTTAATGCTAACATTCAATGGTGGTCTGTTGTTTGTTCTTCTAAGATAATCAATAAGACAACTAAAAGTGCTGTATCCTAAGAGATGGCATACATACCAGCCTGAGAACACTTGTCGTGACTTGATAGGCTATAATTACATAGATTTCTATTCACGTCACTCCATGCCATCACAAGTGGGTGGGTTTAATTCATTTTGAAATTAGGAATGTGATAACTATCATATGTGTAGAGTGTGTTTGTAGGGAGATCTCAGACGTTAAGATCGCTTGTTTATATTCATATACACTTGCTTGTTTCATTGGATACTTTATAAGTTAATACACTGACAAGCTTGGGAGCCGAGTAACGCACTGGCTTCGCATATGAGTGGTCCTGGGTTCATTCCCCAGTTAAGGCGGAAATGTTTTTCAGATCGCAACGGCTCCCAGGTCGACCCAGCCTTAAATGGGTACCGGATTAATCCGGGACTGCGAGGGAGAGGAGATGGCTACCGCCCTCACTTGCAGAGCCTCTGCAATGTGAGGTCGCTAACATCTCACACCCCTACGTCATTAATAAATTCTATGGGTTACTTTACTTTTTTTTTTACTCTGACAAGGATACAATAATATTTACATAAAATACAAAATCGTTCTGTTTTACATTGAACGCACTGACTATCAAACTATGACACTATCAAACTATGACACTATCAAACGAAATAAAAATAACAATGACTGAAAAGAAATGAAATGACAGAACAACATAAATGAAAACACAACAAAAGCCCACCATATAAATAAATGAATGCTACGTATTAAAAGCAAATGACTTAAGAGTACCAAACGGCAATATTTAAAGAATCTCTATCATCAGTGTCGCCATGACTTTCATCTTGGGAGAATAATGTGGTAGTTTCCCGTTGCTTTCCACGTCCATATGGGGGATATCCATTTATACTTTGGCAATAATTTATCCATTTATCCTTTGGCAATAATTTATGTCGCGACAAATGCGGCAAATTGATCCATAGAATGCTGAGAATACCATGGACTGCCAGAAAAACTAATGTAGAGGTGTTGAAAGAGTCAAAGGCGAAACGGACCTTAATCAACAATATACGAAAAAGGCAATCTTCTATTTTTGACCACTTCATGAGACAGGCAGGTCACAACATAGTCACAACAGGCAAAATTGAAGGCAACAGAGACAGAGGGCGACAACGTGAGAAAATATTAGACAGTTTGACAGCCTGGAACGGCATGGAAACAACAACGACCTTGATACATAATACTGTGGACAGAGAGCTGTGGAGAGCCATGACCGCCTACGCCAGCCGGCATGGCACCTGATGATGATGATTATGATATCATCAGTGATGAAAAATTGTATTGCAGTGACCTCAATATCTCGGGCACCACAATGATTAGCGCAATTGAAATGCATAGCAACACTAGTCAACGATCTGTAGACTGTGCAACCATTCCCTAAAATTGATTGTATCAGTTGCATGGCTATCATTTCATTATAGTTCCTGATTGTTTTTGTTTAAAAAAAAAAATCCTATTGGACCGTGACATGGAAAAAGTCCTGGATCCTTTATTTGTTACTTTTCACTCATACATTTAATATGTTCATTCATTAGTTGCAATAGCAATCAGTAACAATAGTTGACATTATCATTGATCTTGTGATGTCTTATATCTCTCCACTTTGACGCATGTCATCTGACACTTTAGTTATGGTTAATATTTGCATGAATTGGCACATCAAAGGAAGTTAACAGAAGTAGTATAGATGTTCTATGTCAATTGAATAGCGGGGATAAAATTGTTGAAAAAGTTAACGAAACGAGACAATGTCATCCTCATGCATGTCAGTAATACCTATACAAGTCATTAGCCCATTAATATATCTATGAAAAAGATATAGAAAAGGGTCTTCATTGATCTCCCAAGCCAGATGTCCCAAATGCCTCAAGAAACGGCAAGATAACTGGGCGCCACCTTAGTACCTACTAAGCACCGCTGATCTGATCACAAAGTGCCCATCGAATTCAAAAGAGTTCAGCGTCAGCACAAGTTCAGTAGGGCTAACAAAAGTGGAATTGGATACAGAGGGATGAAGCGTGACAGATCGGCGGTAAAAAACCTGTTCTCTGAATGAATTAGGCCTTTATTCGTTACTTTTCTTGGTTATTTCCGTGTTTTCTGTTGGTCAATATGTATATATTTGGAACCGCATGCCAAAAATAGCCAAGCCTACTCCAAGTATATAAATAGTAACCAGTGTAAATTGAGACAATAATCAAAAACTTACCGAATGAAGGCGTAATTACTTTTTGCCGTTAGGTCTTATAGCATTGTCAATTGTCACAGACGAAGTCTATTGCCAAAAAAACACTGCAATGCCCTAAGACTATCAGAATGAGGTATAGAAGTATATTAAAAGCAAACATCTAATATATATATATATATATATATATATATATATATATATATATATATATATATATATATACGAGGCGTGTTCAAATGAAAACGGGACTTGTTACACCACGCGTGATAGAGCGCACTGATATTGATGACATTTTGCACTAGTAATGAGTATCCAATAATTTACATACGGTCACGTGTTCATCTTCCCAGCATGCATATGTGCTGCAGAAGACTGTTAACAATATGGCGGGTGTGATTCCGAACCCGTCCAAAGTGAATCAGCGTGCTGTGATCCAGTTTCTTTCATTTGAAGGATGTCAAGCAGTAGACATTCATCGGAGAATGAAGGCAGCATATGGTGACAAATGTTTGTCGAGGACCAGAGTGATGGAGTGGGTGCGTATGTTTAAAGACGGACGTGAGTTAACGGCAGATCTTGCACGGCCAGGTCATGCGCATATTGTTGCAACAGAAGAAGACACTTTAGACAAGCTGCATAAGGCCATCAAGGCTAAGCGACCAGGCAGACTTTCTCAAGGTGTGATTCTTCTCCACGACAACGCTCGTCCGCACGTCGCAAAAATTGTGCAGGAAACATTGGCAAAGAAGAATTGGGAAGTTCTTCATCACCCAGCCTATAGTCCCGATTTATCCCCGTGTGATTTCCATTTGTTCGGACCGTTGAAGAAAGCACTAAAGGGACATCGATTCAACAGCGACGCAGACGTGAAGACAGCGGTGACCACATGGTTCAGAGAACAGCCACGCAACTTTTTCTCGGACGGCATTCGACGTCTACCTAAACAGTGGGATGCTTGCCTAAATGCATACGGAGATTTTTTCTGATGAACCCAGGTGCATTCTTATTCACAAGTGGTTGCTTTGTTCAATTCCGTTGAAAATATTAAATTGCGTATGATACTTTTTAAATAAATCCACAAGTCCCGTTTTCATTTGAACACGCCTCGTGTATATATATATATATATATATATATATATATATATATATATATATATATATATATATATAATAGAACAATGCAGGATTCGAGTAGTCTCTGCCCCTATCGTTTATGTTACCAGTATCATGAAGACCCAAACAAGTCGGCCATGCGCGATTGTCAGTACCCACTCAGGCGTTTAGATCACCCAGTATAAACAATTTTTCTTTAGCCGAGATTGAGTTCACAATGTTATGTAGAGTCATATAAATTATCTTTTTCTCCTGCGGTGACGGCAAGAATCGGTGCGTAGGCACTGATGATATTCATATGACCGGGTGTTGCACTCAGCTGTAGTGATAATATGCGCTCGGACACTGCTGTTAGTGTAGCGATGAAATTTATAAGACTATTTTTTAACGGCGAAACCGACTCCGTACAGTCTAAACAGTGTAAACAGATCTTTGTTTAAACACTGCCAGAAAAATGTGTAGTTTATTTCTGAAATTGATCCTTGATCATAAAGACGTGTTTCATGCAGGGCAAAGATGTCGATGTTCAGTATCATGAGTTCTCTATCAATGAGTGCTATTTTTCGAATGTCAGTTGTTGCTGTGAGGTCTGTGATGTCGTTGTTCAGTGCACATGGTTCTAACATTTCATGTGCCAAATTTGAGAGGCTGTTGTTTGTTTCTGCTTCCCTCTTGACAATTTTTACTAAGCCTGGGAGGCTTGTATGGAGAAAGTGCGCTGCTTATTCTGCACTAATCCCCTCTCGATTTCGTTGATTAAGTCCAAGGGAAAGGCAAAGGCCATACGCCTGGAATCAAGCAGAACTGTAGGAGAGGCCAGAGAATGGTCGGATCCAACCATCAACTGCCTTAGTGTCCCCCATCCCGATTATTAAATGCGGATTTGCTCCCCTAGCCTTGAGTACTCCCACGCCAACCCGCTAGGCAAAGGGGATTTTCTGTCAGGGTTTGCTCCATTAGCCTAAAGTACTCTCATACTGAACCGCTTAGGCTAGTGGGTTTTATGGAAGCCCATACAGTCGCCGAGCTATCTGCGGGAGGACGCATTGAGATCATTTCAGTGTAGAGTGATGTGTTCATACAACACATTAAAACTGCTGTAGCTACACAGTGAACAATTCAATGTGTTTTTGATATTAATGTAAATTAGGTCATCGCATAAACTTCAGAATTAATATATAGAATCTCACTTTATGGTCGAACAAATACATCCAATAAAAAAACATCAAATAAGAAAAGACTATAAGTGCGGTCAGAAGAAACGGTTAAGAAAATATAGTTAATGCTTGTTTAATGTCGTTTAAGAATGAAGGTTTCTCTACGGAAGGTTTGAAAATACTGTCCTGGAGATCAGATATGTTCTCTATAGAAAAATAGTAAGCAGACACAATAGGTATACCTGGATTCCTCGTGAATGTTAGCTCTATCTATATATCGTCTTTTCTCTGCTTATGGTGTGAAGTGTCGCAGGATTTCATGACGATCGGTGTTTGGGCTATTGCACGTTTGGTTGCTTGGTATGCAGTAATACTGTGTCGTGTCAGAATTTTGGTAACTCCTTTAATCCACCTTCTTTTTGATCTTCCTCTGCATCTTGCTCTTTCCATTTTTATGTTGTATGCATTTCGTTTTTTCATGTACGATGTCGGTTTCACAAATCATTGATATCAAATATGACAGAAAACGTATGTGTTGGTTCTAGATAGAAATCGTTTCTGACGTGAACTAATAGCCCATTTATAGAGCTGACATTATACAGAATTATTATATTTCTGACGTGAATTTATAGCACGTTTATAATGCTGACGTTATACAGACATCTTATGTTTCTGACGTGAACTGATAGCTCGTTTATCGTGCTGACATTGTACAGAAAATAATATGTGAAAATGATGACCATGACGTAGTGATCTCGTTAGCTGTGAGCACGTAGCTCTTGACAACCCATAACCTTCCTGACACAAGTAAAGAGAAATTGAATAACCGTGGCGTCACATGAACTCGTATAATGGGGTTTTGTCATAAAAGCATGGTTATGTTAGGGAATGTATGTTTAGTCCCAGAAGGTAGATGTTTTGGTGTCGCACCACATGACAGTGAACTCCTGCCTACAGCGCAGTACATACTTCTGGACCAGCCTGTTCATAATTTATCTGTAAGTTATATTGACACATAATGTGACGGAACATCTAGCATCACTTGCGACCCAGGAATCTGCAATAAAAAGACAACGGTACAATGTCAGTTGGACTGCATATATTTTGTTATTCATGCTGGACTCTTTTGTCATCCATGCGGACCATTTTGTCATCCATGTGGACCATTTTGTGGACCCCATTTCACAGAAGACAAATGTAAGACACCAAAACAGGACATGCAGTGATAATGATAAGATTTTTCACTGGTCATATTTTGTCTACATACCCCCCCCCCTCCCCCAAATTCAATATCTTGCATGTGATGATGATGATGTTGTTCCTGCTCCGCAAGCCAAGATGAGCAGAGTATGACATGAAAACTAATAAATGTGATGAACACGTAGAAAATAAATAAAACATCTGTGATTATAATCTAATTTTGTTTGTGAGTTCGTAGGGGCCCGGTGAGTCCGATTCGTGCCAGAAAAATGATATTGCAGTCCTTTCGCTGTCGTAGCTTCTAATTTGCCCGCAGTGTTCTTTCTTTTTCAAATTTACTGATTCCAGTGGTGATTTAGGTGTGCCAAGCTGAGCGATCAAGGGCTGTAGTCTCTCAGGAGCTAGGATCAATGCTGCAGTGTTTGAGAGAGTTTTTTTTAGATGATCATTGAAGCACGTTTTTTGCCGTACTCTTGAACGTTTACCATCGTATAGCTCCCATAGAATAATCTCTTTGGAAGGCACTTGTTTGGCATACGGACGATATGATCAGTCCAGTGGAGTTGGGACCTAGCAGCAGTGCATGGATGCTTTGCATATGGGTTTTTGAAGGATTTCCGTGTCTGGTACTTGATCCTGCCAACTTACTCCCATAAAAAATTTACCATGTGTTTTTAAGACATATCTCTGTCATATGTTTGTAAGACATTTCCCTATCATTTGTTTGTAAGACATTTCCCTATCATTTGTTTGTAAGACATTTCCCTATCATTTGTTTGTAAGACATTTCCCTATCATTTGTTTATAAGACATTTCCCTATCATTTGTTTATAAGACATTTCCCTATCATTTGTTTGTAAGACATTTCCCTGACCTAAGAGATATTAATCGATACAACTAAAAGCCACATTTCTCCATTAGTGTCTTCCATACAAAAATAAAACTACAAGTAAACCCAGAGATCAACAAGATTCTGTTTTTAGAAATATAAGTCAATTTAATTTAGTGCTGTCTCAGACAAGACATTTATAACTGTTGATTGTATTTTATGGCTTGCTGCTGTCTTCCTTTTGTGGTAGTAATTTGAGAACTGGTATTTCAATTATATATAGGGTGTCTATAAGATTTTTTGCAATGAATTTTAAATGAAATATATTGTTGAATATGAAGCACTACACATTTGTGTATTTCTATGGTCGAGTGTAGTGCGTGACACGGAAGATTGCTGTTAGCTACTGAGTTAGCTGCTATTCTTTGAGCAATAAATAACTTTTCTGTGCTACTAGCCGCTTGACGCAATACGTGATTGGCAATGGAAGTAGTGGGTTTTTTTAATACATGTTGCAGCGTCAATAATGTCAGCAAGTTCTGAAAGAAATACCCATAATTGGTGTGATGTAGCATCACCAGGAATGTAAATTAAGACATTGCGACTTTATAGACACCCTGTCTTAGACGTCAATATTATATTATTATTATTAGTCAGACAAATTTCCTGCGTCTCAAGACCTTTTCACTCCTACTCACACTGAAATTAGTTAGGCTATTCAGCGGATAACAAACATCAAGATTGTTGGAATAACAAACATCAAGATTGTTGGAATAACAAACATCAAGTCAACTAGGATAACACACATCAAGTCAACTGGGATAACACACATCAAGTCAACTGGGATAACACACATCAAGTCAACTGGGATAACACACATCAAGTCAACTGGGATAACACACATAAAGACAACTGGAATAACACACATAAAGACAACTGGGATAACACACATCAAGTCAACTGGGATAACACACATCAAGTCAACTGGGATAACACACATCAAGTCAACTGGGATAACACACATCAAGTCAACTGGGATAACACACATAAAGACAACTGGGATAACACACATAAAGACAACTGGGATAACACACATAAAGACAACTGGGATAACACACATAAAGACAACTGGAATTTTACGTCTCTATACTCATCTGTGCTTGTGAAGGAGAAACATCATCATCATGAGTTAGTCAACCAGCAACTGTGAAAGATGGATACCAGCTACACTTGATTAAAACTGTTATACGATATGCGAACAGTGAAAACATCGGGGAATACCGTTTATGAAGGACTAATAGTAAACAAGGAACACAATGTGTTTTTTCATGGAGAAAATATAACATACAATGCCTAAGAGACAATAGATTCTTGATTAGAAATCATCATCATTGCACACCGGGCATTCTCATAAGTACT
Source organism: Meghimatium bilineatum (assembly GCA_034231615.1). NCBI lineage: Eukaryota > Metazoa > Mollusca > Gastropoda > Stylommatophora > Philomycidae > Meghimatium > Meghimatium bilineatum. Next base: position 14,101,989 of record CM067314.1, read on the forward strand.
CCGCTCTCCGTCCCAGCAGCCATACAAGAGTATGCAGAATCAAAGTCCCAACCAGATGCTGATTATGTGATCTTCTGATTTACCTGAGACAATGTCCCAGTCAGATGTTATTTATGTGATATGATTTTTTCCTGAGACAAAGTCCCAGTGAGATGTTGATTATGTGATCTTCTGATTTACCTGAGACAAAGTCTCAGATGTTGATTATGGGATCTTCTGATTTACCTATCACCTATCGCATAGATGGAAAATTGTTCACCCTTCGGTGGCTCCGAGCAAACACCAAAGTTAAATCACACACAATCAGGGATCTTCTATTTGCTGATGACTGTGTCCTAAATGCCAACTCTGAGGTTGATCTACAATGTATTATAGACAGATTCTCCAAAGCCTGTACCAACTTTGGGCTTACCATTAACACAGAGAAAACAGAAGTCACGTTACAAACCAGCACCTGGCAAAAGCTATCTGGATCCCTGCATAAAGGTAAATGGTTTAGCACTGAAAGTTGTGAATAGATTCACATATCTAGGCAGTACGTTATCACAAAATGCCAACGTTGATAATGAAGTGTATACAAGGATCGCCAAAGCAAGCAGTACTTTTGGCAGATTGTATGCACATGTTTGGCGTAGAAATGGCATTAACCTACAGACTAAGCTGAAAGTTTACAGAGCAGTGGTACTTCCAGTGCTGTTATACGCTAGTGAAACATGGACTGTGTATAGACGACATGTGAAATAACTCAATGTTATGAACATCAGATGGCTAGACAAGATTCCAGATACCACTGTCCTTGATAGAGCTGGTATCACCAGCATTGACACGATCCTGATGCAGACACAGATCCGTTGAGCAGATCATTTGGTGCGTATGCCAGACTATCGTCTATGGTGAGCTGGAGAAGGGTACACAATCTCAAGGTGGCCAAAAAAAGCTCTACAAGGATTCGTTAAAGAACTCACTGAAAGCCTTTGAAATAGACCACGATACATGGGAAGAACTCGCACAAAATAGATCTACATGGCGTTCTAAAATCAAAATGAGCGCATCATCTTGTGAAAAGAGGAGAAATGCAGCAGCTCAACAGCGGAGAGCAGCTAGGAAGTAATGGATAGACCAAGATCCGTCTACAGTCGTCATTCCATGTCAGAACTGTCCAAGGACATTTACAACTAGCGTAGGGCTCATTAGACATCTACGAACTCATAAACAAGGATATAACTCTAATTGAATTTTCAAAAGTGTATGTAACAAATGGTCATCATCATCACTTGTGACATTCGCTCTAACTTTGACAGTCACTGTCATGTTTCCGTATAGTCTTCTTCTTCTTCAGCGTTCATTCTCAAACTCCCGCTGGAACTCTCTTGTAGCAGGACCATGGTCCTACTAGATTTCCAGCAGGATGTCGTCCAGAGAATGGTAATACGTTGTAGCACAGTTTTATTTGTGCCAATGGCCCGACACATCCGTCTTCGGTGGTATTTCCGTATATATAACTTGCAAACAAAGAAAAGAAAGAGGAAGGGAGTTAAATCGTGTCCCCCCATATGTTTTCATAAAGTATATACTTGTCTCTCTTATAATACGGAGGAAACGTCCCCAGGGCAATAGATCCATACCCTAACAGCATATTGGAAATAGCTATATAGGGCAATAGATCCATACCCTAACATTATATTGGAAATAGCTATATAGGGCAATAGATCCATACCCTAACAGTATATTGGAAATAGCTATTTAGGGCAATAGATCCATACCCTAACAGTATATTGGAAATAGCTATATAGGGCAATAGATACATAACCTAACGGGTTGGAAGTAGCTAAATTTCATGTGTACTCATGTCGATCATGGACTATGTCAACAATCTGTGTCCATGTTTACCTCCACCCCGCTATGTCAACAATCTGTGTCCATGTTTACCTCCACCCCGCTATGTCAACACATGTGACGAATTCAGGGACTTCCTTCCCCATCCCTGCTTACTTATATCGAATATTTTCGAAACTGCTCTCTCCCTAAAGATGTTTTAGCAAAAGAAGCATTGAAAAATACATTTTTATTGTTTATATTGTTTTTAAAAAAAATTTCAAATTCACGCAATTTAATTAGTGTATCATTGATGTGAAATTTCTCCTTGCACTTGTGAACAAAAGTCAAATATCTTCCATACCTTTCTGTCTCTAATTGTGGATCTAATTTATGTACAACACATAAGTATCCTTGCTCTTCTTTCATCATCTTCTTCTTCTGCGTTCGTTCTCAAACTCCTGCAGATTAGCAGAATGTACTCCGGTGAACGGAATGCATTGTGCCATGGTTTACAGCAGTGCTGCGATACCTGCGCCTTTCAGCCTGACACATCCGACTTCAGCATGGCATTGGGTCACTGACCCTATATGGGATGGGACAGCCACCTCCATCCCATAACCTCCTTAGTCGCCTTTTACGACATGCGTAGAAGGTAAAAAGTGTTGCTATTCTTTGCTCCCCTTCGGGCCCCGGCAACACACGGGCAGTTCTTCTTTCAAATTCATAAACTGAAATTCTGAAAATAAAAAAATAGTCAATTGAAGATCAGCGAGGTATTGAATGGCGACAGTAACGACATTAGCTTTCCATCCTCAGAAGGGAAGTAGTTTATCTGCTTTTTTAATTAAAACCCCCACGATCCTACGACTCACGATATCTATAGAATCCGAGCTAGAGTACACCCCACGATGGACAGGCTAATAGTGCTATTCTTGTGTCTGCCGGTGAACTTCCCTATCAGTAGCAGTTTGTACATAGCCCTTGACAAGTATTACTCTATGAGGAGATGGTAAGAATACGGTTATTAAGAGTAATTTGGAAGGCAAAATTAAGTGCGTGTGTGTTGTTCTGTGCGTGTCTAGTGTTTAATATTCAGTGTGATAGTGTGGTTGTTGGAGTTAAAGCAATCCCTTCCGTGCTGTACACTATCTTTAGGAAGACCCCCCGACATTGTCGAATATGAAAAACTAATTGAGTGCCTCTAAGCTTATCAAAAATAGTCTTGGATGGAAGATTCATCAGACTGATCAGAAATATGTTTCGGGAACAAACCGCACGGATAAAGTGTGAGTGTAGCTACTCACATACATATAACAAAAAAAAACAGGAGTAAAACTTGGATAAATGGTATCAACCAACCTATTTAAAATACACGCAGAGAAAAGTAATTCTAGGAAAATGAATGGGAAAATAATAAACAATCTACGACATGCAGATGGCACAGTCCAATTAGCAGAAAGTGAATAAGACCTACAGAATGAAGTCAACAAATCAAGTAGAGAGTATGAACTAGATGTTAAGCCAGAGAATCCACGATAATCAGAAACATGAAAGAGAAATAAACGCTATACATGAGAATACATGGAGTGATACAACAACAGAGTAGACGATTACCAATACTTACATACATAATCACAAATAACTGTAGATGTAAAACAGAAAATAAAATAAAATATGAATGGCTAACAGTTTCAATGACAACAGAAAAATAACATCCAAACAAATCACAAACTAAACATGAGAATTATAAACTGGCATATTCACTCTATTCTAATGTATGATTGAGAAACAAGGATAATGAACAAATAGCTAGAAGATAGAATTGATGCATTTTATATATATACATATAGAAGAACATGGGAAACATCACCGAAAGAGAAAACAACAAGAAGTATTATCAAATAATACCAATTTAATATTTACCAATAAGAAATACCAAGAACAAACAAACATGGATGACAGATGAAATGTTAGAGAAAATAACAGGAAGAAAGAAAGCTAAAAATAGGCCAAAATACTCAATTATAGACAAGGAGATACTTAACATGTGCATAACAGCGAAAAAACAATGGCTAGAAACAAAATGCAGTGAAATAGAGGAGATGTCCATACAACAGAAGACAAAATTAATGCATAAGGAGATAAGGCTGTTCACAAATAAGAAAATTCCTATCAATGCATTAAAGATAAAAATGGAAAAGTAATATTTGATAAAACAGAAGCACTTACAAGATGGGCAGATTATGTAACAGAACTGTTTGACGACCAACGGAACAAAAAACCAACAATACACAACGATGATGAACCAGCAATGCTGAAAGCAGAAGTAGAACATGCAATAAATTCAATAAAATGTGGAAAGACTGCAGGCTCTAACAACATAACAGCAGACATAATAAAAACTCTAAATGTGTTTGGTGTAGATACTATCACAGAAATTTGCAATGACATATACGAAACAGGTCATATACCTAAAGACCTAACATCATCAATATTCATACCACTACCTAAGAAGCCCAGGGCTGTGGACTGCACAGAATATAGAACAATAAGTCTAATGAGCCATCTAACTAAAATACTCCTCAAAATAATACATTACAAAATTAAGAACAAGATAGACATGGAGGTCGGTGAAGAACAATTCGGTTTTAGGAAAAACAAAGGAACCAGAGAAGCTATACTGAGTATCCGACTAGTGAGAGATAAATATATAGAAGTCCAAAAAAGTATCTATATTTCCTTCATAAACTACAGCAAGGCTTTGACAGAGTCCAACATGAAAAATTAATCAAATTTCTTCAAGAAATAGGCATAGATGGAAAAGACATCAGGCTGATTAGAACTATATATTGGGAACAAACTGCATCAATAAGGTGTGAAAACAGCTACTCTCCATACATAGAAATAAGAAGAGGGGTAAGACAAGGATGCATTTGATCACCAAGCCTATTTAATATCTACACAGAGAATATCTTTAAAAATATAGAAGAAATACCAGGACTCAAGATCAATGGGAAAACAATAAACAACCTTAGATAAGCAGATGACACTATTCTTTTGGCAGAAAGTGAACATGAACTACAAAGATTAATAGATCAAGTCAATAAATCAAGTAATGAATATGGACTTGATATAAACATTCAAAAAACAAAAACCATGATAATCAGCAAAGACACAGAAGAACAGGAGGTAAACATAAACATACAGGGAGAGAAACTACAACAAGTAAAACAGTATCAATATCTTGGACACATAGTCACAAATGATGGCAGATGTGAAACAGAAGTTAAAAGGAGAATAGGAATGGCTAAAAGTACCTTCAATGACATGAGGAAATTATTAATATCTAAACAAATTACAAACAAGTTAAAAATGAGAATTATAAAATGCTACATCTATTCTATATTAATATATGACTCAGAAACATGGACACTAAATAAACAATTAAAAGACAAAATTGATGAAAAGAATATGGAGAACATCATGGAAAGAGAAGAAAACAAATAAAGAGGTGCCAAAGACACTTAATATGAAGAAAGAACTACTAAGAGAAATAAAGATCAGGCAAATAAAATACTTTGGACACATTAAAAGACATGACACCCTATTGAAGACCTTACTTGAGGGTAAGGTCAAAGGGAAGCGAGCAAGAGGTAGGCAGAGATACAAGTGGGAGAGTAACATCACACGATGGATAGTCTAGCAGAGTGCACCACCAAGACAAGACACAGGAGATGTTGGAGATACGTTGCGCCAACCTTCGTTATAGAGTCGGCGCTTGATGATGATGATGATGATTATCAAATAAAATATAAATAAACATTAAATATTTTGGAAACATTAAATGACAGGAAGGGCCTTGTTGAAGACGACTTTCAGGTAGCGTTGAGAGGAGGCGAGCAAGAGGCAGGCGGAGATAACAATTTAAAACAAAATTAGAGACTCAGATTTATCAGTCTGTTTTAATTGTAAGATTCTCTTTATTACGTCTTCATCGTTATTACAATCATTATTTATAATTAGCTTTGTACAGCTACGCCTTATGCTGCACGTTCGATAATCTTGATAGGTCGGTTTAATTAGAAATACAAGCCTATATATATGGCGGAGAGGGGCTTTAGAAAGATTTCACCATCCATCCCTACATAGAGTAATATATGACAATGAAAACAGATAAAAATTGACGATAAGCTCCTCCTATCTGGAAGATTTGAAAAAAAAATAAATTGAAGTGACTAACTTTTTATAACAATACTCCCTCCCCTCCCTTTCTTCCCACATTAATTGAGAAATCTTATGTACGGCTCTGTAGGAATATATTTCTCCTAACAATGATATTACCATAAAACACTAAACTACACAATATTTGCACACAAAAAACTGCAACCACAAAAGATCGCCACAAAATTATATGATTTGTAATACTTGCTGCTAAAAAAGACCAATGAATCATGATTAAAAAATATCTTGCTAAATATATTACTTTTAGACCATGCTTTTTCTCTCAGTTTTAACCACGATAAATAAATGGATAAAGGTCGGTATAACTGTAAGAACAAAAATTAGGTTGTGTCTACAGGAACATTAATTGTCCTTATTTAAATATTCGGTAATACTTGCACTCTTATGCAACTACTCTTTTTAAAAAGCCAAGGAAATGGTAAACAAGCCAAATCAATTTTCTCAAGACAACAAATCTTGAAAAAGGCACATTTGCGAATTTGACATTTAAAAAGCCAATATGGCATCCCTGGTTCTTCACTCAGATCCAGAACAGAATCACGTATCATGGCTGATTTGCCTTTTCTGGATGTTTAATTTGATGGCTACACATTGTGTAAAGTAACCAATTATCAGTCACATCAGCCAAGATGCTGTTTCGAATTTTCTCTCAGACATGACCGTCTGCTGTATAGGTCTAAGACCTATTGACAAATGAAAAATCACGCCGGTTTCTTGACTTATTTGACTATTTCTGTGATTGTCATTGATTACTATAACTATAATACTTAGTATGGCAGTCAATGAAAATCAAGGGAATACTCAAAAGATTCATATTAGAAAAAGCTGGATTTCTCATTTTCCAATACTGTAGGTCTTATACTGTAGACGGTCATGGCTCAGTACTATTCCGGAGAAGGATTTGTTTAACGCGTGGGAGGTTGTTGTCTGTAATTAATAGCGGTCGATGATTAGTTAGTCACCGAAAAACTGCGCACGTGCACATTCGAAGAATCAATGTTTGCGATCCGGCTCATGAAAAAAAAAAGCCAGAGTCCATTCTATGCATTCCACTCCCTGTTCTTGTAACGAACTTGTATTCAAAGCGCGCGAAAGCGCGCACACACACACACACACGCACGCACGCACGCACGCACACACGAAATCAACGAGATTAGTGAATGAAGTCGCGTGAGATTTTTGAGATGTACAAATGGTAGCTTGAAATGAGGTGTTGGTTTAATAACATGTGTATGGAATGGGCATCTACGTTCGCAGTGTGACATAACTACACAGCAAGTGAATAGATATTCTTCTTCTTCTTCTGTGTTCGTTCTCAAACTCGTGCAGATAAGCAGGATGTAGTCCGGAGAACGGAATGCGTTGTGTCATGGTTTACATCATTGCTGCGATATCTGCGCCTTTCCGCCTGACACATGCGACTTCAGTATGGCTTTTGGTCACTGACCCTATATGGGATGGGACAGCCAACTCCATCCCATAACCTCCTTAGTCGCCTTTTACGACATGCGTGGAAGATAAACAGTGTTGCTATTCTTTGCTCCCCTTTTGGGCCCCGGCAACACACGGGCGAGTGAATCGATCTAAAACCAACATTTCTATACATACATTTGTATATTTGTCTATTCAACTTTGTATTTGTCCTCTGTGCGCTTAGCCGTTCCAACATTATACATCAAACTAAAATACGAAACGATTTATCGACCTAATCAGATATCGTCCAAGAAATTAAATAATCCATTCATCTCACAGAAACCTACACCAACTAGGATTATTGAAACCTCGACCAACTAGGATTATTGTAACCTCGACCAACTATGATTATTGAAATGTGCACCAAATTTACAAAACTCCGATTCACACATTTTTACTCAATTCCACACATATCAACTATCCGTCCATGTTTCTGTAAGCAGGCAAGCTCCACACATCAACCATCCATCCATCCATCTCACTGTCTGTCAGGAAGATCCACAAATGAACTATCCATCCATCTGTCCGTCTACAACAAGCTCCATACATCAACCATTCATCCATCTCTCTGTCTACCAATAAGATCCACACATCAACCATCCATCCCTCTGTCTACCAACAAGATCCACACATCAACCATCCATCCATCTCTCTGTCTACCAACAAGCTCCACATATCAACCATCCATCCATCCCTCTGTCTACCAACAAGCTCCACATACATCCATCCATCTCACTGTTCGTCAGCAAGATCCACACATCGAACAACTATCTATGTCTATCAGCATGATCCAGGCAGCAATCATCCATCCGTCTCGCTGTCTACCAGCAAGATCCACACATCAATCAACCATTATATCTCTTCAAGTAATAGTTAAAATTACTATAAACATAAGTTTGTCACTGATTGGTATGTCAAGGTTTCAATAATTTTTGTGGGTCCAAGTTTCAATAACCCTAGTTAGTGCAGGGTTCAATAGTCCTAGTTGGTGCAGGGTTCAATAGTCCTAGTTGGTGCAGGGTTCAATAGTCCTAGTTGGTGCAGGGTTCAATAGTCCTAGTTGGTGCAGGTTTCAATAGTCCTAGTTGGTGCAGGGTTCAATAGTCCTAGTTGGTGCAGGGTTCAACAGTCCTAGTTGGTGCAGGGTTCAACAATCCTAGTTGGTGCAGGGTTCAATAGTCCTAGTTGGTGCAGATTTCAATAATTGTAGTTGGTCCAGGTTTCTTCTTCTTCTTCAGCGTTCATTCTCAAACTCCTGCCAGATCTCTCTTGTAGCAGAACAATGGCCGTACTAGATTTCCAGCAGGATATAGTCCAGAGAATGGGAATGCGTTGTGTCGTCGTTTTATTTGCGCCAATGGCCCGACACATCCGTCTTCGGCGGGGTACAGGTTTCAATAATCCTAGTTAGCCCATGTTTCAAAAATCCTAGTTGATGTTGGCTTCAATAATCCTAGTTGGTGCAAGTTTCAATAATCCTAGTTGGTGCAAGTTTTAATAATCCTAGTTGGTGCAAGTTTTAATAATCCTAGTTGGTGCAAGTTGTAATAATCCTAGTTGGTGCAAGTTTTAATAATCCTAGTTGGTGCAGGTTTCAGTAATACATATTATTCTTGGTGCCAGAAACAATTAATATCAACAGAAACAGTACAATTAATATCAACAGAAACAGTACAATTAATATCAACAGAAACGTGTCCCTAATGTCCACAAAAATCGTGGTAGGTTAGCAATTTCACTGTCATTTATTTCCATTTCAAACCTAGTACCCACCCTTTTGATATCATGACCCAAACGCGGAGCAAAGAATAGCAAAACTGTTACCTGCCATGAACTTCGTAAGAGTTGACATGGGAGATTTTGGCGTGGAGTTGTCCGTCTCATGTCATGGATAGTCAAGTGACCCAAAAGCCATGCTGAAGTTGGATGTGTCAGGACGAAACGCGCAGATATGGTAGCAGAGCTGTAAACAATATCAATAGGCAATATATTGTCCGAACAACATGCTGCTAATCTGCAGGAATCTCAGAAGAGATAGAAGAAACACAGCAAAACTCTTCAAGTATTGAGACAATAAAAGAATAGGATCATGTAAACATTGTCATGACGACCAAACGATAGATAATAAATACCATCTTTATCTCAAAATTATGTTACCAGTGCCAGACATGACCCCTGGCAAAAACACTCTTGAGAAAGATTACAATGTGAGATAAAAAGGCCTGAAAAGGGCTATAAATGTCACCAGAAGAGACCGAATCAGAAAGATATTAAAATATATTATCATGCAAACAATATATAGAGAGAGACAACAGATAAACTGGTTCGGCCACCTTATGCAAATGGAATTATCACAACCAGCCATCCAGGCATATAACAGCAGAAAGAACGACTTCAAAGCAAGAAGACGACTAAGAACAAGATGGGAAAATTCAGATTGTTAAAAGACACTGCCTAATTATGGTAAGCGCAACAAAGATGACCAAAGACAGAATACTTCTAACTCCCCCACCCGACCACTAAGCCAAGCAGCACTTGTGGAAAACACAATAGATAGATGCTTTTTTTTAATAGCGTAAACGCCAGAAGCCGACTAAACAAATGTAAAAAAAATCGTCACTGTATAAAAAAGTAAAGTAACCCATAGCATTTATTAATGCCGTAGGGTGTGAGATGTTAGCGATCTCACATTTCAGAGGCTCTGCAAATGAGGGCGGTATCCATCTCCTCTCCCTAGCAGTCTTTACCTTCCGGATTAATCCGGTACCCATTTAAGGCTGGGTCCACCCGGGATTGTATGTTTACCTGTGAAGGAGTGTGGGGCTGCTTTGCCATAGCAGACGCCGCGACATGTACAGGACGGATTTTGATTGTACATCCGAAAGAAAAAGTCCTGCCCCAACCGTAGCGAACCCAGGACATCAAGGGTCTGAGAACCATGCTATAACCACACGGCGCTCCACTCTCTTTAGTCAGTTAAAATTATAAGGTGATTATGTGAGTAACAACTTGTGATATCTTTCTATTTCTTTTTGAACGGTTGTATTCTGAAGATTTTTCTGTAACATTTTCTTCAAATGCTACTATTTTATTTTCAGTTTGTTGGTGATTGTCTAGGATTCACACCCATATATTGACACTGGGAATGTGCAAGCTCTTAGAAATGTTAGCATTGTTGTTTTGCAGCAGCTCAGCCATGTTTTTCATTTTTATCAGCTACTTTGACACGATAACCTCCTTCTAACTTCTTCATAACAATCCCCATTACTGTTGATAGGAGAACCAAGGTATTCAAAACTGGTGACTCTTTCTACTTTGTTATTGTTGATACTGATTGAGAACTTGCTAGTGGTTTTGTCGCTTGTCACAATGTTGGTCTTGTTTCTATTCAGAAATCTGTTTTCTTTTTCATTATATTCTTCAATGGAGTTTATGAGGTGTTGGAGACCTGCTTGACTGTGCGCCAATAATGTTGTATCGTCAGCATAACTTAGTTCATGTATCTTGTGACCTCCGATGTTGAGTGGGTCGAAGTTATTTCTCTGTTAGTCAATTTTTACATTCCTCATTATGTTCTGTGCATAAATGTTGAAGCGATATGGTAATAAGACAAAACCTTTTCTGACTTCTGTTTCCACGCTGAACGAATCAGATGTTTTGCTTTTTAATTCCAAGGCTGCTTGCTCGTCTGCGTATTTTGATGATGCGGTTTATGTGTATTGAGAAAACCATGTACGATAATCCAAAGTTTTGATGTTGTACACAATCGAATGCTTTGGTATAGTCAAGAAAGCATGTGTAGATGTCGACATTAAACTCTCTGCATTTATCTATCATGTTCTGCATATTGAAAATAGTGTCTCTTGTACCTCTGCCCTGTCTGAAACCTGCCTGTGCTTCATTTAACTCTTCTTCGGGCTTATGTTGTAGTCTTTTCATGAGGATACCAAGCAGTATTTTTCTGGCATGACTTTTCAGTGCAATGTTTCTGTAGGTGGTGCATAGAGTTAGATTTTTCTTCTTCAGTAGTGGTATGTAGACTGATCGTGTCCATTAAATCTCATTAAGGAGATAACAAGTAACAACAGCAGCAAATTTCATCCACTGTGCCGTATTAATCAACTTTCTCTTTAGACAAATCTTAATATATTTATAGAAGTTAAACACGTTACATTATGTTTCTCCTCCTTCGATGCTCTAAGCAAGCCCTGCTCCAGAACATATAGGTCCTGACTGCTGAATCACTCAACGTGGCTGATTCGAATCATCATTGGTCACTACGTTTAATTTGCGCCGCCAGCAGGGACAAATTTGCGCCGCCAGCAGGGACAAATTTGCGCCGCCAGCAGGGACAAATTTGCGCCGCCAGCAGGGACAAATTTGCGCCGCCAGCAGGGACAAATTTGCGCCGCCAGCAGGGACAAATTTGCGTCGCCAGCAGGGACAAATTTGCGCCGCCAGCAGGGACAAATTTGCGCCGCCAGCAGGGACATATTTGCGGCGCCAGCAGGGACAAATTCCGATCAACCAAAATAAGTAATGATGCTTGAACTCAGGACGCATGACTATGTTCTAGTGAAAATGTGCTTGTAGGAACACAAGATTGACTCAAAAAATTTTCTAAATAAATCCCAAAGCTGAAAATGTTTTGACTCGGGCTCAATTATTTTCTTTGTGCATTTAAAAAATAAAATAAATTAACCATTGAGTCTGAATAGTAGGAATACACACGTGTTACTTAGCAGGTCACGCGGAAGTTAACAGGTGAAATGTTAGTAGTAAAACCAATTAGAAATGAACAAAATGTCCATGCCATGTTGACACGTAGTGACCCAACCTCAGACTCGCTAGCATTGACGTCAGAGATGTCCTGATTGCTTGACCTCTGTTGCGAAAGAGAACCATTAAGCTATATGTTTTTGTGGATACCGGTCAGATAACAAATTAGTCTTCCCGTTTACATTGCCCCATTTCAGAAGAAAATCCTATAATTTGCATGTTTTGAAAACATTTGCTGTTGCAGAGAATATTACATTTACCTTGAGAAATAATAATTATGATGGAATTAGATATGCAGAAAACAATTAACAATACAATCTACAGCACACTATCAATATAATAATCGATTGTTTTCCAGTTTAGAAATGATATTGTAGTTTATGAGCAGTTTATACTTGTTTTAAATGTTTTAAACTCTTTTCTTGTACTTTAGTTTAGGGTTTTTACTAGTTTTTAGTTTTCAATTCACAGAATCCTTCTATTTCATGTCAAACAGTGCATTATTATATTATTTGCTCTTCCAAGTTACCAACAAACTAACTAGCTAACTAGTAACAAACGTAATTACATAAACCACTGATGTTTCGACCGAAAGGTCTTTATTATGAACACAACATAACACAAAAGGCTGGGGTAAAAAAACGACACTGTCCACGTTCACATATTTAATCGATAGACAGGATACATCCTGGCGGAGAGGCTACACACTCAAATAGGGCGGAGCTGCTGAACACTCTGTCAGGGTCTAGGTGATAATATGATCATAACATGGGTTTGAAAACGTTTTCCTCCCACTACACAGACAGCACTAACAAAGAAGTCGAAAATAGCAAGAAGTAGCAATGGGCAGAGGGACAGAAGAGATGTAGAGGAGAGAGATACGGGCGTCAGTTTGTAGTGTACCAACGTGCTAATTCAAACAGGTTAAATAGTGACATATATGTCAAAGAAGTATATGAAACTATATCGTTGCATATATGTAACCAGACATGCTGCGCAAGATAGAAAAGTGTATGATCAGAACTGAATGGGTCACTCTTCTCAAGAACATTACATGACCTACTGTCCAGGTCATGCTGGGATCAGGGGAAACGAAAGAGCCGATGTATTAGGTACTAGGTATGTTGATTATCCTCTTCGCACACCGGACACGTTCATGGGTGCTCAGATCTCCTCTTCAGTAAATCTCTCAGGGTATAACGGCTGATGGTTCCGGTTCTATGTTGGTTCACTGCTCTTTTTGAGTTTTTTATCAGGGGTTCTCTACGGGCCACACCCAACTTCACTCCCAATTCCCGCATTCTCGATATTGACTCATGCTCATTTAACTCAAAATTCTCTTATTGTGAGGACTCACGCTGAGAAATTAGTATGTCTGCTCAGTCCATAGGCTAACCATCTGATGTGGTGGTGAGGTTAGCTAATTGGTCGGCCCGTTCGTTTCCATCTACGCCCGCGTGTCCGGAGACAACGATAAGCGTGAGTTTTCGTAGTGATGCCCGTATTTTAGCTCTCTGTAATTACTCCACCCATACGTACATCACCTGTTTTCACTTTCTAAATCATATTCAATCGTACTTACGTAAAACACAGGTTTATATAATTGTTTCAATCAGACACGACAGAATATAACTAAAACTAGTGGGAAATGATGTGCACACAAGAAAACAAACAAGTATCAATGCACAAATTATATTCAACGTTTAAACTAAAAGGTCTTTAACAAGATACACACAACACATATCAAAAGACGACGATTGGAAAAATTATCACAACAAACAAACGTAGGCCTATCCAACGGAAATATGGAAATGAGATGCCAGAAGGTCAGGATGTACATAAAAACGTAAATATATGTGGAAACGAAACGAACAAAAAGATGAGTAAATGACGGAACAAAAAGAATAAAGACAAAGACCACACCAACCCAGTACTAGACATAAGAGTGGTCGGAATTGAGTCCAAAAGGCTTGAGTGTACCCAATTCAAAAATGAGACGATTTTCTAGCGTACCTAGATCTATCATCGGTGGTGCAAGATCTGATGGTGGTGACGGATGACCGACCCGTCCGTGTAAATTACAACATCTGTGTCATCGATATTCTCGCATATTGATGATGTTCGTCCGTCGAGATCGATGATGACCAAAAACTCAACCATAATAATAATAACAATAAATAATAAAATAATAAAGTTAATAGTGCGTTTTTAAATGACTAGCAAGTCCAATGCGCGCACAAAATGTTCTTTTACAGAATTGACAACAATAGAAGGTATCTGTGTGAGCTTGAGATGTTTTTTACTTTTCTACGTGTCCGCTTCTGTCTTGCAGTTTCTTGTCTGAATTCTTCCGCCGCTAGTGCTCCCGTTCTAATGCTGTAACGCCATGCTGTTCTATCCTGAGCGAGGCTCTCCCAAGCGCCTACGTCAATGTTAAGATGTTTCAAGGATGACTTGAGCGTGTCTTTGAAACGCTTTTTCTGTCCACCAGCTTTTCGAAATCCTGCCTTGAGTTCTCCATAATATATTTGTTTTGGCAAACGAGAGTTCTCCATACGCACAAGATGGCCTGCCCAGCGTGCCTGCGCCTTCATAAGTATTGTGTGGATGCTTATTGATGTTGATTTTTCCAACACCTCGTAGTCTGGTACTTTGTCCCACCAATGGATGTTTAGTAATTTACGTAGGCAGGTAAGATGGAAATGATTTCACTTTCTTGCATGTCTAGCATACACTGTCCACGTTTCGCAGGCGTATAGTAAGGTTGGTATAACAGCAGCATGATATACTTGTAGTTTGGTGGTTGTTCTTATACCTCTTCTGTCCCATACATTTTTGCGTAATCTGCCAAATACAGCACTAGCTTTTGCCAGTCTATTGTTAATTTCCACATCAATGTTGACATCGCGAGAGAGAGAGCGCTTCCAATGTAAGGAAATGTGTCGACTACCTGCAGTTTTTCCTGATTGACGATGATGGAAGTAGCAGTATGTTGGCTATTTGATGTTGCTTGGTGCATGACTTCTGTTTTTTTGGTGTTAATAGTGAGACCAAAGTTGTTGCAGGCCTTTGAGAAGCGGTCTATGGTGCTCTGCATGTTTACGACAGAGTCAGCATACAATGCACAGTCGTCAGCATAAAGTAATTCTCTAACAGTACTAGATTTAGTTTTCGTGTTTGCTTTTAGACGACGTAAATTGAAAATACCACCATCCGTTCTGTAATTGATCATTATGCCTGCTGTTTCATTACTATGGTGTGTTTCCGTTAACATGGCTGTAAATAACAGGCTGAAAAGAATTCTCGCATATTAGTGCATTGACCTCAGCTTCCAGGCTCACGGGACTGTGTTCCCTGCACTCTGTATTGAGTGTAACGACGGTATTGAATGTTTCTTGAAAGATTGTAGGTACAGGTGTCCATTCCACGCCAGGAGTTATGTCTTCTGGGTAGCAGATATGTTTACCGGTATCCTCCGCACCATCCATCCACGATTTGCCTCTCTTGAGCTTGCTTCTCTTCACGCGAGGGAGCTCGCTGTGTAGTGGGTGGTCTATGTCAGAACTCACTCTGAGGTATGCACTGGCACGCCACATATCAATTCTATAAGATATGCTCGGAATATCAAGGAGAAATCTCATAGCCACACAGGGTGTGTCCCTTGTGCAACCAAGAATGATCCGCATCGCTTCGTTTTGGATTCTCTCCAGCCTCTCAATCTGTGTGTGACTGGCGCTGATAGTGGCGCCTGCATATTCAATGACAGGGAGGACAAGAGACTCATACAATTACGAGCTGTGATTCTTTAGTGTCAGCCGTTGCCATCACTCTCATGGTGTGTTGGCTGGTAAATCTGTGGTGAACGGCACCGAGATAAGAAAAGACAGGATTAAATTGATTAGAGCAGTCATGAATGCCCTACGAGAAGACGAGGAGGAAGTCGAAGGGGACAATGTACATATTCAGAGAATGGTAGAAATGCGAATGACTAGAGATGATGGGAGAAAGTGCTCCCTCTCCGGAAAGATCAGAAGAAAAGGTAATCAGTAACTGACTGGGACACAGCTTATACACTTTTAGATGACTGACGGAACAGCAGGCATATCATATATGGAAATGTCCCCAGTAATGTGACGCTTGTTCCAAATCAAGAATCAAGAATCAACCAGAGACACAATGATTAAGTAGAACAGATGTAACTAATGTTGTGATGATTTAGTAGAATATATGTAACTAATGTTGTGATGATTTAGTAGAACATATGTAACTAATGTTGTGATGATTTAGTAGAATATATGTAACTAATGTTGTGATGATTTAGTCGAACATATGTAACTAATGTTGTGATGATTTAGTAGAACATATGTAACTAATGTTGTGATGATTTAGTAGAATATATGTAACTAATGTTGTGATGATTTAGTAGAACATATGTAACTAATGTTGTGATGATTTAGTCGAACATATGTAACTAATGTTGTGATGATTTAGTCGAACATATGTAACTAATGTTGTGATGATTTAGTCGAATATATGTAATTATAGATGGGATAAATTAATCGATGATGTGTAACTAGAGGATATGATTATTGAATACAATATTATATAACTAACTATGCGATGAATGAACAGAATATTTGTGACAAATGGTGGGGTGAATGAATAGAGTACATCTGACATATGTAAATGAGTCATTGCTCAAAGAAGCCACTAACAGATAATTTGATTGTCAAACTCTTTTTTGCTTTTATTTATGTATATGACGTATACACACGAACTACTTTCGTTAAATGCGTATATAAATTTTGCTTATTCTCAGAACCAGACACATGTGGATGACGTCATGTTCTTGATCAAACGCCTGACGCGATCTGAGACCAGCGCGGGAAAGGCAGAACTTGAACAGGGTAAACTGATCAGAAAGATTGGCAGGAGGGGCAGAGGTAGATCTCAATTCGATATGCCTTGTGGTGTCACTACAACCAGAGCAGGTAATATATAGGACTAAAAATAGAATGTGGAATACCCAATAATGTTATTGTTTTATTGTGCTCAAACAGAATACTATTATGTTCTGTAGAGGAGTTATATGTGTATCGGTTTACCCGGGAAAGTCTCACTTTTCAACCCCCTGCCTGAATTAATATTCTCTGGCACCAAAAGTTTAGCGTGTGAGTTCGTCAATAAAGTGCTCCAATGATTACACGGCGTAGAGGACCGATCGCCTTTACTCATATATATATATTTATGTATACTCAATAATACTTGCGTAAACACAATGTCGATAGCTTTACAGTGCACCCGTAGACTATCAGGTTGTAGGTTATGGGTACGAAGAAATACAAATAACAGACTACAAGACTGTTTCAACCTCAAGATATTTTTCAAGAAAACACAAGACAAACAGTGAAAAAAAAACACAGTTGCAACAGTAAAAATTATGGCACTATCACGAAAACATTAGACGGCAGACATTTAAAAACATAGACCTCCAGAGTAACAATGACGCACGCATACACAAATATTGTCATAGAGACGCGCATTAAAAAATATGTGGAATGAGAACGAAATAAAATAACACGAACGACAAATACAACAAAGGCTTAGGGATACCAAACTGTAATAAATAACGAATTTCAAAGGGGTATCAAGTACGAATTTTCCAGTTCCGGTTCAAGATGGAAGTTGTATTCTTCGTACTTGCTATAGTCGGTTGATCTGTGCCCTAATAAGCACTATCGTAAAATCACACACTGTTATAAAATAGAGGTTTAATTGATTGTTTATGTGATGGAGGCCTTTTCTACCTGGAAATAAACACAGGAAACGGACCAAAAGTTAAACAGCTTTGAAAACAAATGTCTATGAAAATTATTGAACATAAAATGGTGCGCTTTCGTCACAAATAGCCACCTAAGAAATAAAACACACCAAGAATATGTTTAAAATGTTATAAGAAAACGCAGTTGGAAATATCTAGGACACGTTCTTAGACAAGATGAAAACATACTGAGTCAGCAAGCCCTTATGTGGACATCATTATCATCAAGTACCGTCTCCGCAACGAAAGTTGGCTGCAACGGATCTCCAATATCCCATGCCTCTTGTCCTGGTGATGCACTCTGCTAAAATGTAACCTGTTCATCGTGTGATGTTACTCTCCCTCATGTGGATACGTGAGGGGAAAATAAACATAGGAATACCAAAATTACTATAAAAAGCACAATACATGAAGTAGGAGAAATAATAGGTTGCAAGTCCATACAAGATCTAAAAGTACAGGCAGCGGACTACAGCTCATGGAGAATCAAAATCTATACCCTATGTACCGTCTGTTGCACGAAAAGAACTAACTAACTAACAAACTAACTAAATCTAACTCTATCGTTAGTGGTGCATGATCTTAATACAGTGACATGAATATCACACGCACCATTGATTAGCATCATTAAAGTGGACACGGTTCTGTGGTTAAAGGCGTGTAGATATCATCAGAGACGACCCCTTAGTCTCTTGTCAGTTACACTTATCTTGTCACATCATTAAAAAATGATAACATAAATGTCATTACAGGATTCACATGTGATGACATCGTTGATAGTGAAAGTCGTTTTACGAATTGAAACGGATGGATCTGTACTGCCTAGGGACATGTGTAGCAACGCTGACGTCCACAACGAACCGTGCCAAAATCGTCTGAAACATTAGCACTGAAGTGACTGTGCGAAGAGATGTGGTTAAGATTTTTATCACGCATATATATAAAAGGGATATATCAAAAATTCCAAAGCTCAGTAAGAACAACAGATGGAATGACTGAAACTTTTCAAACAAGATCTGGAGTAAGACAAGGATGCGTACTTTCACCCCTACTTTTCAACATATACATGGACAGAATAATAAAAGAAGCTCGTATCAACAAAGAGGAAAACATTGCAAATAAACCTGATGAAGAACTTAATAATGTAATCAATGAACTATTATTTGCTGATGATCAAAGTTTAATATACAAAGATGAGGAAACTTTGCAAAAGCACATCACTGCATTGTTGTTAGCATGTCAGAAATACAACATGAAAATTAATGTACAAAAAACAGAAGTTATGAAAATTAGCAAGTCTTCAACACCAATGAATATAACAATAGATAACACCAAAGTGAAACAAGCCAAAGAATTTAAATATCTAGGCAGCATTTTTTTCCGAAGATGGAAGACTAGACAGAGAAATAGAAATACGATGTCAGAAAGCAAACACAGTGACTTACCAACTTTCACCATTACTTCTTCATCCAAAGATCAAGAAGGAAATTAAAAAACAAATAATATCTACAATTTTTATACCAACACTGTGCTACCAATGTCAAACATGGTCTTTAACAGCTTCGCAGCAAAGAAAAATTGTCACATGTGAAATGAAGTGTCTGAAAAAGCTGCAGTGGTTACCAAACTAGATAAAATAAGAAATGAGGTAATTAGGAAAATAGTTGGTATAATATCATGTATCGAACATATTGAGAGACAGCAAGTAAAATGGTTCGGTCACCTTATGAGAATAAAGCCAAACCAAATACCAATAAGAGCATATAATACAAGAATATCCGGGCGTAAAGTCAAAGGTAGACCAAGAAAACGGTGGATAGAAAACATTAAGATAACCTTGAACAAACATGGATTAAATGCGACCTCGGCGACACATCTGGCCTTGAAGCGACAGCTTAAGTTACCACCCCTACGCTTAACGATATGTGTGAATGCGATCAACAATCATTCACCTGGGGAAAGACAATAGACAATATAAGCAACCAGAAGACAATTTTAGACATTTTCTCGTGTTTGAGGATCAGACTGAGGTGATGTCAAGTTTAACTCTATCAGAAGAGGAAGTACTATATGAGTATTAGTCCAGGTATCATGGCGAGAGAATATAGTAACACAAAGCCAGGCCGATGGAAGGACGCGGTCAGGGTATGAGCTTCTAGGAAAGAAATCAATCATCTTGTAAGATTTATCAAGAAAGTCGTCATCATTACTCCATAAGCGACGATTGCGAAGAGTAGAGTCTTATTTATCGATCTATGGCAATTTAAAACACGCGTGTGGTGGTTTACACCTTTTTTAACTCTTGCAGATCCGCGTCTCTTGTCTTGTGGGTGATAGCTGTCTTTTATTTCATTGAGGACTATTTTTTTGTTTTATTCAGTGATTTAGTTGCCATTGTTCTATAAGCTGTTTATTTTGGGTTCTATTTGCTCATTATTTTGCTTCTTTCATAAGCTTATATCGCAGCCACATCGTTCCGTATCTCTTTGGATTATAACTTTGTGTGTATTTCACACGCAGCCGTTAGTGTAAATCTTACTGCTCCACTAATGGGGCGTGGGGCATTGTTCTATACTCTGTAAAATGATTCAACATTTGTTTTGGAGAGCTTTTATATTTTAAAGTTTAACGCAGATAAACAAGATACAGTATTCTGAGGGTATCCTTGCCTGATCACAAGCATGTGCCAGTGATTCTCTTCAGTAGCTGTAGCATCTTGAATGCGTTGATTTTAACATTTTTTACATACGTCTTGAGGGTGAGCTGCTGGTCAAGTGTGTCTCAGAGATATGCAGGCTCTACTCTTCCCATGTTATGTCTAGTCTTAAGCTGATATTACCTTGGCTTCGTTATGAATCTTGGTAAAGATGGTATTTAATCATGGTCACAAAATGAATGCATGATTAATAAATGCAATTCCGGATTTATAAATGGAATATATTAATGTTAAATGGAATACATGATAAATAAATAAAATATATGATCAATAAACGAAACAGGTTTACTAAACTAAATGGAATACATAATTAATAAACAGAATACATGACTAATAAATGAATAAATGGAACACAGAAAGAACACAAGTAATACGAGTATATGAACAGATCGAATGCCTGTATTAAGATAGTACATAATTAACAATGGAATACACAACTTTCAAATGTGACTGAATGTGACATATAGTAATGATTTCAGTTAATTACTAAATAATAATAATAGTAATATTGACAGCACAGACGTATAGGGTTTTAATTTTTATCTGTTGTTGAACATGTTCTGCTTTACTAACTTATACTCGTAATTTCTCAATTTCAATACGAATTTCAGGACGTCCATAACTTCACCATCACCGCGAAAATCACCATCACCATCTCATCATCACCATCTCATCATCACCATCATAATCATCATCTTCATCATCTTTATCATCATCTTCATCACTACCATCATCATCATCAGCACAATAAACATCATCGTCACCAGTATCATTATCATATTGCCACCCAACATCATGAGCAATCCTCATCAGTGTAGTTGTATTTATTGTCGCCGTTCTCATCACTCTCAAGATAATACTTAACGACATCGTTAACATATCTTCATCATCATAATTGTTGCCATCTTCATCTTTGAAATTAGTGCAGTAACCTCTTTGCTCGTTTTCTCCAAAATACAATTCTGTATTATTGCTGCCGTGTGTAATTAAAGGTATATATTATCTAGACTAGCTTTCCTATTGACGTGTCATTTCGTGAAGAACAACTCATTCTTGTTTTCTTATTCAACAATAACTGCACAATGTTCGCCAAGTTGAATAATGTAGTCTGACGACAGAAATTCACTGTGTAACGGTACACGTCTGCGCAATATGCGCCTTTGATCGACCTATCACATTTCAACATATCATCTTTAGCTCTCTTTGCCTTGTTACAGGGGATGAGACAGCCAACTTTCCAACAAACCTGCTATAGTCATCTCTCACGATACGCATGACAGGTTACAGTATTGCTATTATCTATCTTATGTATGCCCTCGCATCATCGATTAGCTCATACGATTAGTTCATTGCGTGATCAAGAGAACTAGTGAATTACATGCTAGTTCTTCTACTTCATCAGATGAATATATCAAAGACAAGATCTAATATTACTCGGAAATGAAGAGGCATACAGATTGGCAAAGGATGGAGCAACACAGGAACAAAAAGATCAAGAAATCTTTTTCTTGGTAGGTACCAAGAAAAGAAGATCCTCATCACAGCTATCAGGAAAGTCGACCACCCAAAAGACAATTACCACTATCTTGCCAGAGCATAGCAGGTTATTATCTTCTGCCTCAAGAACAGGACACAACAGATTAAACAGCCACTTAAATATACTAAGATTGGTCCCATCACCACTGTGCCTTTGTGGGCAGGCAGCACAGACAGCTGAACATATCCTGCAGGACTGCGATACACTAAACCAGTTAAGGGAAGAACACTGGCCCACAGAGATGGATATCCACAGAAAGATGTATGGGAGCACCGAGGAGCTTTCAAATACAGCAGCATTTATTAAGAAAAGAGGACTTGCTGTGTAGACATGTCAAACTCCGAACAAGAAGAAGAAGAAGATCTAATATTTATTCTAAAAATCTCCATTTATCTACTGATCAAAGTACTATATCACAGACATGATCTACGATCATTCTAATCTCCTCCCTCCCTTTCCCAGCTTGATCTACTAATCCTCCTATTCACCAACTGACCACTCTACTTACACAAAATAACGTAGTTGCTATATAATAACATCTTCATGTTTTCTTCCAGGAGATGTCGTCATAGCAGACACCGAAAATCACCGAATACAATTGTTCAGTTCTGATGGCATCTTTAAGTTTAAGTTCGGTGAAAAAGGCTCTAAACCTGAGCAGCTATGCTACCCAATAGGCGTTTCCATGACAACCAACGACAACATTGTGGTGACAGATAGTGTGAACTCTGCTGTTAAAATCTTCAACCTTAGCGGGAAGCTAGAGCAATGCTTTGTCCACTCCGAGGAGATTGAATTTCCAAATGGAATTTCAGTGACCGTAGATGACCATATCGTTGTCACAGATATATGCAAACATCGCGTGACTGTTCTGACACCCTCCGGAAATATCAGTCATACTTTTGGTAGCTATGGCGACGGCTTCAAAGAGTTCGACCATCCATATTGTGTTGCTACGAACTCTTCTAAGCAAATTATAGTTTCAGACACGGGAAACAACTGCGTAAAAATCTTCCACTTCCACGGACGACTACTCCGATGTTTTTCTTCCCTTGACTTCAGGTTACCTGCAGACATTTTTGTGTCCTTATACGGCATATGCACTGACCCAGACGACAACACAATCGTTGTATGTAATACTGGTGTTTACATTTTGACCAAAAACGGACGACTTTGGGATGTGTTGACGTCTAAAGACGGTCTTACATCGCCTAAATGTGTGGCTTATTCTGCTTCTGGTTCGGGTCGGCTGATAGTGAGCCAGGCCGGATATGATAATCATCACGAGATGTGCATATTTCGGTACAGCAAGGAAGATTTCAAGTCTCTTAATACATTGGTATATTATGCTATATCAATATAGTTGTCTATAGTTAAATATAGCACAAACGTGTAATTACTTACACAAAATATTATTTCATTGTAGATTTAAGCTTGTGTGGCTACTACTAGAAAATCACTACAGCTAGAAAGTACTGGGTTGATGGCTACGTCAAAATAGGAAACTATAATTTTTTTTAAAACCACTACTACTACTACTACTACTACTACTACTATTACTACTACTACTGCTGCTGCTACTACTACTACTACTACTACTACTACTACTACTACTACTACTACTACTACTACTACTACTATTACTACTACTACTGCTGCTGCTACTACTACTACTACTACTACTACTACTACTACTACTACTACTACTACTACTACTACTACTACTACTAGAAAATCACTACAGCTAGAAAGTACTGGGTTGATGGCTACGTCAAAATAGGAAACTATCATATTTTTTGTTAAAAACCACTACTACTACTAATACTACTACTACTGCTACTACTACTACTACTACTGCTACTAATACTAGTACTACTGCTACTACTACTATTGCTACTACTACTATTACTACTGCTACTACTACTATTGCTACTGCTACTAATACTAGTACTACTACTAACATGTCTTATTCTTCTGCATTTGCTTAAAATATGCCTATACATGTAATTTTATCTCCTCAATACATTTTACCGTACTTTTTAGCTTATACACTGGTTTATAGAGCTTTGAATTTACATGTATGTTACTAGGAAAATCCTATGATAATTAGCGTTGAATAAAGCAAGATATTGGTGACTAGTGATATCAAACAAGATGTTACCAACTGTTAAATTGTGTCTGTTAAATGGACACAGACTGGAAGAAGCTACCACTTTCAAATATCTCGGGTTCCAAATATGTCACGATGGGAACTCGCGATATGATAGAAAATTAAGACTTGATATTGTGATGTCTGCCATGTCAATGTTGAATACGATTTGGACAAGTAAGATAAGTATTACAGTAAAGATCAATCTATTCAGATCGATATCACAAAGTATTCTTGTATACGAATGTGAAGGTTGGATACTCAATGCAGACACAGAAAGAGGTAATCAGGCTTTTGAATACAAGTGATATGGACTTTTATTAGCTATATAGAACACAAAACAAATATATTTGTCCGGCAGCAAATAAACATACATGCAGGTTATCAAGACAGTGTTTAAAATAGCACAGGTTAAAGAATATTTGGAGGTCGCCAATAATGATCTCTAGACAGCACAAAAGGAATGCGTATCAAGAGAGTAAGGTCCTGGTATACAGAAGCAGAAGGTACCCTACTTAGAGTTTGTGAGCTGGAGGAAGTGGGAAGAGACTGTGAATGGGGGACATTTGGCAAAGAGAGAAAGTTATTGACACCAGTTGTGATACAGATGGGAAGAGAGTGCCACGACTGGGCTGCCATCAAAACAGAGGGAATTATCCAAGAACTCATACTGCAGCACTCGAAGCCACACGATACAATAATTTATACAGACGACTCAGTAACATTAAAAAACAAACAGATGTGTTTGGGGTTTCGTAGCCTACCAAAATGGCAAGAAATTAGCTGAGAGGTCAGGTGCATACCTCACTACAACATCGAGTATGGGAATGGAAAATAGCAGCTGTCACTCTTCTCAACAACGTACAGAGCATTACACGGATCTCCTGTCCAGGTCATACTGGAGTCAGGAGAAACAAAAAACCGATGTTTTGGTAAAGCCTATGTGAACGGCACAGATATAAGAAAAGACAGGATATAATTTATTAGAGCAGTCATGGATACCCTACGCGAAGACGAGGAGGAAGTCGAATGAGACAATGTACATATTCAGAGAATGGTAGAAATGGGAGTGACTAGAGACGATGGGAGAAAGTGCTCCCTCTCAGGAAAGTTCAGAAGAACGCGTAATCAGCGATGGGACACTGAGCTTATACACTTTTAGATGGCTGACGGAACGGAACGGCTAGAAGAGCATATATGGGATTGCCCCCAGTGATGTGACGCTTGTTACTAATCAAGAATCAACTTTTGATAGTGGTGAAACGGCATAACATTGTTTGGTTAGGACATGTAACGAGATACGAGATTTATTACACATCACGTGTTAACTCAGCAATGAAGTGACCATCAGAAAACGCCGCTGGACATACATCGGCCACATACTTAGAATGAAGGAAGATAGAATTCCACAACAAGACTTCATGTGGACAGTAGACGGGAAAGGAAACAGGGAAGACCAAAAACAACGCTCAGAAGAACTTTTATGAATGAACTAAAATCAACAGGCATAAATGCACAAGACCTGCAATCCTTGGCAACTGATCGACAGGCATGGAGAACTATGACATCCGCCCTATGTGCCAAACTTGGCAAAAGAGGAACTGACTGACTGACTGACGTGTTAACTCCACTTGACCTTGTGTTTTGGTTAGAGAAACAGGCCAAGTCATTCTAGTTGTCAATATTTTTATGATTTTGATTTTTGATTTTTATTTGTTTCTTGAAAAAGGTCCCGGTTGGACCGCAACAAAGAAAATTGTCCATGTTCTATATTTTATTGTTAGTGTTTTAATTTTTACTATTGGTAGTTCGGTATTTTATAGTAACCTTTCTACCTCATTTAGTATTTCCTACTTATTCGTCTGGTTACTGCGGCACTCTCTATTTTGTCGGACATCCTACAATATTTTGGTTATTTATATGACGAGATACGACTCAATTTCTAAAATTATTTTGCAAGAAACAGTCGACAGTAGAAGAAGAAGAAGAGGGGAAAAAAAGAAAATCCTGGTTCGACAACATGAAGGAATGGCCCTTTTCTACACTCCTCCGAATGGATGACGACAGAGGTATTTGTAGGGCATTTAGTGATTATGTCGGCAGTGTGGCACCTGTACAACCTTGACGGGTTATGTGTGTTTGTAGGGCTGTTAGTGCCCTTGTCAACAGTGTGGCACCCGTACAATCTTGACGGGTTATGTGTGTGTGTAGGGCTGTTAGTGTCCATCTCTCCAGTGTGGCACCCGTACAATCTTGACGGGTTATGTGTGTGTGAAAGGCTGTTAGTCCCCATGTCTCCAGTGTGGCACCCGTACAGCCTTGACGGGTTATGTGTGTGTGTGTGTAGGGCTGTTAGTGCTCATGTCTCCAGTGTGGCACCCGTAAAACCGTGACGGGTTATGTGTGTTTTTATTATGGTTCTTTCCCCAAAAAAGGACCGACTTTTTTTCCGGAATGTGAAACGAAATATGGGCAATTTGTTTATCGCAAAAATGCTCTTGTCTATTGGGTCTATACCTACCGATAAAAGGTTCGGCTTTGAGATATTTGTTTTAGGAGGGTTGTAATGGTGGGTTTTTCCGTGTATGGCGTGCCGATAGGAGGGGTTGGGGGAGGACTCTCAGTGGTTGACGCGATAATTGTCAAATCTGACAGTCTATTGCGACTGTAACAGAACTGTATATCTCTAAGAAACTTACGATTACGACATACATTTTGTATCTAGCTGACATGCACTTGATATAATCTTCTTGCGCTTTACTTGCACCCCATTTCTTGAATGTTTGTTTCTTATGTATTATGGCGCCTTGAACTTTCTCGTTCCACCAATGTGTTACTTTCGGTTTTCTACCATTATGTTTCATGTATCCACAAGCTTCTCCCGCTATTTCCATTATGTCTTTTAATATTTTCCATTCTTCTTCAATTTTTTTGGTAGTTATTGGTAGCTTTTCGAATTCTTCTAAGAATCTTTGATTATATTATTGTAGTATATTGGTATCCATGAGGTTTTTAGTTTAACGTGCATGTTGGCTCTAGCTAGTTTGTTGCTTTCATCATTGTTCTTCTTTCTATTTATTTAACTGATGACATTATTACTGTTTGGTTGGTGTCCTCGTTCATAATTGGTATTGCTCTTACATTTCTTATATTTCAAATATTTCTTTTCGCTAGTATGAAGTCTATTTGACTTTTGCAATTTAAGTCATTCCATTTGTGTCATGTGTTTATCTGGGATTCTCTGTGTTTGAAGAAGGTGTTTGCTACGAATTTTAAAAAACTATTTGCATGTTTCTAACAATCGATATTCATTGTCATTTTCCCTGTTCATACTATCCCCAAATGGTCCTAGATATTCTTCTATTCTGTTTTTGATCTATCCTAAGTGGGCATTGAAGTCACCCATGAATACAAATGTTCTCTGTTTACAATGTGTCAGTTAAGTTATCAAAACATTCTTCACACTCAACTTCGTTGTTTCGGGCATCGCATAGTGTGCACACTTGAATATAGGTTGTACTTAACACCGTTAAATGTCACAACACTGATATCATCATTTCTGATACGTAGTTGGTTTGGACGATGTCTATGACATCACTGGGTATAATATAAATACGACTCCGTGTTTAGCTCGGGTATGTGGTTCAACAACGGCATAGAGTAGTGTGTAATTTAGACGTAGTGGTTTACATCAAGTACCTTTAATTCTGATATCTGACATGTCTAAAATTGAAATTCAAGTAGAAAGGAAGAGAATAAATTACAAATTCTTTAGACTAACTGGAATTTAACAAGGTTCATTCTAGCGGCACTAAAAAATCAGTTTACTCGAGTTACAAGACGATTCGGTGCTGCTAGGATGGACCTGATTAAATCCTCTAAATTTGAGACATTTCGTTTCTTCATTTTCTCTACAAGTTCTTCTGCTTTGTTTCTAAATCCACATATATCTATTGTTCCGAATGTGGTGGTTTGTTTACGTTTGATGAATGTCGTCTTCTGAGAACTCTCCATGTGTCCTACTAGTTTTTAGTTCTACACTGTCGATTTGCTAGACCAGCAGCAATTTTGTTTTATAAAGTCCCTGAATAGTTAATATTGAGTGAGGCAGTAAATGACGTCACAAAACTTCACAAAATTGCTGATCGGTTCAGATTTTATAAAAAGTGTGAAGGTATGCCCTTATTTTGGGAAAGAACCATTATAAATATTATCATTATTTTTTTAAAATTATGATTATAGATCTTTGATACTGGTGTTATTTCTATTTACAAATATGTTTCCCTCAGCATCTGACATGCAGAACATTCGTGAAGTATATGGCCGTTTGTGATGACTGTGGTGACAAGTACACATGGCTGTGGTGCCAATCCTGAATTGTGTGTACTAATGACTGCAGAGTCGGTTGTGTATCTGTTACTAATATTGATACTGCTACTACCACTACTACTGCTTCTACTACTACTTCTTCTTCTTCTTCTTAGCAATATTGAAGCCATACAGTTATATATATATATATATATTGCCTTGTCAGAAGAGACCACCATTAATACCACCAAATATTTGAAGTCATATATGCAGTCTTGCCAGAAGTGACCAACATTAATACCACCAAATATTTGAAGTCATATATGCTGTCTTGTCAGAAGTGACCAACATTAATACCACCAAATATTTGAAGTCATATATGCTGTCTTGTCAGAAGTGACCAACATTAATACCACCAAATATTTGAAGTCATATATGCTGTCTTGTCAGAAGTGACCAACATTAATACCACCAAATAATTGAAGTCATGCTGTCTGTCAGAAGTGACCAACATTAATACCACCAAAAAATTGCAGGCTTTTATGTGATTGAATGCCTGCATACAAAATGTTGGAAGATAATTACTTAAATACACATATATCACCTCCAAGTTGGAATCTTAACTTGAAAGTATTGTATATATCGCTGAGAGCTGAAGTCTTCTGAGTATGAAGGGGTATGGAGAGAGCGCCTTGTTGCACATAGGAAACAAGAGCTTCATCACTCACAATTCCTGGAGATCTAAACAAATCACTACTGCTACTTCCATCACTACTACGTTCACTACTACGTTCACTACTGCTACTACTACAGTCATTACTACTACCATCACTACCATTACCACTACCACTACTACAACTACTACCATTAACACTAATAATACTTTTAATACCACTACTACCACCACCACTGCTACTACTACTACTACTACTACTACTACAACTACTGCTACTACTACTACAACTACTACTACTACAACTACCATTAACACTAATACTGCTTTTAATACCACTACTACGACCAATACCACTATTACTATTACTACTACCACTACTACTACCACTACTACAACTACTACTACTACCACCACCACTGCTACTACTACTACTACTACTACTACTACTACTGCTACTACTGCTACTACTGCTACTACTGCTACTACTACTACTACTGCTACTACTGCTACTACTACTACTACTACTACTACTACTACTACTACTACTGCTACTACTGCTACTACTGCTACTACTAAACTTTTCTTTCTTATCATATTGATACAAAGGCTAAAACTATCGCTCTCCACAAATGTATAACCAGGATCATCATGCCTAAATAATTTCCAATAATTTTCTTCCTGGTGTAAAGACATTTGACATATATCTGATCTCATCATATTCTGGTCTCAGTTATGTGTAAATCTGATTATGTTATTCGGTTGCTTCACCAATGTGAATGTATAAAGTGTGTTTTCATTGTCTTTACTCTCCATGTAAGTTGTATCTGTATTTTATTCCCTTTCACAAGTCTGTGCTTGCTGTCACGTTTTGGTAGTTTGTGAGCTGAACTAATTACATGACTACATTCATGTCTATGTAATATAACAACAGTCGTCAAGAACATATACAACTGCTGTAATTGTGTTCAGGGAAATCTCCCAAAAATGATGGTATGCTCTAAAGATGGTATGCTTTCAGCGAGGATGATCTAGAGCTGATATGATTTCACTGAGGAGAATCTAGGGCTGATATGATTTCACTGAGGAGAATCTAGGGCTGATATGATTTCAGTCTGGGAGAACCACAGCTGATATAATTTAATTCCAGAAGATCAGCTGCTGACGTTATTTCATTCAGGGAGATCTAGAACTGATATGATCTAATTCAGAGAGCTCTAGATATGATATTAATTCATTCTGGGAGATCTAGATATGATATTAATTCATTCAGGGAGATGTATTCAAAGAAATTATCTGGCTGTAATACATTCAATAGGTTCAAATCAGGGATCAGTGACCAAATCACGTGACAGTAGTGCAACCTTTAAATGTCATACGTTATTGCACTGAGCTTCTGTGACTCGGAGATTTAAAAAGTTGTAACTAAGGATATCGATTTGAGTGCAACGGCTTGCCATGCTCCCCCCCCCCCCACTCAGTGTTTAGTGCGCATATTGAGTGATAGGGGACTCTCATCGCGTAACGTGTAGAACATTGGTTGTGTCCGTATATGCGTCTTTAACGGAATTTCATTCCGTTTAATTATGTTAGCTTTTTGTTCCGTAGCAACCTGGTCACTGATTATTGTAGAGTACCATTCAATATCTTAGAATTGGTATAATGTGAATTCAAGGAAGTATAGAATTCATATAACTATTTTCATACATTTTCCATTTCACGCTGATGTATACAGGGATATATATAATTGTTACATGTGCATATAAGTAACTGTTGAGTTAATTAAGTTGTATTCAATGAAATATTATCTAGAACACATGCAAATATAATCACGGGGATCACATCCAAAAATGAAGTCCCGGTAGTGTCATGTTAAGTCATTCACCCACTGACCAGCACATCCGGGTTTCGAATCCACTCCTTATTCGTAGTTTGAAATAAAATGGCTCTCGTGGTTTGTCCAGCCACTTGGAAGTAAGGTTCATATTCTGAGAAGGACGAAAAATGACGCTATCGCTGCCGAGCAAGTGCCGTAGACGATGTTAGTCAGGTGGTTTCTGGTCACCACTAACAAGGCAGCTGAGCACACATGGGAAACCGTATGCAATGACGCTGGTACATAACTCATATACCTTGACCTTTACATCTAAACCTAGTACATTCTGTGTCAGCAGTTTGTATGTAAATCTAGATGACTGAACACATTTCTAAAACTCCTTTACTCATGCACTTGATGTTGATGTCTTCAGTTGAGTGTGCCTCGATAATAACACAGTAAGTTTGCATTGAAAATTAAGTGAACTCTCCAACCAAGCACGTATGGAAATGCAAGAATGAAGTTCTAGCAACATTCACGCAAAAATTAGTTGTACAAAAATTGTGGAAATATGTTGAATGTTATTATTATTATTGTTATTATTATTATTATTACTATTACTATTACTATTATTGTAACTTATTCCATTTATTGCATATTTATGTAAACTTTTTCAAGTAAAGTAATGTTTCATTATTGAAAAGGTGTAAATTAATTTACTGTTGAGTATGTAATGCTTATATACCTTGATGTATGTTTATATGCTATTGAAAAGCCGATTTGTGGCAGTTCAACAATTAAACAGCATAAATGAGTGATAAAGTTAAGTCTCGTATTTAAATGGACCGCACATATTGACTTCAGTAAAGATTCGTTACCCTACACCATCTATGATGTGCTACAGTACCACAAGTTGTCTGTAAAGTACGTGACACGGTCTTTCATTTCAAAATGGATACAACTATGCATTGATGGAAATTGACGAAAGAAGGCTCAAACGGAGAAGAGGATTGACTTCATTATACTGAAGTTTACTAATAATGTATTATTTTTAACGAAGCGGCACGCCGCCTGCCAAGAGTACCACTCATACCACTTAACTCCGTAGCTTCGAGCGATAATTCCCAGTGATATACTCAAATACCCTTGAGCAGAATGTGAAAATGTATTACGACACAGAGATCACAAATTTGAAAAATAGCTTTTTCCAACAGGATTCCAAGCAGTCACTGGAGGACTTTTTGTTATCGATAGCAATGGCGACTACCGTAGAAAAATGTGACAGTTGTGATTTAAGTTTTCATAATATATATGAAATCATATGATGGGTTTTCAACGTTTGATCAATCTTGCTAAGGAAGC
This sequence comes from Meghimatium bilineatum, assembly GCA_034231615.1. NCBI lineage: Eukaryota > Metazoa > Mollusca > Gastropoda > Stylommatophora > Philomycidae > Meghimatium > Meghimatium bilineatum. The sequence continues at coordinate 14,134,683 of CM067314.1, forward strand.
ACATAATCTCTTGCTTGCCTATTTCTTAATATTTTCTTTGCGTATAGGAGGCTTACACACATCTTTGTTTTTCCTTATCTTAATCATATATAATCTTGACCCTCTTCATGACATAAGGATAAAAGTCAAGGCAGGTCCCATGGATAACTCTGCATGAAATAAGTCACAGTAACTATTAGCTATCATGGAAGTTACTTTCCTATCTGTCTTTACCTCCCCTAACTCATGCGCCATATATTCATTTACAGCTATGTTGACTGGAGGAGCGGTCGTGTTAGGCGAAAAATTACGATCCGGATGTTTTTGGCCAGGGTGTAGTTTCGAACCTGGCACGCTGTAATCGTGACAGTAGACAAACTGTTCACTAAATAAACATTTCATTCGTTTTTTATTATTGTCTAGATTTTCATTGGTCTCAATTTATATACGTGGAATCGTTTTAGTTTTACGTCCAGGCCTGTGAGATGCTGGTTGCTGCGCTGAGGATTTCTTTTAAATGTTCCATTGTACAAGCATTTCATTACTGCATATCATTATGGGTGTCTCCGTGGTATGATTTGAAAGTTGCGCCATTTAGTAGACTACAATGTCTCTACGTTATCCAACTCACAATAAGTATACATAACAGACGGCAATCTTTTAAATGTTCGGCGTTTGCAAGCCAAAACTAAAGTACGAGACACGATGGTAAGGGAACTTCTCTATGCTGATGACTGCGTACTATATGCTGATTCTACAGGCCACCTTCAATAAATTTACTGAAGCCTGCGACAACTTTGGCTTTATTATAAACATAATAAAAATAGAGGATATATGTAAAATTATACATAACAATCCACATTTAAATCCCCATATAAAGATTAAAAAAGATCTTCAAACAATCAATAGTTTCTCCGATCATATAACACCTTCGCATTATATAAACATGCATCAACACTTCGATCAGCAGCAGAATAACGAATACTGGTGTCACATTTGAAAGACTACGCAAAAATGTACGGGACACAAAGGGAATAACAACTATCACCAAACTCATAGTTTTCCGAGCATCAGTAATATCATCACTTCTTTACGCATGGGAAACATGGACAGTAGGCCTATACGTGAGGCAGGCTAGAAGACTCAACCATATTCACCTAAACTACATTCATAAGATACTCAATATCCATTGGTGGGAACCGGCTTCAATAGCGCATGTTCCCGAGTAACCAATCAGGCTGTGGGGCGTCTATTATAACGATATCTCATTGGATGGGGTATGTCGGCAACGGCGTTAGCCGCCATTTTATTTTTCGGCGGCTGGACTTGATATAGGCTCGGTGAAGGTTAATACCAGCCAGTCGAGGTACTGATGTACATGTTCATCTGTAAGCGACACACAATGTCGATGAAGGCATAGACACGCAGGACAGGAAACATAGTCCTCGTGAAAGATCATTATGTGTGTGTATGTATGTATGGTTTTCATCATGTCTGTATTAATGCATTTATATGTGTGTTTATCTAAATATATGCATACACGTCCATCCTTCCATCAATCCATCTGTCTCATCTCGCCCAATCTCACCAGTGTGTTGTCGGGGCCCGAAAGGGGAGCAAAGAATAGCAACACTGTTTACCTTCCATGTATGTCGTAAAAGGCGACTAAGGAGGTTTTGGGATGGAGTTGGCTGTCCCATCCCATATAGGGTCAGTGACCCAAAGTCATGCTGAAGTCGCATGTGTCAGGCCGAAAGGCGCAGATATCGCAGCAATGCTGTAAACCATGAAACAATGCATTCCGTTCTCCGGACTACATCCTGCTAATCTGCAGGAGTTTGAGAACGAACGCAGCAGAAGAAGAAGAACAATCTAATTCATACATTTGCAAATAACACTCATCTGGCCATCACTAATGACCGTCCCGCATTTATGGAAGACACATTACTGGAATTCAAGACATCGTAGTTGTCAGATTTAACTTCAAATGTTTTAACACAACAGTTCGAGTTATTGGGTCTACATTCATTTGTTTTCATACAAAACAGCGTGAGTTGTTAGTTGTAGCTTCATTTGTTTTAACGCAACAACTTGAGTTGTCACATAAAACCTTGCTTACATGTCAACATCTAGTTTGAAAACCATATGCAGAGAGAATTTTACAAGTGTCGGATGCCAATGACAAATCAAATATCTTTAGAAAATACCCAAAAAATGGACATAAAGAGGGGACAGTATTTAAAAATTTTTATTTTATGAACAATTTATTATTTTGAAACAATCCAAAGGTGAAAATTTGATCAATATATTTTCGTTTTCATCTGAATTCAGCTTGCTCTTCTCTATTTTTTTCCTCTACCTGTCTCTTGAGCCTCTCTAAAATCGTTGTACATAATAGTTTTCCTGACACTCTCAATATAATTGTTCCTCGCCAATTGTCACAATAAAAGAGGTCACTCTTATGACACAATCAGAAAAACATCATTTGGAACAAATCATTTAGGCGAATGGTTTTCTCCACATTGAAATACAAACATAATCAAAACAAAAACAACAATATACGATTTGGATGATCCAAATTTTGGGTCAAACAAATACACAAACAAACACCAACACAAATACACCATACAAATACAGGTTCACACCCATATAGTAACATATATATGTACACCCACACAGAGAAAAAAAACACAAACATAAACAAATACAATAACTACAAAGACACTCATACCCACATACACATATTCACAAATACACATACAAAAACACACATTACAAAACACAAAAAAAATAATAAGTACACAAATACGGATACACAAACATGCAAGCACAGACACACCCGCAAATACACAGACACAAACATACTAACCAACATGCGTAGACGCTGTTACATACGAATAATTGTACAAATATTGCAGCTATGAGAATCATGGGAAGGAAAATAAGTAAGATGATACCCCACCCCCTCCATCTGTCCCGCGTACATCACAGTTAAAAGGAAGAAAAACATCTGCTAAATTAATCTATGATACTTCAGTGGAGAGAACTAAAGGAAAACTCTAAACCTTACCAAGATGACACCAAGTTGTAATAGAAACTAACAAGTTTCTATGTTTCCACTAAGAAAGAGACACTGTGATATGAAAATGCATACTACATCAAAACGGCACCAGAGACTGTGTGACCTGCATTTTGTAATCAATAATACAGACATTAGAAGAAATACTACATGACTGTTCCAGCTTCAGTGTTCACAGAACCGCAGTGTTGCCCGTATGAGTTTTTCTGCAAACTAATTTGTGGGGACATACATCCACTCCCACAACAGTTGTAGCTAGATATATGCGTCATAAATTGTTGTGTGGTAGTTGGATAAATAGTCATCAATTGTTGTGTGGTAGTTGGATAAATGTGTCATCAATTGTTGTGTGGTAGCAAGATGAATGAGTCATCAATTGTGTGGTAGTTGGATAAATAGTCATCAATTGTTGTGTGGTAGTTGGATAAATAGTCATCAATTGTTGTGTGGTAGTTGGATAAATAGTCATCAATTGTTGTGTGTGGTAGTTGGATAAATAGTCATCAATTGTTGTGTGTGGTAGTTGGATAAATAGTCATCAATTGTTGTGTGTGGTAGTTGGATAAATAGTCATCAATTGTTGTGTGGTAGCAAGATGAATGAGTCATCAATTGTCGTGTGGTAGTTGGCTAAATAGTCATCAATTGTTGTGTGGTAGCAAGATGAATGTGTCATAAATTGTCGTGTTATGTAGAATAAATGCATCATCAATTGTTGTGAAATAGCAGGACGATATGTCATTGTTGTGTAATAGCAGGAAGATGCATCATTGTTGTTTAATAGCAGGATGATGTGTCATTGTTGTGTAATAGCAGGAAGTTGTGTCATTTAAGAAATTTATGCTAGATAGATCTTTAGAATATTATGGACAACAAAAGAAGATGAATTAAGAAGTGATAAGTAGGCCTAATTTATATGTGGATGAGGGCTGTTTCCTAAACAACATTATAGCAAGAAATCTAATGTTTATTGGCCATATAAAGAGACAATAGCATGAAAAAATGAATACACATAATGGAAGGTATGGTTGCTGGTAGCAGTGACAAAGGCTGAACAAGACAATGCTGGATAAGTAACATCTCAAATTGTTTGAACATGCTCATGGCTATGACAGAAGAAATATTACAGAAACATGCTCCCGGCTGTGACAGGACAACTTTCACAGAGACATCCTCCTGGCTGCGACAGGACAACTTTCACAGAAACATGCTCTGGCTGTGACAGGACAACTCTCACAGAATCATGCTCCTGGTTGTGACAGGACAACTCTCTCAGAATCATGAGGCATTCAGAGCATCCATAAAGCAGATTTATGGATCAAGCATTTTTCTATGGTGGTCAGCAGCATTTTTTGTGAATCTGATAGAATCACTGCATGTGTTGATATGAGCACTGTTACCTACTCTCATGGTCAATGGTATTATAGAAAAGGCAATAGAAATCTCTGCTTTTCTCCTACTGTTTTGGTAGATAATCAAACCCCAATCACAACTGTTTGTTTCTCCTATTACTGAACCATGTGTGTAGATGATCAAACCCCATTCACAACTGTTTATTTCTCCTATTACTGAACCATGTGTGTAGATGATTTTATCGTGTTGGCTTTAAATTCTGCAGCATAAATTTGCATAGTATTCCCTTAGATCTGATGGCAGCCCAGTCATGCCACTATCTTCCTAGGTGTATAACAACATTTTACAAGGCTTTTCTCTCTTTGCCTACTTCCAGCAATTACTTCTTCCAATTTTGATGGATGGTATCTTCTTCATTCCTCTTGAATCTGCTTCTGTGAATGATTTTCATTCTGTATAAAAAGGTCAACTATCATGGACAAAGAACCAGATTGAACATGTCCTTGGTTGCAGTAGGCCAGTATTTTTCAGAATCTTTTCAAAAGTGTCTACAAGAAGTTTGTATCTTGAAAATAATATGTCATCTATAGAATACCCTATGTAATGTCAGAATAAGAGTAAATCTTCATATGACACAATATTTATAGAGAAACATGTTTGGAGTCATGAATAAACACAAGATGTATAAATGTGTGGAGTCATGAATAAACACAAGATGTATAGAGAAATATGTGTGGAGTCATGAATAAGCATAAGATTTATAGAGAAATATGTTTGGAGTCATGAATAAACAGAAGATGTATAAATGTGTGGAGTCATGAATAAACACAAGATTTATAGAGAAATATGTGTGTACTCATGAATAAACACAAGATTTATAAACATGTGGAGTCATGAATAAACACAATGATATAGTTTTAGAATACATATTTTAATAACATGATACAAATATATACTTATCACATTATTTCTTGGCAAGTTAGAATATATGCAGAATCAATATTAATTTTGTGCAGAAGAGTTATTTTGTGCATGAAAAAATAAGTCAATATAGCAAAATGTAAGGCTACGCTTGTTTACAAATTACAATAATATAATTACTGTCAATTCAATAATCAATAAATTTTATTTCTTCATGCACCATTACGGACATGAATTTCTACTTCACTTGTGCCATCATCTATTAGTTTTTCTCTTATTTTATCAAACACAAAGGATGTACCCAGTAATGTTATCTACTATTCTTGTACTAGCAACCATCATGGATGTACCATCAAGGGATGTACCCAGTAAGTATCTACTATTCTTGTACTAGCAACCATCATGGATGTACCATCAAGGGATGTACCCAGTAAGTATCTACTATTCTTGTACTAGCAACCATCATGGATGTACCATCAAGGGATGTACCCAGTAAGTTATATACTATTCTTGTACTAGCAACCATCATAGACATAAGTTCTCATTCCTCTGGTGTTATAAAACATCAAAGGCATGTTTTCTATTCCCCCTTCTAGCATCAAATGTCTTAGGTGTGTGCTTGTTCATTCCTCTTGAATCATTCAACAATGTGTTTACCTATCCACTTGTGCTATGGAGGATCTGGTTAACAGGCCTATGTCATTATTCTTTTATAAGACACTTATTCAAGACTAGCAAAATTGTATGTTTTTCTTGTTCTTGTTTAAAAAAAGAAAATAACTAATTTGTATGTAAACTTCCAGAATTATGATAATCCTTTATTGCTAATGGCTTGAAGTTACAACTAATTTCATTCCATGGTATCATCCATTTAATGTTTCAGTAAAATAATAATACCACACAAATCTATTTCTATTTATCTATCTATTTTCTGTTCTATGCTTTTGCTGTAAGGTATCACATGATTGAATGATGATCCATTTTCTGGTTGATTGATATACAATAATATTGTGATGTCTCAGAATGTTAGTAACTCCTTCAATCCACTTTCTTGGTCTTCCTCTGTATCTTGCTGTTTCCATTTTCCTCTTGTCGCTGGCCAATAAGGGTTCTTTCTCATGACTGAACCATTTCAGTCTCTGTTTTCCAATATAATTAACCACAGATGTTCCAACAGTTCTTGTGATCTGTTCATTCCTTACATGATCTCTTCTTGTTCTGATTGTTGCTTTTCTTAGACATCTCATTTCACACATGGTAAGCTCTCTATTGTTCTTTTGTTAATGTCACTGTCTGACATTGATAACACAATGTTGGTATAAAGATTTAATTTATGATTTACCTTTTCTTTTCCAACAGGATCGATTTTTAAAATTGGTGTAAGTTCACAAGTTATGTAGTTGACCTTTTTAATTTTTGTCTCCAGTTCTCTGTCCATTCGTTCATAATCCGTAACAATGCTCTCAAGATATTTATTCCTGCACTTGTCTTAGTAATTGATAATTTATCTTTATTGCATTGGGTTCTCTCCTTATAGACCTGTTCTTTCTGTATTGATTTTCATGTTGTGATTGAGGCAGCTTTAGTTGAGTTGATCTTGCAGCTCTTCACTTGAACTGTGGAGTAGACACTGATCGTCAGCAAAGAGTAGTTTATGTAGGTCATTTGGATGGTAAGCTTCTGGTAGAGTTTTTACTGCTTTGGTAATATTATCCATATAGATAATAAATAATAATGGTGATAAGATAAACATCTGTCTAACTCCTGATGTTACTAAACACCACTTTGTAAGTCCTGTGCTTGTTCCAACTACACTTTCTGTATCTAAGGGCATGAGTCCATGAACCACTAGATCAACAACCAATCAAACAACTAGACTTTCTTTGTATATAGCTTTTACACATCATCTAAATTCATCTAAAATAAGCTAAGGCACTTAACTATACTTGGACAATTTTCTGTCAGGTGGGTTCACTACACATTTGTTTATGCATCAATTCACACATTACGTTAGTTCAGGATACTTGGAGTGAGAAGATAATATGACAACGACAGGACTAACAGCCTTATCAGACTTAAATGCTTTAGCATATAAATATGATCAACTTTGAAATAAGATAATTCTTCTAATCATTAAGAAAAAAATACATTTGGACTAGACAATACAATTGAATACATTTCAAATTATGAATAATTATAAATTGTGAACAAATACATCTAAACTTATATAGCCCAGAATAAACATATAAATGTAACCATTTCTGGCAGATTAAAAATAATGAGTATTAAAAACATTTGCTTCATTGACATAGTTCAGAAATTACATAAAGAAATTGTAGTTACTTCTGGTTCAATGGATCAAGGTCATCTAAATTGAAGTCATCTGTTCCAAATGATAAACCTCGGCTGAATCCAGCCTGCAGAAAAAATTCATACAATAACTGTATTTAAAGTTAGCTTTTATATCGTCATATATACCGATAGTTATTATGTCAGATCTGATTGAGCTACCGTATGACAGTAGTCGGTACAAACTGTTTCTGTTATAAGCATAAGTCAGGCGGCGTCTACCTAACCTGACTATCCACAATTGTACCAACAGCTTCAGGTAGAGGAGCACATGAATACAAGTTTGAGCACATGGATACAAGAGAAGATACAAGAAAGGATACAAGTTTTATCCCCAGTATGAGGAAATGCACCTTTAGCTAGTCTAGGATAGAAGCACAGATTGGTGGACAGATATAGCATAGCTCTGCTGGTTCTGCACCTCCTGCAGTTTGACTTATTCCAAATGTATTGGTATTACCTTTCCTTTAGAGTTAACAAGGCAGGCAGAAAGAGGTGAACATGCTGTATAGGCAACACTTGGTCTCTATATTTCTGTCCGGCAGTTGTGCTATAGGCCTGTTGCTTGATAACCAGCCTTAATGAGTATTGGAATAAAAACTGGAAAAGTCCTTGTCAATTGGAATAGACAAAGGGCGTCATGGGCTAACTCTGATGTTAGGAGACTAAATCTCAACATGTAACAGCTTTGCTACATAAAATATATATTTCAATCAGTTAAGTTAGTCATTAAATCATTGCATACATGGCATATCCATAGGTGCTCCAATCTCCCCCTGAGTATATCCATAGGTACTCTAATCTCCCCCTTAGTATATCCATATGTGCTCTACCTCTCATCCACTGAGCCACTAAAATGTACATTTTGGAGGTCTGATATGCCAAAAGCAACTTAAATACTAATTTACTATCATTAATTATAAACATCACGATGTCCGTCAAATCAAATGAACTGATCCTATTTGCTGTACCTCCATTTCAGAGATAATCGATCTAGAAAGGTATGCTTCATTAGAAATAATAATGGATGTATTTTAGCACTCATTTTCAGCACAGAATACAGTGAGGAATGGAGGTGCAGGAGTATATATAGAATATCCACACAAGCGTAGAGATATGTATGATGCAGAAATCCAAGCAATTATGGTGGCAACTGAAAAACTTCTGAACTCCAATCCTGGCCTACAGCCTGTAGTATCCCTGACAGATGCAAGGTCCGTGCTTCAAGCTCTCCAGTCTGGAAAACTAACAGACTTCCAAAAACTACTGAATGAACTGTCTTACCAGTATAGAGTAATCATGCAATGGATACCTTCTCACTGTGGAATACCAGGAAATGAAAAAGCAGACCAACTGACTAAGGAAGGTGCTGCTGAAGACCAACCAGATGTACCAATCACCTACCATCAGAAGAAATAGATGATCAAGTCAATAAGAAAGCCACAAACACCACTACAAGATGACTATCACATTATGAACAGATCAGATCAAGTTGTTCTGCGTCACATGTACAGAAAATTCAAGAATGGCAACACGGCCATGTGTACATGTGGACAGGCAGCAAAGAGTGCCAAACATATACTTCAAGAATGTTTTGAGTATGAAATGCTGAGGCAGACATATTGGCCAGAGGAAACAACACTGGAATCAAAGCTCTATGGGCCACTGTATGAATTACAAAAGACTTTTGTGAGTTTTATTCAGGAGACAGAATATATAGACATGTTTCAAGTGAACGAACGAAGAAGAAGAAGCACTAATTTCAAATAAATAAGTGTGTTTATATTTTCATTTTGTGTAACTTATTGCTACTTGTATTTGAAGTAATGAAATCTAGATGTCCTTGATGTTTTACAGCTAGTTATGCTTTTGAAATGTACCAAACTATGTTTGGTAATGATTCTGATATTACATAAGATGGAGATTGTTGGCTTAATAATTATTACGATCTGACTTTGATGGAAATTCTGATTCAGAGTTGAGCGTTGATGAAGCTGAGGTGGCATTTCCAATGCAAAATATATATATCACCAATATCTACATTCAAAAACATGATTTTTAGAGTATTACATTTGAATGTCAATAGTCAGACCTTTAGCGTCCTTGTCAAGGCTAACTGTGATTTAGAAAAGCAACATCAGTGTTGGAGTGAAAATCAAACTGTATAAGTCTCTGGTGCTTTCTGTTGGGCTGTATGGTTGTGAGAGTTGGACACTCACTGCAGACATGGAGAGAAGATTACAGGCTTTCAAGTAGAAATGCTATAGAAGAATTCTACAAATTTCCTATAGGGAACATAAGACCAATGTTTACGTAAGAAATAAAGTAGAGATGTGTTCAGGAGCCATTGCTTTCAATAGCGAAACGACGAAAACTAGCATGGTTCGGACATATATGCAGGCATGTTTCCTTGTCAATACTGCAGGGAACTGTCGAGAGTGGAAGAAGCAGAGGAGGACAAATGAAGGCATGGACAGACAACATCAAGGAATGGACAGGGCAAGATATTTTCACACTCATCCGCATCGCTGAGGATAGAATTCGCTGGAGGACTCTGTGTGCTGAAGCATCCAATGTGGTACCCCTATGACCCTGAAGGGTTATGGGTTTATTGATTGAGTCAGACCTTTATATAAGATACTAATTTATATAATATATATCTAAGGTTATGTAAATATATCCTGGGCACTAAAACGTAGTCCTAAAGAATATAACATTTTATGGAAAATACATATTTTGTATGCATTTGTTCAAACCAAGATAATGTGATATTTATAAGTAATTATATATATATATATATATATATATATATATATATATATATATATATATATATATATATATATATATATATATATATATATATATATATATATATAATATAATATATATATATATATATATATATATATATATATATATATATATATATATATATATATATATATATATATATATATATATAAATACTTGATTGCATTAAAAAATGGCTCGGTATATATGCAGATGTGTTTTATTTCAAAATAAATGGATTATGATTCAGTTTTCTGATATACAAGCTTGGGTATATACACATTTCTATTGTTTTTTCCCCCATATCTTCTTGTTTTTCTTAATTAAATTTTTTATAATATTGTATGTAAGCAAACAAACTAATTGAGTATTATTGCCTATCCACTTCTGAATATTTTGATGTCAGAATTATTCAAGTGGACAGAATAATGAGAGAGAAATTGTAAAAATTCAAATACTACCATAAATGACTAAAAATGTGCTTCGGCATAGTAGGAAAACTTTATTGCAGGTTACAGAGACAAAGAGCCAATGAGTATATCCATAGGTGCTCCAATATTCCTCTAAGTAAATTAATAGGTGCTCTATCTCCCTCTGAGTATATCCACAATTACCGGTATATGATGGCTGACATGTTCCAGTTCTATGTTAACAGTCAATTTCTTGTGAGACCACATTTCAAGCCAAATTCCTTTATTCTATACATTGAAAAGCAATTACTTTCATTAATTTCACTTGACAATGAAGTTTCTTTAAGGAGTTCAATATACTGACCTCCTGGTCTATTGCCCAGCTGCTTGATACAGAGACAGAACTCGCTATTCTATCTGTTCTTTCACTGCTTTAAACAACAGAATGACTTTAAACAACAGAATGACTTTAAACACCAGAATGACTTTAAACACCAGAATGACTTTAAACACCAGAATGACTTTAAACACCAGAATGACTTTAAACACCAGAATGACTTTAAACAACAGAATGACTTTAAACACCAGAATGACTTTAAACACCAGAATGACTTTAAACACCAGAATATGAATAATTCGAACTTCAAACTCCCTACATCCTCAGGCCACTGTTCATGAACACAGACAGCTTGTATTTCTGTGATCATGCTGATTGCATCATCAAGATGCAGATATGAGTTACACTCAATATTCCCATTCAGTTTAAGTCCTTGGTAACTGCCAGAATCCCATTGTCATGCTGCTTTTACTCACAATGAAAGTTCCACTCACTTCTACAATAGTTAGTTTGTTCCTTTAATGCCGCAAGCGACACATAGGGCAGAGGTTTTGGTTCTCCATATGATGCAGTCCGCTGCCTGCAGCTTTAACTATCTATAATAGCATCCCTTAAAAACTGAGATTTGTTAAGGCCCAAGCACTGCACATGTCTAACAACAGAACCATCAGAGAATATAGCCTAATCATGTCAGCTTCCCTGGAATTCTTACTGACCAATCAATCATCTGATGTTACAGACACACATATAATAATATTGGACACCCTATAAAACCATGACTAAAAAACTAACCTGAATATCTATCAGCTGCTGTTCAGTGTTTATTGAGATTGGGTTGAATGCTTCCATTCCAAAGGGATCAATACTCGATGAAGTGGTTATTGTGGGGAATCCAAAAAAAGTGAATTGGCCTGAATAAAAGTGTTATGCCATATGGTTATTATATTATGACAGCAATACAGTTGTTATATTTAAAAACATACAATTTCATTATCATTCATCATCCATCTTATTATACCTCTGCAACTTAGTACAGTAATAAAAGCATGTCATTCCTATTTGTGCATTGTCATTTTCTGTACTGTGATCCAGCTGTGTGTTTATTTCTTTAAATTCTAGTCACACTACTGTCCCGATGTTTTTTTGGTGAGTTCAGGTGTCTTAGAGAAGATCTTGAGAGAAAACTCCTGTTAAATCCAATACCAGCCTCTCTCTTTCTCTGATGATAGTATTCATGTCATCTTGCTTGCACTGTGAGGGAAGTTCTTGGTTTATGATTGTTCTTGAACAGAATATAATACATAATTTAACAGATGGTTTATTTTGAAAGTAAATATAACTGATGTATTTGGGTAATAATGCAAGACATTACAATGAAGATTCAAGGTTTTATAATGGGTGATACGAGAAAATACACGGGATATAATGTGGAAAATTACAATAGGAATGTAGGGCATTACAATGTGAATGGGCATTACAGTGTTCATGAAGAGCATTTAAAATGTCAGATGTTGGACACTAAAAACTTTTTAAGACAAAATTTCTTAATCTGATGCACATACACAACAATGGATTCAATATTATCATTCACTCTGATATCTGTTATAAACCACATTCATTTTTAGGTTTGCTTTCCATATCCCCAATTTCTGAAATCCCTTCTAAAAGTAATGAAGTTTTGGTAGTTTGCCATGTTTCATTAAACCAGAAATCTATGTATCCTCTTTAGTTAGTACTTCAGTATTTGGGAACTTGGGAACAATCCAACACACTAGAGATATGAGGGATGGGGCAACACACTAGAGATATGAGGGATGGGCAACACACTAGAGATATGAGGGATGGGCAACACACTAGAGATATGAGGGATGGGACAACACACTAGAGATATGAGGGATGGGACAACACACTAGAGATATGAGGGGTGGGGCAACACGCTAGAGGTATGAGGGCTGAGACAACACACTAGATATATGTAGGGAGGGCGGACAACACCAAAAAAAATACATGGTTGAGTGCTAGAAATGCCAAATTGAGGTAAAGAATCATGATAGAGTGGTACAAATACATAGTAGTTTTAGAAATGTATGGTAGAGTTTTAGAAATGTATGGTAGAGTTTTATAAATGTATGGTAGAGTTTTAGAAATGTATGGTAGAGTTTTAGAAATGTATGGTAGAGTTTTAGAAATGTATGGTAGAGTTTTAGAAATTTAGGAAAGAGTGGTAAAAATGCAATAAAACAGTAGAAATGCCCAATTGTGTAGAAATGCATGATAAAGTGGTAGAAATACATTGTTGAGTGGTAATGCCCACTTATGGTAGGGATATGAATCCAACTTATCCATGATAGAGTGGCAGAAATATATGGTGATGTGGTAGAAATGCAAAATAAAGTGGTACAAATGCATGATAAAGTGGTAGAAATGCATGGTAGAGCGTTAGAAATTTAAGAATTAGTGGTACAAATGCATGGTTCTGGCAGAAATACAACATTGAGAAATGCAAAAAAAGTCCCTTTCATAGTTTATTTATACATGTACATAGAGAATTATTTATGATCACCAGTTTAGTCTGTCCAATACTGGTGTTCTATGTCATGCCCCTAATACTTAACAGACTATTCAGTATAAATCTGGAGCTGTTCTTGATTAGAAACCAACATCAAGGCACATGGTATATTCCCTGAAGTTCTCTGCCCTCATTCCAGCAGCCATCCATGAGTATGCAGACTCAAAGTCCTAGTCAGATGTTGTTTATGTGATCTAATTTTTGTCAGTGTGTAAACACTTTCTTCCATCATCCCTCGTCATTCCCCATTTCTGTATTTTGTTGTGTGTGGCATATTATCACCTCCAACATTGCCTTCACTCTGAAATAAATCAATATCTGTCCTTATTAGGTCAGTCCAATCTCTTCTCAGTGCTGTGCCATCAACCGCATCATTTCCTGCCTATGAATATTCTCGTTTTCATTGCCTCTGACTCTTGCATGACCAGGAAAGTATATCCATTAATACTTTAGACAACTAAGCTGTTCAGTAACATGACCCATTATTTCCTTAAAGTGCAACTGAACACAACATGCTTTCACAACATGTCCTACACAACATGCTTTCGGAGTCTGAGAGTACCACCATGTCAATTGGTATTTTAGTCATCAACTGAATGTTATTTTCATTATTTCCATTTTCATGCTCAATGTTGTAATGGAGTATGAAGGTTATTTCACACCTTCTTACCATTCTTGCAGGCAAGAAAACCCCATCTGTACTTATTCATTTCTCTGTTAACTGAGTCATCTGTGTATATGATTGTGTCTTGCAATTTTGAGTGCAACCACACACACATATTCTTGCACCGCCACTCCTGCCATCATACCAGACCATTCTCAACATACTTTCCCCAGTTGTATTAATACATTTTCAGAGGCAATTCTATTTGTCATCCTCCACACATTCATTGACTTTTACATTGTCTTCCAATTCACATACTCTGAGTAACATGTCCTCTGCTTCTGCCATCAACAACTTTCGACACTTGATTCATTTTTCCTTTGGCTCTTCTAGGTGTTAGTATATGTTTTGGTTGTCATTGTTGGCTACATTGAGGTATGTATCTGGATGCTGTGTTATTGTAATAAAGTCTATAGGCTTATTATTCAATTGCCTCTTGAACATTTTACCAGTACTTTTAAATTTTTATTTTCATTACATTTCTATAGGAGACCAGTCACATATTGTAACCAGTTCAAGGTAGTCCACTATTTTGAACACATTTTACAAGTATATTTGTCACTATGTCTTTGGAAACTTATTAATTCTATTTTTTTGCTTCAAATCAAATAGTGAAGGCCAAGGTACCAGGTATGAATCCCGTCGCAGAGAATTGTGCATCCTGAAAAGGATATACTATTAATTTAAAAACATTTTTTAAAAAACAACTTATAAAAAACACTTCAAAATCTTCTAAAATCTTTTCAGTCAAATATTTTTTTCACAGTAATGAAATAAATATGCTTATATATGGTGAACATTTATCTGTGTTCATATAATACTAAGAGATGTTTTTTATTGTACGGTGGAGGATGAAAGAAGACCCCAGAAGAAGACATATCTGGATAATAGTAAGGAATGGACCGCGCTACAACTTACGTCTGCATTGAATACTTATGATATTATTATTTCTATCTTTTCTCACATTTTCCTTATTTTTTTTCCAAATCATTTTCTAAATTCTTACTCTTATTATCTAATTTCATTGAAGAGTTTCACCAATTCCCAAAGATTTCTCATTACACGCTGGCCATTCAGATTTTGATAATAGCCGACAGCCGGTGTTTCGTGTCATCTGTGCAAACGTATAAAACACATTTACAAAATGAAGACCCCCAGCAGAAGACATATCTAGATGATATTAAGGAATGGAGACAGGGTGTGAAGTTTCCAAACTCATTAGGATGGTAGAGGATAGAGTAGCGTGGAGATATTTCTGCACCAAATGTTTCAACGTGACATCCCTACAATCATGATGGATTATTGGTATTATTATTATTATTTCTATGGTATACTACTACACAACAACAATGAGAGCTTACTTGAGTTTGGTGTTCCTGGTGTGTTGGAGCCAGTACTGGCAGTTCTTGAACCATTTGTTCGGTTAGTTCTAGAACTAGATGGTGGTGGACTCACTGGAATATAAGCCTATGTATTACACTACATATTACAAAACAATCATTTCCTAGTACTACAAAATAGTTCCTCAAAATCATAATTTTCAATAAATGAATTTATGAATATTACTGACATCATGAGGTAGACATTGCATTGTTGAAAAGTTCTTTCACAAAATAGAATACATGTTTTGACAATATCTTGTCTCTGTGAATTGTTTTTTGAGATGAAACAACATACTGAAAACTAGATATTTTTATTCTAAAAAGCTAACAGTTCTTGAACTTGTACTTGATGATTCAAAGGACTATGCAAACGAGTGTTATCAGGATCCCAAAGGGGAGCAAAGAGTAGCAACATTGTTCATGTCGTAAGAGATGACTAAGGAAAATAAGTGGTGGAATTGGCTATTCCATCCCATTTAGGGTAAAAGTGACCCAGAAGCCATGCTAAATCGAATGGGTCAGGTCAAAAGGCGCAGATATCACAGCAACACTGTAAACCATGTCACAACGCATTTCATTCTCTGGACTACATTCTGCTAACTTTCAGAAGTTTCAGAGCAAATGCTGAAGAAGATGACTATAAATTAGATTTAAATATAGATTAGTTATTCTAAAGATGACTATAAATTAGATTTAGCTGTAGATTAGTTATTCTGAAGATGACTATAAATTATATTTAGCTGTAGATTAGTTATTCTGAAGATGACTATAAATTAGATTTAGATGTAGATTAGTTATTCTGAAGATGACTATAAATTAGATTTAGCTTTAGATTAGTTATTCTGAAGATGACTATAAATTAGATTTAGCTGTAGATTAGTTATTCTGAAGATGATATGGAAATTGAAACACAAGATCACTTGAGTGATTACATTAGTATTAGTAATATAAACCAAGATGGCTGCACATTCACGTTCCTGGTCTATCAGGGGGTCAGAATACACTCTGTCAGAGTAGAAGGGGGTGTATCCTGCATAGTTTATTAAGTAAATTTGATTGAAGTTTGTCTCCTGCTATTTTTTTTTACCCTTATACAACATTAATTAATATATATGTTCTAAGAAGATTCCTGAACCGTTTCATCAGATAGTAAGACTACACAAAGTGTGCGCTGCTGAACACGTCAGTCCATCGTCTTCTTGGTCTGCTGTCTGCCTTTCCTCCTCCACCCAGGTGCTCTGCCCTCCATTATTTGTCTTAAAACACCAATATTTAGCAAAATAATCACAAAAACACCCAATGCCCGCTCCCAAATTGTTTTTCTTATTTTCTTTTTTGGGGGGCCTATCAATACATGCTCTAGTGCGATGAAAATGTCTGTAGTAGTAGTAATTACTAAAGATGTAACATCAAATGATATTTTTTTTTTAAAGAGAAAAAAGGGTTTTTAGGTTTTTATGTTTTTGAGAGGGAGGGTGAAATCCATATCAATTAAAAAATTCTGTACTAGTTAATGCCTATGGGATTTGTTCATTGTCCAGGTCGTTGTTCATTTTCATTTCATGTGAGAACTTTTTGTGTCCAGAATTTAATTTCACTGAATTATTACTTATTTATAAATAGGATGTATCTAACAATAAAAGCTGCAAGTCTACATTTATGTGAATTATTGTAGGCCTACCAATTATAGTAATTTGTTTCTTTCCACCGTCTTAAATTTATGTGAATTATTGCAGGCCTACCAATTATAGTAATTTGTTTCTTTCCACCGTCTTAAATTTATGTGAATTATTGTAGGCCTACCAATTATAGTAATTTGTTTCTTTCCACCGTCTTAAATTTATGTTAATTATTGCAGGCCTACCAATTATAGTAATTTGTTTCTATCCACCGTCTTAAATCTATGTGAATTATTGTAGGCCTACCAATTATAGTAATTTGTTTCTTTCCACCGTCTTAAATTTATGTGAATTATTGTAGGCCTACCAATTATAGTAATTTGTTTCTTTCCACCATTTTAAATTTACACACATAAGCAAACAAAATACTCACATATTGGTGCACTGGTTACTGGTCCTGATGAATCTGCTGCAAGTGAAGAATTGGTTTGGCGAGTGGGTGTGTGGTTTGTATTATCACTCAAGATAAGATTTTCTAACCTTCTTCCAACAACAGAAGACTGTCTTCGTATCTAGTAGAAATAAAGAAAAAATACATAGCTAGACAAATAAATGACTGGTTGACTGATTGTCCAGAATACTGTGTAGACTTTAATTTCAATGATAAATTGATATTCTGTCCACAAAATGTCCCATTGGTAATATTCACTGAATTTTTAAATGTTAAATTTATGGTTTGACATGCGAAACATGCAGAGGAAGGTTCATCAAGTGAATTGAATTATGTAATAAACCATAGGGCCTACAGTTGTTTTTCAACTGTAGGCCTACATAATGTTGCAGATGTAGCATTATATGTAGATGTACAGAGATGAACCAGAGAAGAAGTACTATTTTCATAAATAATGATATTGGTTAATTTTTCTAGATCTATAGGAGTGTATAGATTGTATGGACTGCATAGGGCCTATTTTACCCAGTTCTTTTTTTATATTAATCTGGAATATATAATGCAGGAGGCACTACAGGATCAGTAACTGCTCACAGCTAATGAGATTATTTCATCATCAGGATCATTGTTGACCACCATGCTATGATATCAGACTATCTAATATTTTCTAACATTGTCATTCTATGTTCTCCAGACTTCCCTGTTTCATAACTATTTTAACTATGTTCTCCAAACCTCCCAGTTTCATAACTATTTTAACTATGTTCTCCTGACCTCCCTGTTTCATAACTATTTTAACTATGTTCTCCAGACTTCCCTGTTTCATAACCATTTTAACTATGTTCTCCAGACTTCCCTGTTTCATAACTATTTTAACTATGTTCTCCAGACTTCCCTCTTTCATAACTATTTCAACTATGTTCTCCAGACTTCCCTGTTTCATAACTATTTTAACTATGTTCTCCAGACTTCCCTGTTTCATAACCATTTTAACTATGTTCTCCAGACTTCCCTGTTTCATAACTATTTTAACTATGTTCTCCAGACTTCCCTGTTTCATAACTATTTTAACTATGTTCTCCAGACTTCCCTGTTTCATAACTATTTTAACTATGTTCTCCAGACTTCCCTGTTTCATAACTATTTTAACTATGTTCTCCAGACTTCCCTGTTTCATAACTATTTTAACTATGTTCTCCAGACTTTCCTGTTTCATAATGTGTCTAAAAAAATTAAAGATTATCTCTGACATTATTATATTTTATTTACTATAGGACCCCTATTATTTAATCAAGTGGATTTCTCAAAACTGATAACCTCTTTGATGGGTTGTGGAGTAAATCCTTGACTCATGAACTGATTTTCTGCTTATCTATATAGTAAAATATTAAGCAAAAATATGCACAGATTGGTAGGAAAATATAGAAAAAACAATATAAAGGGTTAAATAGCAGTTTTATGTGGAACAATACACAAAATTGACGTTTCACAAAGGTCTTCATCAAAATAAGGACAAACAAACACACACAGATTGTAACCAAGAGATTAAGTGAATACTACATGTCACCCATTGGGAACTGACACATCAGGAATAAAAAACAAAAAACCACAAACTAAGAGGGATAAAAGTGATAGTAACAATTTTTATCTGGTAAGATTCTACAATATCTGGATGAAAGGCTGGCAATCAAAAGTAAGCACAGTAAGGAAATAAGGCAACTAGTGACATGACATCAGGCTTGGGTCAGTGGTTCTAAAAGCTAGAAGACATGGAACGAAAGTGAGAAGACTAAAAAGGGAGAGAGAGAGAGAGTACCGTATACAAGAGAGACAAATAAGTATCAAATGAATTTATGGATGATGTTAATGTCTGCAGAATCCAATGTTCCCATAGTATGGATAAGGCAGTTTTCCATCAAGAAACGTCTCCTATGGTCCGATGTACATAACAGTTACCAAGATATCACAAGCACTACTGTGACTAGAATCATTGAAGTGGACCACTACCAATGTCATTTTGTCACACAGAATGTGGTATAGGTAGTGGCAAAGGCGATTACCAAGTTGAAAGCTAGTTTCTCCAAAGCATGTCATGTGGCAACACTTATAGATGATTGTATAAATGACATTCATGGACGAACAAGTGAAGTTCTCACAAATAGTGAAAATGGCCCTAGGGAAGTGAGCCATATTGGTTTGGACCAAACACTCGTAGGTGTAATGAGACTTTCCACATGACAATGTGTCTCTGCAGTTTTCATAAAGTCTTGGAGATTACTGTCATATTTGAAGGCTGTCGAGAAACTATCCTTGAAGACTTCACAAGTCTCAGGGTACAACATGTGACATATTAAGTCGAGAAACTATCCTTGAAGACTTCATGAGTCTCAGGGTACAATATGTGACATATTAAGTCAAGAAACTATCCTTGAAGACTTCATGAGTCTCAGGGTACAACATGTGACATATTAAGTCGAGAAACTATCCTTGAAGACTTCATGAGTCTCAGGGTACAACATGTGACATATTAAGTCGAGAAACTATCCTTGAAGACTTCATGAGTCTCAGGGTACAACATGTGACATATTAAGTCGAGAAACTATCCTTGAAGACTTCATGAGTCTCAGGGTACAACATGTGACATATTAAGTCGAGAAACTATCCTTGAAGACTTCATGAGTCTCAGGGTACAACATGTGACATATTAAGTCGAGAAGCTATCCTTGAAGACTTCATGAGTCTCAGGGTACAACATGTAACATATTAAGTCGAGAAACTATCCTTGAAGACTTCATGAGTCTCAGGGTACAACATGTGACATATTAAGTCGAGAAACTATCCTTGAAGACTTCATGAGTCTCAGGGTACAACATGTGACATATTAACTTCAATATACTTTTACTCTTAAGCCTTATACAAATTAAATACAAGTAAATTTAAGTAGGAAGCCAGAGGAGAATTTTTAAAAGTTCTTGAGACTAACGGGAATTGAACCAGTCCGTTCAACGGCACCAAATTGCATTTTTTTTTAGATGCGGTTAGTCAAGTACGGAAGAACGCTTGTCCAATAGTTGCTAGGCGATTTGGTGCCGTTGAACAGACTGATTCAATTCCCGTTAGTCTCAAGAATTTTTACAAATTAAATAGTGAAGCAATGGATGACCACAAAACATGAATTATTGGTCCTAAAGCATGAATAATAGCTGAGTCCAGCAGAGTATATTGAACAAGTACAACCAGGATGAAGATGGAAGTCGAGGAATTAATAGCAGCTCTCATATTGCTCTCGTTGCTAAGCGTGTATTGTGTTTCAGACTCCCAGTCCATGCTTGAAAACATTCAGAATAGCATGTACCATTACGAATGGATGGCATCTATAGCCACATCCGAAGCCACATGGATCTGCTGCCCAGAACATGCTGGAATACGTGATAATGAAAGAGTGGATGGATCTGCTGCCCAGAACATGCTGGAATATGTGATAATGAAAGAGTGGACGGATCTGCTGCCCAGAACATGCTGGAATATGTGACAATGAAAGAGTGGACGGATCTTCTGCCCAGAACATGCTGGAATATGTGATAATGAAAGAGTGGACAGATCTGCTGCCCAGAACATGCTGGAATACGTGATAATGAAAGAGTGGACAGATCTGTATCTATGGAATCAATAGTCAGAGACTTGATAATGGATAAGGTCTACATGTTGAAACTGTTTCAAGAGTACATGCTTGATGTGGATGTGCAGAATAAACATTAGAACATGCAACTGTTGCACCTTGCATCCTGGCCCTAATTTTTCATTTTGATATTGAATTCAAAAATCTCCTAGCACTATTAGGCAGGATGACACATCTAGGTTGAGATTTTGAAAATTTGATATTAAATGTGGTAGTTTCTGGATACATGCAAGATGGAATATGATAAATGTTTAATCAGCAAGTCACAGGGACAATTAGCAAGCTATACATGCCATTTAAAAAAATATTTGTAGAAAATGCAAATGAAATGATATAGCAATGCATACTATTGTAAACAAATCCAGAGGAGGAAAATAATAGTCTAGATACTCTATGCCTACAATACACAGAAAGAAAGAGATATTAACTAGGCCTAGACCATTTAGAAATATTAAACTGTATTGCACTGCTACTAACTTATCCAATAAACTATCAAATATCTGGCATTAAAAAACACTAAGAAATAACACAAAACTCAAAATCTTCAACTCCTGCATAATTCCAACATTAACATATGGATGTGAAAGTTGGAAAGCAACATCAAACTTCAAACAAAGACTAAACACCTTTGAAAATAAATATCTTAGAAGGCTAATGAACATACATTAGTCAGACTTCAAATCAAACACAGTTGTGAGACAAGAATCACAACAAAAACATGTATCCACCTACATTAGAAAGCGTCGCTGGAATTACATTGGACACACGCTGCAAATGGATACTAAAAGACGTGGTCACCAAAAGGCAAGAGAAAACAAGGAAGACCAAAAGAAACTTTACGTAGAATTATTGCAAGAGAACGTTTCACCATCGGTATCAGAAACAATGAAGATCTAAAGCAAATTGCAATAAAACAAGAGACATGGAAATCTGTTACATCCGCCCTATGTGCCGTCTTTGGCCCTAGAAGAATAACTAACTAACTATACCATTTGGAAGATAATAGGACCACATTTTAGTATTTTTAAAAATATAGACCTACTTGTGTAGGATGCATAAAAGAACATACTGTTTGAACATACAATGTATTCTATCAAGATAGTATACCCACAAAAATTTAAAGAAAAAAACCAGCTGATTGTTGTTATATATTGCTGTTACAAAATTCACAATGACTATTTATAGTTAGACCTATTTATAGTTACCGGTATTTATACATAATATATAGGGAAGCCGGGGGTAAAGATGCGCTGGGGGCAAAGATTCGCAGTAGTTTTTTTCGGGAACTATGGGTTTTCCCCGCAAACCACGTGTCATTGCCGGACGCTAACGTCCGTTTCTGTCGCAAAACGAATTTTCATCGGTCACGGGCAGGTCATTTTTGAGCCATGAGGTAAATTCATTTTTAACGTTCTCGATCTAACTTTTTTTCCACTTCTCACTCTTTGTCCTCTGTTATCATTACTGTCATGTTATTTTACATATCTGAACTGAAAACTATATTGTATTGTTAAGTTATTAAGCATGTTACCGTGTCAAGATAATTTTTGTTTTCATGATTTTTTATAAAAATTGTGAACAGTGTGATTTTGGGGTAACGCCGCGCACACTGACGGGGCAAACATGCGCTGCTGACTGACTGCGCATGTTTGCCCCAGTCACTTCCCCCTCATGTTGCCAAATATTTAAACCAATATTTTATTGTTAGGAATTGTTTCTTTTTAGGAATTACAAACGGAAAATTGAGAAAATGATGCCAATGACTGTAAATGAAGCAGTCGCTGCTATAGATGCACAATCCATTCCGATCACAGATGCACAATCTCCACGGGTCATAGTTGTACGGTCTCCGCCGATAATAGATGCACGTTATCCGCTATTCATAGTTGCACGATCCCTGTCGGTTATAGCTGCACAATCTTCACGGGTCATAGTTGTACGACCTCCGCAGATAATAGATACACGACCTCCGCCGATGCACGATCCCCGCTATACATAAATGCACGATCTCAGCTATTCATAAATGCACGTTCCCGGCTATTCATAGATGCACGTTCTCCGCTATTCATAGATGCACGTTCTCCGCTATTCATATATGCACGTTCTCCGCCGGTCATAGATGCACGATTTCCACCGGACATAATTGCAATATCTCTGCCAGTCATAGTTACACGTTCTCCGCTATTCATAGATGCCCGATTTCCGCTATTCATAGATGCACGATCTCCGCTTTTCATAGATGCACGATTTCCTCTATTCATAGATGCACGATCTCCTCTATTCATAGATGCACATCTCCGCCAGTCATAGATGCACGATTTCCGCCGGACATAATTGCAATATCTCTGCCAGTCATAGTTACACGTTCTCCGCTATTCATAGATGCACGATTTCCTCTATTCATAGATGCACGATCCCCGCTATACATAAATGCACGATCTCAGCTATTCATAAATGCACGTTCCCGGCTATTCATAGATGCATGTTCTCCGCTATTCATAGATGCACGTTCTCCGCTATTCATAGATGCACATCTCAGCCAGTCATAGATGCACGTTCTCCGCCAGTCATAGATGCACAATCTCTGCCAGTCATAGATGCACAATCTCTGCTATTCATAGATGCACAATCTTCGCCAGTCATAGATGCATAATTGCCGCCGGTCATAGTTGCACGATCTCTGCCTGTCATAGTTGTACGATCTCCGCGGATCATAGATGCACGACCTCCGCTATTCATAGATAGTTGAAATTATAGTCAAACGCTTTATAGCGCACTCCAACACGTTGTTATAGTTTTAAACGGATCTAAGCACCCATTCTCTGTATTAAATTTTGTTTTTCATATTTAAGTTTTTTCATTTTTTTCATATTAAAATTACATAAAGATACATAATCCTAGTCTTTGTGCTCTATTATCTTCCCACAATGTGACTGACTATGTTTAGATAGGAAGTGACGTTGTTAATTTGCTGGTTTTGTCAATTTTCCCATGATTTTGTAATTGTTTTTGCCTGCGCGTGTTTGCCCCAGAAATTGGGGCAAAGGTGGGATTATACTCATGTTCATAAAATCTCATTCTACGGACTAAACGTAATTGTATGTTGTAAATACCCTGACGATTGTTAGATGGATGGATAAGCTACACGCTGCTGCTAGTTTGGTCTCTCATAGTTAAGTCTATTTGTCAGAATACGGAAAAAAGTGGAAAACGCGCATCATTGCCCCCGGCTACCCTATTTATAACATATTGGACAATATTTATAAGTCTTAAAATTATTAATATAGAATATTTAAGTATTATAATTACAAATTATAATTAGTACAAACGACAACAAACTAGTTTCTTATGTACAAAAAATATCAATCGCAAAACATAGTTTACCTTTGTGTTGAATGTGAAATTGGCGTATCTTCACTATCCGTATCTTCATCCGACGAATTGGATATATCAGAAACACCTGATTCACTTGAATCATTATCACTGGATGGATCATAACCACTATTAGATTCCATATTCGTCCTGACATTTCTGATAGATTACGATAATCCTTCTCAAATAGACAGCTCTTACAGTCAGAGAACCAGAATGGTGTTTGGTCCACACATGATCTCCGTGTCTGATATTTTTTATCATAAATTTCATATAACATCGCGATTAAGTACATATTTTTTTAGGTAGTCATTGTCATCAATAACCATATTTTAATATTTAAGAAATGTAATCTCTCAACGAAATAGGAGAAATAGTTGGCGTATCACCTTGACAAGGTATATTTCAGACCGGAATGTTTTTTTATACAAAAGTGCCTGCATAGGCCTAGTGTTAACCATTGTTATTGTATCAAATTTTGACAAATGCTAGGCAGTACCAAAACAAAGCTGTTCAGAATATTCAATATACATTTTCATTTTACTTTTACTCTAAGATGCCAAAGCTAAATAAAAATTAAATAGTAAAGCGATAGATGGCCACACATTGGTAGGTCCTAGAACATGAACAATTATTGAGTAAAAAGTGGTATGGAGAGGGGGTGGGGGGTCATTGGACAACTGTGGATTTTGGTCATGAATAGGCCTATTGTATCTGAGATCTTTTAAATGATGTGGGTATAACCACTGGTACAGTACACTTTACTTGTAAGACTTGGCCATGTGAAGATTATCCCTGCAATATATGTAGATTTTGTAAGCGTTGGCCATGTGAAGATTACCCTTGCAATATGTGTAGATTATGTCAGAGTTGGCCATGTGAAGATTACCCCTTCAATATGTGTAGATTTTGTCAGAGTTGGCCATGTGAAGATTACCCTTGCAATATGTGTAGATTTTGTCAGAGTTGGCCATGTGAAGATTACCCCTGCAATATGTGTAGATTTTGTAAGAGTTGGCCATGTGAAGATTACCCTTGCAATATGTGTAGATTATGTCAGAGTTGGCCATATGAAGATTACCCCTGCAATATGTGTAGATTTTGTCAGAGTTGGTCATGTGAAGATTACCCCTGCAATATGTGTAGATTTTGTCAGAGTTGGCCATGTGAAGATTACCCTTGCAATATGTGTAGATTTTGTCAGAGTTGGCCATGTGAAGATTACCCCTTCAATATGTGTAGATTTTGTCAGAGTTGGCCATGTGAAGATTACCCTTGCAATATTTGTAGATTTTGTCAGAGTTGGCCATGTGAAGATTACCCCTGCAATATGTGTAGATTTTGTAAGAGTTGGCCATGTGAAGATTACCCTTGCAATATGTGTAGATTTTGTCAGAGTTGGCCATGTGAAGATTACCCCTGCAATATGTGTAGATTTTGTAAGAGTTGGCCATGTGAAGATTACCCCTGAAATATGTGTAGATTTTGTAAGAGTTGGCCATGTGAAGATTACCCTTGTGTAGATTTTGTCAGAGTTGGCCATGTGAAGATTACCCCTGTGTAGATTTTGTCAGAGTTGGCCATGTGAAGATTACCCCTGTGTAGATTTTGTCATAGAGCATGAAGGAGATGAAGATGCTGCATATATACATTTTAATGAATTCAAAGATTGCAATTCAATCAATTTCGCTGGACATTATACAAATATATGTGCTCATACTAATGTAGAAGCTTACCGGAGTACCAGAAGGCGAGTGGGGACTGTCATCATCATCATGTGCATACAAATTTAATGTTACAGTTTGCAGTTCTTTTATCTGTATTGCAGAAGCATAGAACAAAGATATAGTTTTGGTTATACTGATATATAAAGATTTTATTTTATTTTGCATTCTTTCTCAAACTCCACACCGAATCTCTCTTATAGTAAGACAATGGTCCTAATAGATTTCCAGAAGGATGTAGTCCAAATAGTGGAAATGTGCTGTGTCATTATTGTATTTGTAGCACTGGCCAGACAAATCCAATTTTGACAGTGATAACTATGTTATTTATTTTTATCATTCCACTGAATGGTGGACGTTTGTAAGTAGCCTCATCACTTGTAGCCCAGTCATACCAGAGTAAACTGGTTCCTGTAAACAACAAAATTATAGAGGTGCAATATCCACTGATGTGCATTTCTGTCATCAATTGGGGATCTGCATCTCTAGACACAGAAAACCGGACTAATATCATGATGAATGGACATAAGCTTGAGGAGGTGAATACCTTCAAATACCTCGGATCCAGTATATGCAGCGATGGTAAATGCAAAGCAGAACTAAAAATAAGGCTGGAGATGGCTTTAGCGTCCTTGTCAAGGCTAACTGTGATTTGGAAAAGCAACATCAGTGTTGGAGTGAAAATCAAACTGTATAAGTCGCTGGTGCTTTCTGTTGTGTTGTATGGTTGTGAGAGTTGAACACTCACTGCGGACATGGAGAGAAGATTACAGGCTTTCGAGTATAAATGCTACAGAAGAATTCTATGAATTTCCTATAGGGAACATAAGACCAATGTGTACGTAAGAAATAAAGTATAGATATGTGCAGGTGTCCAGGAGCCATTGCTTTAAATAGTGAAACAACGAAAACTAGCATGGTTCGGACATGTATGCAGGCACGATTCCTTGTCAAAAACAATACTGCAGGGAACTGTCGAGGGTGGAAGAAGCAGAGGAGGACAAATAAAGACATGGACAGACAACATCAAGGAATGGACAGGGCAAGATATTTCCACACTCATCCGCATCGCTGAGGATAGAATTTGCTGGAGGACTCTGTGTGCTGAAGCATCCAATGTGGTACCCCTACGACCCTGAAGGGTTATGGGTTAATTGATTGATTGATCTCTGTCATCAATTGGGGATGTGCATCTCTGTCATCAATTGGGGATGTTCCTCTCTGTCATCAATTGGGGATTACTTGATCGAAGACAAAACTAAGAAATTGAGACAAGGCACGCAGCGACAATAATGATTTTATCACAGGTGGCAAGGTTATCAGCCTATCATCCAACTTTACCATGACATGCCTGGAAAGAAGAAAATGGTTCCATTCTTTACATCTTGAACAAAGTCCGATCGCTGGTCACCATATGGGCCATTCTCAATCTTAACCCTATATTACACAGTGTAGATTTTGTTTTACAACAAATATTGTACACATATATCTTGGTAATTTTGGCATTCACACTTTTAAGAGTTTTCCTATAAAACCAGATGTTTTCTATGGATCCCTGAAACTTCAAGATTATAAATAATTTTCATGATACTCTGCATGTATTTGAGTTTGTAAAAGCAATTTTTCCTAGCCATTTATGTAAATAAAATTTTGCTTTCCATTTTTACAAGGTATAGTTTTTTATATTTGGTTTCACTTCAGTTAAGTTTCTTAAAATGAAATATTGAGTATTGATTTATACACTTATTGACAATATTCACTTTAGTTTACTTATGCATTAAGATTTTGGCCAAAAAAAACTCCATCACCTCCAAACCATACATTATATAGAAATGGGTACCACACCCTTAGAACAAATTGAAGCAGGTGAATTTTCAATCACCTCTGTGTTAGTAGCTGAAGGGACCTTAATTTCAGAGGCAGAAATTTCAATTTTAACTACAATGAGAACACCCCCCCCCTTTCAACCTGTCTCCTTTATCTTGTCACATGCATGTGTATCCTTTTACAGGGAAGCAGAGGTTGTTGAGGTGAGTTTCTTGGATACAGGCTACATCTACAGTGTTTGTGTAGGAAAATCTTGAGGTCTTCTACTTTCTCTTTCTCATTTCTCTGGATTACTTTGATCTCTCTTTCTTTTTTCCAGTATCCATTAATCTTTGCTCCCCCACACCTTAAGTGGGGCCAAAGGAACCATCAGCTTGCTTGGATGGGCTCTTTCTAGACAAAGCCTTGATATCTTGCCTCATGGTACGATCACCACAGACAGCATATCTTCCATCAGTTTTATTCTCCAACATTCGGGAGATGAATGGCATTGAGTTATGCACCATAGAGGTCACAGTCCCTGCCTTTTGTCTGCTTCTGGATGTGACACAACAGATGGTTTAAAATCAGAGTTTGCCTTTGCCGAGATGAATTAAAAAAATTGGTAGCACATCCTATTCTGGATGTAGCAATAAACCCAGCATTTGTTGACTGTGGTGATTTTCTAGGCAATATAAATATGTTCAGTAGTTTGCCATTGGTTTCTGAATGATTGCCTGTGACGGGGATAGAACTTGGTACCTTGGCCATCACAGACGCACACTGTACCACTTCGCGATAGTGCTGGACACTACTAGATGAACTACCTTCAAGATTATCTAGCCTCATCTGTCCGGGCAGCACCAAAAAGAAATGTGTTTATGTATTTCTCTGTGGGAGGTTAGGTTATTTGACTGGTCTATTGCTTTCAAAAAGAATTTAGAAAACATTTTGTTGTGTGGTTCAGGTGTGGATTAGAGATGCATTCCCTGCTAGTCACAAGCACTCATGGGCACACCCTCTCTTCTTTGTTCTGTCGCTGTTTCTTGTGGATGTGTCACATTCAACATCATAGACTTTCACACAATTCTCTCTAACAGAATTTTTCCAAGTTCCCATGAGCAAAATTAGCTTTTCTTTCCAAATCTCAAAAGTTGGATAGACATTTTGATGGAGGGATGTGTGATGTCATGCTATGGGAATTTCCACTGTATGAGAATCATTGGTGAAATTTGGATACTATTTTAGCACACCATTTCCCATTTAAAAACATGTAGTGTGGTTTAGCATTTCAGGAAGATGGTTGTTTGGATACTATCTAACCAATGTGTGGGACGATGCAAATGCAACCCATACAGGGATTTGGGTTGGTTCAAGGCAGATCATAGTACACTCACCTGTGGATATTACTCTTGCACTTTGAAGGGGGCTCAAACATTGTCCAACCTGGTTATACTATTAGGCATTTGGTCATGCCCTTTGCGAGCTTTGTGAAAAGAGAGGTACCTTGAGATGGTGTTGCTATGGTTACATTAGTGCATGAGAAGCCATATGTTAAAAGCTTACTAGCAGGGAAAATAGCTTCTGAGATGATCTTGTTGTTTACCCATTTGATTCCTAGTTGATTTTGGTCTGTGCATTTCCTCATCACCCAGTCAATCGTGATGCAAAACAATACTGGGGGCAAAACATCCTTGTTTTACTCCCATTGTTACTGGGAACCAGCTGGAAAAACCACTTTCTGTTCTTACACAACAAGCCGTATTGGAGTAAAAGCTACTACACTACAATTGATGAAAACCCTACACTGTGACACAAATACATTGGATATCATACAATTTAGTTCATGTTAAGTTATGAATTGTATGCTGGTTGCTCATCTGCCTCAGTGACCATGGCCAAGAGGTTGATTGCTATGGAACCTCTAACATGAAAGGGTTCTTGGCAGGATAGTTGAAGATTGTGACTCAAACTTTGCATGTTGTGAAAATGTAGGAAAGAGACAAAACACCCTTAGAGTTGATCCCATTTCAATAGGATGATTCTCAAAGCATAGCAAACTGCTGAGTTAGCCTTCTTGATATAAAGTTCAGGAAAACCCACCAATTCACACAAATAAAGTAAGAACTAATCATTCATATTTCTGGGGATCGAAGCAACCACAACTCATGACTATAAACACTACCTGTACAGATAAACCAACTATATCCATGCAGTGACTCAATGAAGTTGAAACCTGATCAAGAATGCAAAGGGTCTCAAACACTTCCCAACCTGGCTATACTGCCAGGCAGATGGTTGCACCCTTAGCAAGCTTTGTGAAAACAGGGGTACCTTGAGATGATATTTCTATTAGGGCATGAGATGCCATATGCTAGAAGCTTACTATCAGAAAATACAGTAGCTTATGTGGCAATCATTGTACCTGAATGTGTGAGGCTAGGAATTCACATCAACATCATTGTCCTGTAGGCAGGAGGACAGTCAAGGCCCTTCATGTCCGTCTATCCATTGAAGGTAGCTCATCTAACAGATAAACTAATTTCAAACTAACTACTTGCTACTTTGTAAACCAGATATGCTGGCATATCACAGGCTAGGAGAAATATCTAAGAAACAAAACATACTGCTGCCTTGAAGTTTGGTATAACTGACACAAGGCTATGCAATCACATCCAGAAAGAAAAGCAGGAAGAAAATCGAGACTTGGGCCACTATGACATATAACTCGATATCGCACACATTTCTTCTAATGTAGGATAATAACAATGATTGAAGAAATCCATATCAGCGTCTGACTCTGATAGGAAAATGAGGAAGTAGAAAAAGAAGTACTGTAGTGAGACCTACTTTATTAAGAAAATAACATTTTATATTCATGAATAAATTCATTTAAACACATTCACGATTTGTAAACAGAAAATCATATATAAATTTTTATTGGAAACATTTGAATTACCTTGTTATTTTTTTTGTATTCTTCTACATCAGATTTGTCTTTGAGCTTCTCAAGTTCTGTGAGTCTCTTACGTAGTGTGTCATTTTCAAACTGAAGAGTTTGAACCTGAAGTAGATTTATTAGTTCAAGAGTTCAATACCAGTTACCGGGTTAAGTAATTTAAGATAACAAAATAAATTCATAAACTTTTATGGATTGACAACATCATAAATTAACATACCATAATCTTTCCACATATTTTTTGCATCACTTAACATAAAATTCATTGGAGAATTCTGTTTATTAATAAATTCACAGCAGCTTGTCTATGTGATGATACATTCACAGCAATTGTGTGTGTGGTGATTCATTCATGGCACTTTTTTGTGTCAGGTGATACAATCACTGCAGTCTGTGTCTACTGTGATACATTCATAGCAGTCTGTGTGTGTGATAATACATTCACAGCAGATTGTGTGTGCAGTGATATGATACATCCACTGCAGCTTGTGTACGTATGTGGTGATACATTCACTGCAGTTTGTGTGTGTGGTGATACATTCATAGCAGTTTGTGTGTGTGGTGATACATTCATAGCAGTTTGTATGTATGGTGATACATTCATTGCAGTTTTTGTGTGACTGTGATAAATTCACAGCACTTTGTACACTGCATCTGTGTAGTATAGCTTGCTGTGGTATGCTGTCTGGTGGTAGTCTGCAAGTGTGTGCAAACCATTTGATTTGTTGGCTCTTAATATACTTCAAGATTGGGGCGGTGCTGGAGTATATATATATATATGTATGTATATATATGCATATATATGCAGACTCACAAAAAGCAATGAGTATGTCTGCTCAGTCCATAGGCTGATCATCTGTTATGGTGGCAAGGCTAGCTTATTGGTCAGCCCATTTATTTCCCTCCATACCCATGTGTCAGGGGACAAAAATAAGCTTGAGTTTCTGTAGTTATGCCCACATTTTAGTTCTCTCTAATGTCTCCCCCCATCCCCTACGTACATCTTTTTTGACATTCTGAATCATATTCATAGAGTCACTTAGTATGCCCACATGGGAATAGG
The DNA here is from genome assembly GCA_034231615.1 of Meghimatium bilineatum. Classification (NCBI taxonomy): domain Eukaryota; kingdom Metazoa; phylum Mollusca; class Gastropoda; order Stylommatophora; family Philomycidae; genus Meghimatium; species Meghimatium bilineatum. Next base: position 14,167,191 of record CM067314.1, read on the forward strand.
CTTGTGATTCCAGCCAGTTAAGTGCTTGCGTTACGGCAAATACTTTCATTATTAGACTGCTTGTTGTTGCAGTAAAGGCTCCTGGTCTGCAACAGGGATCGCCGCTATCTCCTGTACTTTTCAATGTATACACAGTACATATCACTGGCAATCATATCACAGGTGTTGACAGAAGGATGTCAGACAGGGCAGAAATCAAGAAGAGTGCGTCGTGGAACTACAGAAGGAGCTGGACAGACTAACAAATTGGTGTCAAGATACGGGAGCAGTGGTTAATCCCTCTAAGGCGTTCGTGACATGGTTTTCCTTGAACAATCACATGGTAAAGACACCCATGCCGCAAGTTTCGTTGTCCGGGAAAAGTTTAGAAAGAACTAGCACAATGACATATCTGGGTGGGTGTGTTTTTTGACAGAAGCATGAGTTTCAGGGAACATGTTGACCACGTTATCATAAGGGCAGACAAAAGCTTAGCAGCAATGAAGGTTATGGCTACTGCTCAGTGTGAGCAGATATTGTTATTTCTTTTGTACCAGGGTTTGGTTGTGGCTGTGGTGGAATATGCACTGGCAATTCTGACTCTTAGCCAAACTCAGATCGAAAGACTGGATAGAATCCAGAATGCAGCAATGCGTATCATATTGGGATGCACAAGAGACACATCGACAAGAGCTATGCGATACCCACTTGACCGCCCAACAGCTGAGCATAGATTACAGTATTGCCGTGCACGAGCGTACCTTCAAATATATGCAGATAAGGAACACCTGTTGCATTCCTAAATACATTTCATGAAAATTAAATAAAAATTAAATAAAAGTTAAAGGCAGCAGACTCAAGAGAGGGAGGTCGTGGATGGGATGTGCTGAGGATGTCATACAAAGCATGTGCAGATTGCAGGATGTGGCAGCAGGTGCAGAATGGATAAGTCTACCCACAGATTTCGAAACTTGTTTGAGAGTAGTAATATCACTTAGTAGGGAATGCAGAGAATAGTGTCCCACAGCTGTGGAGAAAGAAGTGCAGGATTTAATCAATGAGAATACCAAAGAGGGGGATATGATTATATACACTGATGGATCTGTAATAAGGCATGTTCGCAGTTCTTGGGCCTTCATAGCTCAGTGCGCAGGTAAAACGATCAAGGAGGAAAGTAGTGCCTTTGCTGTCACTATGAGTAGTATGACCATGGAGACTATGGCAGTGACCAAGGCATTTGAGTGGCTACGTACACAAAGGTAACGCAGGTCTGCATTTTGAGTGACTCTATGGGTATGATTAAGTAGGTACAAGTGGGTCTCGTTCGCGAACAGTGGATTGAGGCCTTGAGAAAAGTGAGCTTGAAAGTGGTTACATTTATTTTCGTGCCGGGACATGTGGGCGTTCAAGGCAATGAAAGAGCAGATCAACTGGCATCATGCGCAATTGTGGCATAGGGCGATGGGGCAATGGATCGCGCTGACGTTTTGAACTCCTTAAGAGATCTAACACGCGAGAGTGAGACTAATGTGGATGATGATTCCTTTTCAATGGCTAGGATTAAAGATCAGGGATTGAGATGCGGTGTTGCTAGAAATGAACATTTTGGAGGGCGCAGAAGAATGATGGTCAACCAGCATAGGACCGGTATTGTTAGCATAAGTGTAATGGCGGATACACTCAAGGAGAAATAGGAGCAACTATGGACATGTCCAGTTTGCAGTGGGATTATCCGACGACTAACTAACTAAGGCTCCACTTGCTTCGTGTAATGTTTTTCTTTGTGATCTGGCAGTAATGGCTCATGAGCATCAGTGGTGGCGAATGACTGATCCGCCAGTGTAAATCACAACATTTGTGTCATCTGCATTTTCGTAGATGAGAGCCTTGAATTCAGCATCGCTCATGGGGCTGTGTAATATTTGACCTTACTAACAAACCAACGGACATCAAACTAAACGGCAACACTCTTGAAAAAGTCGACAACTTCACATACCTTGGCAGCAAGCTACCAATAACAGGAGATTCATCAACAGAAATATCACACCGTATTGCACTACCTGCTAACTCATTCAATAAACTATCAAATATCTGGCATTCAAAACCATGATACTGAAAGACTCCCCTGTCAAGTTTTGATGTTGTCACCAAAAGGCAAGAGAAAACGAGGAAGACCAAAAGAAACTTTACGTAGAACTATTACAAGGGAACGTTTCACCATCGGTATCAGAAACAATGAAGATCTAAAGTAAACCGCAATGAAATGAGAGACATGGAAATCTATGACATCTGCCCTATGTGCCGTCTTTGGCCCTAGAGGAATAACTAACTAACATGGGACTGTGTTCCCTGCACTCTTTATTGAGTGTAATGATGGTCTTGACTGCATCTTTAAAAACCATGGGAATAGATATCCATCCTCACCAGGAGTTATGCCTTATAGGGTACAAATCTGTTTAACAGTATCCTCATCACGACCCATCCATGATTAGCCTCTCTTGAGTATGCTTCCTTTCACACAAAGGATCTAACTGTGTGATGGGTGGTCTATGTCAGAACACTCTGAGGTATGCACGGGCATGCCAAGTATCAATTCTGTGAGATATGCTCGGAATTTCAAGGAGAAATCTCATAGCAAATAGAGAATTTAAAATGACGTGATGCGGATCATCCTTGGTTGCACAAGAGACAAATCCTGTGTGGCTATGACGAGAAAATTAAGAATAATTAGTATTATGTTACATATATCTTTCTGTGTGCGCATGTGGTTAAAGTAGAGAAATGCAAACAACAGTTCTCTTATCAAACTTACCCTCTTCTGTAGCATTACAAACTGTTTTCTTATGTCACTATCTGAGGAAGATGTCTCCAAAAATCTCTTATATGCCAGGTCAAATGCTTGACCAATTGTTAGTGTGATTTCTTCAGCCTGTCAACAACAGAACAAAGAATGTTTCAAACTGTGATTTCTTGAGCCTGTCAACAATAGAACACAGCATGTTTCAAACTGTGATTTCTTGAGCCTGTCAACAACAGAACAAAGCATGTTTCAAACTGTGATTTCTTGAGCCTGTCAACAATAGAACACAGCATGTTTCAAACTGTGATTTCTTGAGCCTGTCAACAATAGAACACAGCATGTTTCAAACTGTGATTTCTTGAGCCTGTCAACAACAGAATAAAGCATGTTTCAAACTGTGATTTCTTGAGCCTGTCAACAACAGAACAAAGCATGTTTCAAACTGTGATTTCTTGAGCCTGTCAACAATAGAACAAAGCATGTTTCAAACTGTGATTTCTTGAGCCTGTCAACAATAGAACAAAGCATGTTTCAAACTGTGATTTCTTGAGCCTGTCAACAATAGAACAAAGCATGTTTCAAACTGTGATTTCTTGAGCCTGTCAACAATAGAACAAAGCATGTTTCAAACTGTGATTTCTTGAGCCTGTCAACAATAGAACAAAGCATGTTTCAAACTGTGATTTCTTGAGCCTGTCAACAATAGAACAAAGCATGTTTCAAACTGTGATTTCGTGAGCCTGTCAACAATAGAACAAAGCATGTTTCAAACTGTGATTTCTTGAGCCTGTCAACAATAGAACAAAGCATGTTTCAAACTTACTGCAGAATGTGGAGATACATGGCTGCCTATGCTAAGCACACAAGGTACCTGGTGATTATTGCAGAATATTATTGTTTCTGAGATCTTTTATCATCAGATAACCCAAGGACTAGAACCAGTGAGAGTTAATTTAGTAATCTTTTCAATGTTATTTATATTTAATACTTTGAATCTACTGCATCTCAAACAAGTACAACAATTTTGTTACCTTGGCTTCACCATCGCATCTTCTCTATCATTAGATGAATAAATAAATGTTAGAATAAGGTGTACAGCTTCTACAGGTTGCAGTTATGTAAAACGTAGAATAACATACACTTTAACATTGCAGATGAAGATATAAATCTACAGGGCTTGTGTTCATACAACTTTATTATAGGGTTCAGAAACATTCACATTAGGCCTATACTCCAGACATGTGAGAAATCTCAATATATTTCACCATTACTGTCTTCTCAACAAAGTGAACATCAAGTGGAAAAACACAATCACAAACACAGAGATGCTGTAGCCACAAAAATTGCAATATATAATGGGAATATGGCAGGTTACTCTTAATTTGAAAGACTTCACAGATACATTTATGTAACTTAAATAGTATTACCAATTATAATTATTAAATAATAATATTTGATTCTGTGGCGAAGTGGTATAGAGCGCGTCTGTGACGGCCAAGGTACTTTTGATCCCCGCCACAGGCAATTGTGCATCCGGACCGTTCAGAAAGCAGTGGCAAACTACTGAACGTATTTATATTGCCTAGAAAATCACCACAGCCAATGCTGTGCTGATAGCTAAATCCTGGAAAGGATATGCTACCAATTTTTTTATTCTAATATTTGATGTTAAATAAGAAGCTCATGACCTTAAAGTTATATATCTGACTCTCCATCGAGACCAGCACCGTGCAGAGGTGATGGGGCTTAGTTCAGCCATCAGGGGCTGGAAACTAAGACTGGTCGGGCAGTCCCACTCGAGCAGGACCATAGTCCTGCCCAAGTAAGCAGAGTGCTGAAGACGGAGGCATCCAGCCAAAAGGCGCACAGATAATCAGGATGCCACGCACAAAACACAATGGAAACATGTCTACATCTAGAAATAGTTATGGTGCCTGCCCTGTGGCGGACGTTCAGGCAGGGATGGTGCCGGGCCCTATACCTCGAAAGGGCCCAACCTCAGTTACTGAAAGTCCTTCTCAATTGCCCCGAGGAGCCAGGAGGCAAGGGAATAGAGCTACTGGCCAAACAAACAAACAACCAATAAAAATAATGCACTGGAATGCTGAGGGTGTCAACAGTAAAAGAGATGGATACAGCAAAAAATTGGAACTTGAAAATGTCCTCAGTGAAGAACAAGTTAGTATATGCTGTATCCAAGAAACACACCTCAGCAGCGACATAGCCTTCAAAATCAGAGGCTACCAGTGCTACCGGTCTGACAGAAAGGACAGGCGAAAGGGTGGAATTCTGACACTTGTTAAAAACAATATCAGCGCATGTCAGCTTGAAGTATATATGGAAGGGGCAGAATACCAGATGCTCCACCTAAAAACAGACAGTGCAGAATTCCATCTCCTGAACTACTACTGCCCAAATGATAAACCATTGGCACTAGACACAATTCCAGACAAAGAGAGACTTATGGTGTGTGGTGACTTCAACAGCCACTCTCAGAGCTGGGGCTACGATCATATCGACAAGAGAGGTGAGGAACTTGAGAGCTGGCAGGATGAAAATAATCTCATCCTTATTAACCAGCCAGCAGACTCGCCAACCTTCTACTCGAGAGCATGGCACACCACCTCTACACCAGACCTGGCATTCCACTCACCTGGCTTGGAATGGAACATCACACGTGTTGTTGGAAAGCAGCTTGGAGGTAGTGACCACAGACCAGTATTTCTGGAAATCCACAATGAATTTTCCAAGGACAGCAGCACGCTCACTAGGTGGAACTATAAAAGGGCAGACTGGAAAATGTACCAGCATTTAACCAGTGTTCTAGCTAAGGACATGAACTTGGACAAAGACATCAATAGAGCAGTGAGTGAATTTAATAGATGTATACTACAAGCAGCTAGTAAAACCATACCCAGGGGGGCACGCAAAAACTACAAACCCTACTGGAATGATGAACTGGAAAAGCTGCAAAATGAGATGGAAACATCTAGACAGCAGGCTGAGAACAGACCTAGCCAAGAACATCACAACAAATATCAGCAAACAAAGGCTAAATTTCAAAGAGCCAAGTTACAAGCCAGGCGGAGCAGCTGGAAAGAAAAAACAGAGTCGCTGAACCTAGAAAGAGATACTAGGAAATTATGGAAACCTGTAAAACAACTAAATGATGAAGGTACAGGGAGAAATAAGAGGATCACACTTTATAAAGATAGAAACATTTTAACAGGTAAACATGCAGCTGATTACTTTGCAGATTCCTTTGCAGAAGACAATAACGTCAAAGTCAGCCCAGACAAACAACAGGAGGTTCGAGAGAACCAGAAAAATATTGGACAAGGCGAACCTATACCTGACGTCATGGAGGCACCAATCACAATGAGAGAACTGGAGCATGCAATATCCAAATTGAAAATGAAAAAGTCCCCTGGAGCTGATGGAGTGTCCAATGAAATGATTAGAAACCTGGGAATTGCAGCAAGAGCAAAGCTACTGCAGATCTTTAACACAAGCTGGTCCACAGGTAATGTACCACAGGCGTGGAGAGAAGCAATAATGATACCACTCCTCAAATCAGGAAAAGATGGCAACACAGTCTCCAACTACAGGCCCATCAGCATCACAAGCTGTCTATGTAAAACAATGGAACGCATTATCAATCTTAGGATGCAGTGGTACCTTGAAAGTGAAAACCTTCTGGTATCACAGCAAGCAGGTTTCAGACAGTGCTACTCTACTGAAGATCAGGCAACCTACCTCTCCCAAGAGATTGAGGATGCCTTCCAAGAAAAGAAACTGGTACTAGCAGCATGGATAGACCTCAGGAAAGCATTTGATAAGGTCTGGAAAGAAGGGCTCCTAAAGAAATTGCGAAATTGCAGGGTTAGCTCAAGAATGTACAAATGGGTAAAAGCATACCTGCATAATAGAAGAGCCAGGGTACAATTAGATGGTCGCAAGAGCAAGAAAGTTCTACTGCGTCATGGAGTCCCCCAGGGAGGAGTCCTGTCACCCACACTTTTCTTGGTTTACATCAATGACCTAGTTGCTGAACTACCACACGGGATCAAAGTGGCAATGTATGCTGACGACCTGGTGATCTGGTGCACGGAAGAACATGCAACAGTGGCCACTAAACAAATACAAAGAGCTATCGATGCCCTAAGCTTATGGGCAAATAGATGGTGCGTCAGCATTAACACAGATAAGTGCAGCACTACACTCTTTACCCTCTCACCAAAACAAAAAGCTGGTCATATCAAGATAGATGGAGAGCTCTTGAAAGAAGACAAACAACCCACATACCTCGGAGTTACTTTTGATGATAAGCTGACATGGAAGCAGCACATAAACAAAGCAACAACAAAAGCCAGGAGGAAGCTAGCTATCCTGAGAAAACTAAGTGGAACCACATGGGGAGCCAGTGGAAATATACTCAGTAAAGTTTATCAGCAAGGCATAAGACCACACCTGGAATATGGTTCAGCTGCGTGGTGTCCTGCATCAAACACCACATTACAAGATCTAGATAAAGTGCAAAACCAGGCACTTAGAATAATGTTGGGAGCAATGAAATCAACACCCATAGCAGAGATGCAGAAAATGGGAAGAATGCAAACACTTGGCAAACGCAGAGACACAAAAGTACTAATTCAGGCAGAAAAGTTTCAGTGTATGCCAAGTCATCCAATGAAGGAAAGATTCCAAAATCTAGCAATGGGACGACTGAAAAGAAGCAGCTTTATCCATCAAGCTAAACGACTCCGCAGACAACCTACAGACCTACCTGAGGTTGACAGCCCCTTAAGGCCTGTACCAGAACAAACCCCGTGGAGTGAAAGGCATGGAATGCCAATATACATTCAGACCCATGTGAAAGGAATACAAAGCGAGGACGAACAGAACAGTGTGCAGCGAAGGACAGTCACCCTCAGTTTCCTGGATGAGGAATATCCACAAGATATATGGGTCAGAGTATACACAGATGGGTCAGCACAGAATGCCGTGAGGAATGGAGGTGCAGGTGTATATATAGAATATCCACACAAGCCTAGAGATACAATCAGAACACCGACAGGAAAATTCTGCAATAATTATGATGCAGAAATCCAGGCAATTATTGTGGCAGCTAAAAAACTGCTGAACTCCAACTCTGAACTACAGCCTGTGGTATTCCTGACAGATGCAAGGTCAGTGCTTCAAGCTCTCCAGTCTGAAAAACTAACAGAATTGAAAAAACTACTTAGCGAATTGTCTTACCAGTACAGGATAACCATGCAGTGGATACCCTCTCACTGTGGAATACCAGGAAATGAAAAAGCAGACCAACTGGCTAAGGAAGGTGCTGCCGAAGACCAACCAGATATACCAATCACCTACCATCAGAAAAAACAGATGATCAAGTCAATAAGAAAGCCACAAACACCAACACAAGATGACTATCATATTATGAACAGACCAGAACAAGTTATAATTCTACGTCTCAGAACAGGACACAACCGACTCCGCAGTCACATGTATACAAAGTTCAAGATTGGCAACACGGCCATGTGTACAGGCAGCACAGAGTGCCAAACATATACTTCAAGAGTGTTCTGAGCATGAAACGCTGAGGCAGACAAATTGGCCAGAGGAAACAACACTGGAATCAAAACTCTATGGGACATTGTATGAACTACAAAAGACTGTGAGTTTTATTAAGGAGACAGAATTACAGATATAGACATGTTTCAAGTGAACGAAAGAAGAAGAAGAAGAAATATATCTGATCTTTGAACTGAATGAACTTGGATTTGACTCTGTTTAGGTGTGTGTTTTTAACAGTTTATAGAATGTGTATTACATAAGAATATTAAGAATATTGTAAATAAAATAGCATGGTGTGATAAAGCAAAAATGTATATGTATATATATATATATATATATATATATATATATATATATATATATATATAGGCCTACATATAATAATAATCATAGGCCTATGTAGATGTTTATGTAATAATAATCATAGGCCTATGTAGATGTTCATGTAATAATAATCATAGGCCTATGTAGATGTTCATATAATAATAATCATAGGCCTATGTAGATGTTCATGTAATAATAATCATAGGCCTATGTAGATGTTTATGTAATAATAATCATAGGCCTATGTAGATGTTCATATAATAATAATCATAGGCCTATGTAGATGTTCATGTAATAATAATCATAGGCCTATGTAGATGTTTATGTAATAATAATCATAGGCCTATGTAGATGTTTATGTAATAATAATCATAGGCCTATGTAGATGTTCATATAATAATAATCATAGGCCTATGTAGATGTTCATGTAATAATAATCATAGGCCTATGTAGATGTTCATGTAATAATAATCATAGGCCTATGTAGATGTTTATGTAATAATAATCATAGGCCTATGTAGATGTTCATATAATAATAATCATAGGCCTATGTAGATGTTTATGTAATAATAATCATAGGCCTATGTAGATGTTCATGTAATAATAATAATCATAGGCCTATGTAGATGTTTATGTAATAATAATCATAGGCCTATGTAGATGTTTATGTAATAATAATCATAGGCCTATGTAGATGTTCATATAATAATAATCATAGGCCTATGTAGATGTTTATGTAATAATAATCATAGACCTATGTAGATGTTCATATAATAATAATCATAGGCCTATGTAGATGTTCATATAATAATAATCATAGGCCTATGTAGATGTTCATATAATAATAATCATAGGCCTATGTAGATGTTCATATAATAATAATCATAGGCCTATGTAGATGTTTATGTAATAATAATCATAGGCCTATGTAGATGTTTATGTAATAATAATCATAGGCCTATGTAGATGTTCATATAATAATAATCATAGGCCTATGTAGATGTTTATGTAATAATAATCATAGGCCTATGTAGATGTTTATGTAATAATAATCATAGGCCTATGTAGATGTTCATATAATAATAATCATAGGCCTATGTAGATGTTTATGTAATAATAATCATAGGCCTATGTAGATGTTCATATAATAATAATCATAGGCCTATGTAGATGTTCATATAATAATAATCATAGGCCTATGTAGATGTTCATATAATAATAATCATATGCCTATGTAGATGTTTATGTAATAATAATCATAGGCCTATGTAGATGTTCATATAATAATAATCATAGGCCTATGTAGATGTTTATGTAATAATAATCATAGGCCTATGTAGATGTTTATGTAATAATAATCATAGGCCTATGTAGATGTTCATATAATAATAATCATAGGCCTATGTAGATGTTTATGTAATAATAATCATAGGCCTATGTAGATGTTTATGTAATAATAATCATAGGCCTATGTAGATGTTCATATAATAATAATCATAGGCCTATGTAGATGTTTATGTAATAATAATCATAGGCCTATGTAGATGTTCATGTAATAATAATCATAGGCCTATGTAGATGTTTATGTAATAATAATCATAGGCCTATGTAGATGTTCATGTAATAATAATCATAGGCCTATGTAGATGTTTATGTAATAATAATCATAGGCCTATGTAGATGTTTATGTAATAATAATCATAGGCCTATGTAGATGTTCATATAATAATAATCATAGGCCTATGTAGATGTTTATGTAATAATAATCATAGGCCTATGTAGATGTTTATGTAATAATAATCATAGGCCTATGTAGATGTTCATATAATAATAATCATAGGCCTATGTAGATGTTTATGTAATAATAATCATAGGCCTATGTAGATGTTCATGTAATAATAATCATAGGCCTATGTAGATGTTTATGTAATAATAATCATAGGCCTATGTAGATGTTCATGTAATAATAATCATAGGCCTATGTAGATGTTTATGTAATAATAATTATAGGCCTATGTAGATGTTTATGTAATAATAATCATAGGCCTATGTAGATGTTCATGTAATAATAATCATAGGCCTATGTAGATGTTCATGTAATAATAATCATAAGCCTATGTAGATGTTTATGTAATAATAATCATAGGCCTATGTAGATGTTTATGTAATAATAATCATAGGCCTATGTAAATGTTTATGTAATAATAATCATAGGCCTATGTAGATGTTTATGTAATAATAATCATAGGCCTATGTAGATGTTCATATAATAATAATCATAGGCCTATGTAGATGTTTATGTAATAATAATCATCGGCCTATGTAGATGTTTATGTAATAATAATCATAGGCCTATGTAGATGTTCATATAATAATAATCATAGGCCTATGTAGATGTTTATGTAATAATAATCATAGGCCTATGTAGATGTTCATGTAATAATAATCATAGGCCTATGTAGATGTTTATGTAATAATAATCATAGGCCTATGTAGATGTTCATGTAATAATAATCATAGGCCTATGTAGATGTTTATGTAATAAGAATCATAGGCCTATGTAGATGTTTATGTAATAATAATCATAGGCCTATGTAGATGTTCATGTAATAATAATCATAGGCCTATGTAGATGTTTATGTAATAATAATCATAGGCCTATGTAGATGTTCATGTAATAATAATCATAGGCCTATGTAGATGTTTATGTAATAATAATCATAGGCCTATGTAGATGTTCATGTAATAATAATCATAGGCCTATGTAGATGTTTATGTAATAATAATCATAGGCCTATGTAGATGTTTATGTAATAATAATCATAGGCCTATGTAGATGTTTATGTAATAATAATCATAGGCCTATGTAGATGTTTATGTAATAATAATCATAGGCCTATGTAGATGTTCATGTAATAATAATCATAGGCCTATGTAGATGTTCATGTAATAATAATCATAGGCCTATGTAGATGTTTATGTAATAATAATCATAGGCCTATGTAGATGTTTATGTAATAATAATCATAGGCCTATGTAAATGTTTATGTAATAATAATCATAGGCCTATGTAGATGTTTATGTAATAATAATCATAGGCCTATGTAGATGTTCATATAATAATAATCATAGGCCTATGTAGATGTTTATGTAATAATAATCATAGGCCTATGTAGATGTTTATGTAATAATAATCATAGGCCTATGTAGATGTTCATATAATAATAATCATAGGCCTATGTAGATGTTTATGTAATAATAATCATAGGCCTATGTAGATGTTCATGTAATAATAATCATAGGCCTATGTAGATGTTTATGTAATAATAATCATAGGCCTATGTAGATGTTCATGTAATAATAATCATAGGCCTATGTAGATGTTTATGTAATAAGAATCATAGGCCTATGTAGATGTTTATGTAATAATAATCATAGGCCTATGTAGATGTTCATGTAATAATAATCATAGGCCTATGTAGATGTTTATGTAATAATAATCATAGGCCTATGTAGATGTTCATGTAATAATAATCATAGGCCTATGTAGATGTTTATGTAATAATAATCATAGGCCTATGTAGATGTTCATGTAATAATAATCATAGGCCTATGTAGATGTTTATGTAATAATAATCATAGGCCTATGTAGATGTTTATGTAATAATAATCATAGGCCTATGTAGATGTTCATGTAATAATAATCATAGGCCTATGTAGATGTTCATGTAATAATAATCATAGGCCTATGTAGATGTTTATGTAATAATAATCATAGGCCTATGTAAATGTTCATATAATAAGTCAACATTGATGATTGATGTGATCTGAGAAGACCACACCTCGTGACTGGAGGAGTCTCAATATGTTACACCGTCACTGTCTTGACAACATATTGAACAACAGATGGCAGGACAAAATCACAAACACAGACGTACTCCAGCTGGTAAAACTACATTAAACATGGGAATGCTCAGCAGTAAACAATTAAGTTAACAAACAATCTTGCCTACAAAATAAGCGAAGCTATCACTAACACTGCAGACAAGCTTCTACCCAAAAAAAGATACAAAACTCAAGAATACATCTCAGAAGAAACAATTAACTTCATTGAAGATAAAAGGAAATGCAAAACCACCTAACTACAGAGAACTATCAAAACAAATTAAGAAATTAATTAGGCACAACAAACAAAAATATATAATGAATACATGCAGAGAAATTTTCAACAAGGAAAAAGCAAAAATATGTTTAATGCTAACATTGCAACAGAATAACTTCAAGACCGCACGTCGAGTACCAAAATATAAAAAAGGAATATCCTAACAGAGAAAATAGATATTCTACAGAGATGGAAGTGCTAAACATAAATATACATGGAGAGAAACTACAACAAGTAGAACATTATCAGTATCTTGGACACATAGTCACAAATGACAGCAGATGTGAAACAGAAGTTAAAAGGAGAATAGGAATGGCTAAAAGTATGTTCAATGACATGAGGAAAATAGTAACATCTAAACAAATTACAAACAAGTTCAAAAATGGTACATCTATTTCATATTAATGTATGGAAACATGGATACTAAACAATAAATTAGAAGACGAAATTGATGCCTTTGAGATGTGGGTATATAGACTCTGTGTGCTGAAGCATCCAATGTGGTACCCCTATGACCCTGAAGGGTTACTGGTTTTTTGATTGATATAGAAGAATAAGGAGAACATCACGGAAAAAGAAGAAAACAAAGAGGTTCTAACAACACTTCGTATGAAGAATTATTCAGAGAAATAAAGATCAGGCAAATAAAATATTTTAGATACATTAAAAGACCTTATTGAAGACCTTACTTGAGGGTAAAATCAAAGGGAACCGAGCAAGAGGTAGGCAGAGATACAAGTGGGAGAGTAACATCACATGATTGACAGGTTACAGTCTAGCAGAGTGCACCACCAAAACAAGAGACAGGGGATGGTGGAGATCCGCTGCAGCCAACCTTCGCTGTAGAGATGGCACTTGATGATGATGATGATCAAGTGTTAATGTCACTGTGATGTAAACACTTTAAAGACTCAAACTTCTGCCTTTTTTTTAACCCATGTAAGTTGACACTTGAGAGTTGACACTTCAGATTAAAAGAAGAATGTCCATGTCAAAAATAATTTAACTAACTTATAAACAATTTCAGTTATGGAATTTCTTAATATAATATATATTATAAACTTACACATTTTTCACTATCAAAAACATAGCAGAAGTGCTTATTGCTATTGGTCTCCTTAGCAATAAAAGTAAACATCCGTTTATCAGACTTGTCATCAGCGCAGTATGAGATCTGATGAAGTGGATACTGGTGAAGGATAAGCTGTGAGATCAGTTAAAAAAACAGTGAACAATATTAGTGATGTAAATATTACATACATATTTGTTTTATTGCTATGATAATCACATGATCACATAGTTCATTTATTAAAATCTCACAACAGTCTGTGGCAGGTACACTATGTGATTCCTATGCCTCACGGGCTAGGATATTTATAAAAGTGAAACTCGGACTAGTATAAGGTTTTTTTTGCCTCAAGGCATGGTTGTGTTAGGGGGAGGGAAGGGGGGGGGTTATGGATGTATGTTTAATCTCAAAAGGGAGGCATTTCAATGCAGTAGTATCCCAGGTTCATCCTGTCCTGCTAGAAGTGTAAAATATACTACTGGGTCAACTACCGGTAGCTAATCATTCTTCAGTTAGATCTGTTGCCCCATCTGCAATAAGAGTACATCATCTAAGAAACTGTTAAAAAAGTCAAAGGTGCAATGTCTACTGGCCTGCACCTCTGTATTATTCATGAGCACCATGTGACAGAAAAGGCATGCAAGAAATTGAACTTACATAAAACACAGATTTATATTTCGTCTCAATGGGACACGACAGACTATATCTAAAACTAGTGGGTAATGATGGGCAATGATGAGCACACAAGAAATCATAAAAATTACAATACACAAATCACATTCAACCTTTTAACCAAAAGGTACCTTTTAACCAAAAGGTCTTTATCAAGACACAAACAAAACATTAAAAGACGATGAATAGAAAAATTATCACAACGTCCAACGGAAATGATATGCCAGAAGGTCATAAAGTACAGAAAAACGTAAATATATGTGGAAACGAAACGAACAAAAAGATGAGTAAATGACGGAACAAAAATAATAAAGACAAAGACCACACCAACCCAGTACTAGACATAAGAGTGGTCAGAATTGAGTCCAAAAGGCTTGAGTGTACCCAATTCGAAAATGAGACGATTTTCTAGAGCATACCTAGATCTATCATCGGTGGTGCAAGATCTGATGGCGGTGACCTGAATATCCAATGCACCATGATGACCATTGCCGTTGAAGTGTGTGGCCACAGGAGTGGGTATTCTGTGCTTGATGGCATGAAGATGGTTACAAAAGCGATCGCTCAATCGTAGGCCGGTTTCCCTGATGTACCGTTTGCCACAGCGTTTACATATGATCACGTAAATGACATTACGGGATTCACATGTAAAGGCCTCATCGATGGAGAAAGTGTCCTTGGGAAATGAAATGGAGCGTATCTGAACCACGTAAGGACATGTAAAGCAACGGACACGTGAGCAACGAACAGTGCCAAAATGGTCAGGAACAGAGACTTAAGGTGGCTATGAACCAAGATGTCCCTCAGATTTCTATCATGCCTACAAGCCACCAGAGGTAAGTCATGGAAAGTCATGGAAAACTTCCTTGACATCATTGTCACCATTCATCCCCCTTACCTTAGCACATCCGTTTACTGTAAACGTACTGATGCACATGGCTTTCTTCTCTACACTTCTTCTCATCCTCCTGCTTGTCGCAACTCTCTACCGTACTCCCAGCTTCTTCGCCTGCGTCGCTTATGTAGCGATTACAATTATTTTCTCGACAAGTCCTCTGAGATGATTGATTTTTTCCGTAGACGATCGTTCCCTGACAGCATTCCATCCGCTTGGCTCCGTGTGCGCCATTTGTCTCGCCTCGATACCTTGACTAACTCTCAGGGTTTTTCCTCCTCCTCTGATAGGGTTAAACTTGTTCTTACGTTTCATCCCCATAACACTTCTGTTCGATGCATCATGCTCAAACATTATTCTCTTCTCCAGTCTGATCATGACACCCGTGACGCTTTCCATGACTTACCTCTGGTTTATTATAGGCGTGATAGAAATATGAGGGACACCTTTTTTCATAGCCACCTTAAGTCTTCTGTTCCTGACAATTTTGGCACTGTTCGTTGCTCACGTGTCCGTTGCTTTACATGTCCTTACGTGGTTCAGATGTGCTCCATTTCATTTCCCAAGGCCACCAACTCCACCGATGAGGCCTTTACATGTGAATCCCGTAATGTCATTTACGTGATCATATGTAAACGCTGTGGCAAACGGTACATCGGGCCCGATAAAACCGGCCTACGATTGAGCGATCGCTTTTGTAACCATCTTCATGCCATCAAGCACAGAACACCCACTCCTGTGGCCACACACTTCAACGGCAATGGTCATCATGGTGCATTGGATATTCAGGTCACCGCCATCAGATCTTGCACCACCGATGATAGATCTAGGTATGCTCTAGAAAATCGTCTCATTTTCGAATTGGGTACACTCAAGCCTTTTGGACTCAATTCTGACCACTCTTATGTCTAGTACTGGGTTGGTGTGGTCTTTGTCTTTATTATTTTTGTTCCGTCATTTACTCATCTTTTTGTTCGTTTCGTTTCCACATATATTTACGTTTTTCTGTACTTTATGACCTTCTGGCATATCATTTCCGTTGGACGTTGTGATAATTTTTCTATTCATCGTCTTTTAATGTTTTGTTTGTGTCTTGATAAAGACCTTTTGGTTGAAATGTTGAATATGATTTGTGTATTGTAATTTTTATGATTTCTTGTGTGCTCATCATTGCCCACTAGTTTTAGCTATAGTCTGTCGTGTCCCATTGAGACGAAATATAAATCTGTGTTTTACGTAAGTCTAATTGTTGTTATGTTTCACGCAGTTACCTTGTATTGATTGGCAAGAAATTTAGACAAGACATGCAGTGATATTGATTATTTTTAACAGGTGACAGGCTGTCAGCATATCCTTAGTCGCCGCTATGACATGAAAGTACACAGTGGTCCTATTCTTTGCACCTTAAACTAGAAAATCCAGGCCATATGAGTGAGAAGAAAACATAGGAAGTATAATAAAAATTACAGTGACAGTAAGTGTAAAGAAATTGAACAACTGCATGAACAGGGGTCCAGCAGAATAATGTTTAAAGAGGCAAATATAATCACAGCCAAATTTCAACCAGTCACACAAGTAATAGGTGGAAAACAAAAGGTGTGTGGAGAAGTTGATGTGTGTGTGAACATTGAGACATTTAGTGGTCACAATATAGTACTTGATGTGTGAAGAAACAGATGTTTATAGGAACATTAATATATTTAGTTATTACTTCTTCTTCTTCTTCTTCATCGTTCATTCTCAAACTTCCGCTGGATCTCCTTTGTAGCAGGACCATGGTCCCACTAGATTTCGAGCAGGATGTAGTCCAGAGAATGGAAATGCGTTGTGTCGCCGTTTTATTTGCACCAATGGCCCGACACATCCATCTTCGGCGGAATTTGTGGAGAAACAGATGTTTATAGGAACATTAATATATTTAGTTATTACAATATAGTACATGATGTGTGGAGAAGCTGATTGTTTGTATGAACATTAAGAGATGTTATGTTATGTTATGTTATGTTATGTTAAGTTCCTCCAGGGCCATAGGCGGCACATAGCGCAGAAACCATAGCTTTCCATTTCTGTCTTTGTGTTGCCAGGTCTTTCAATTGTTGCGTGTTGATTAGGTTCATTGACATGTCTTCTCTATTAATGGTTCTTCGTAGAGTTTCTCTAGGTCTCCCTCTTCTTCTTACTCCAGGTGGCACAATATAGTGACTGCTGGGGAATTCTTAGGCTGTTCATTCTGAGAACATGGCCGATGTAAGTCCAACGCCTTTGTCTAAACAAAGAAGATATATAGGTTTGTTTGCTTTCCTCTCTTATAGTAGTGATGGATTTAAAGTCACTCCACTTAACATTCAGAATGGTACATAGGCATTTGTTTTCAAAGGAGTCGAGTCTCTTATCTGTGGCTTTTCAACTTTCGCATCCATATGATAGAATAGGGATGATGTTGGAGTTAAACAACCTGAGTTTTGTGGTGTTTCTTAGTGTGTTTGATGTCCAGATGTTATGTAGTTTATTGAAAGCACCCGCTGCAAGGGCAATACAGTGTAAAATTTCTTTTGATGAGTCTCCATCCAATGCTAGATTGGTGCCTAAATATGTAAAATTGTTGACTTTTAATAATGGAACATTTTGAATTTCTATGTTGTCGTTGGATGTCGTTAAGAGGTAGTGTGATCATAATCCATTTTATGAGTGGAAATTTGTGTGGGAAATGAAGGAGATGAAGGGAAATATTTGGAGGAGTTGATTGTGTTGAAAATGAGTTAATCTAGATATTTCACTCTGAATTTCAGCACAAACTCTACAATATACATTCAAAATACAATTGATTTGGCTCACTCTAGTCTTGGGATTCAAAAGTGTCACAGCATCTGCGGATATCAGTAACTCAACTTTAGGTGACTTTTGTCCTTCAGCTCTTTTGATGTGTTTGTTGAACTGAAATATAGGAACATATATATACATGACATAGGGACATTGGTAAAATTTTAGTAACATAATAAATAATTTTTCAGATAGGTAGGCTGGTAGGCACGCACGCACACACACACATATATATATATATATATATATACACAGTGCTTTTTTCTAAGGAAAAAGGTGGGTATTCGCTTAGTTTGGAAAAAATAGTTTACCTATATTTTTAGTGGTTAAGCTTTGGAATATCAAGCCAGGGTTGAAAAGCATATGACAGCCAAACTCTATTTCATTTTCTATTACTCTATTTTCACATTCTATTACAAATTTCATTTTCTGAGCTACACTCTAGAAGAAAGGAGCTAGAGAACAAGCGCAGAGGAAGAAAGAAAAAGACAATGAAACTCAATATAAAATATAGCCCTAGCACAAACTATATTCTATGGATTGATAGCACTAAGACAGGAACTATAATCAATTGATTAATAACACTAACACAGAAACTATAATCTGTTGATTGAAAATGATGTTAAAGATAGGAGCAGATATACGCAAACATGTCATTACTAAAACTAATAAAGAATTCTTTGCTGTTTTTTTTCCTTTTTGATTTATGTCCCTTTATGCCTTGCAGCATCAGGGGTAGAAGTGTTATCTGGAGACGAATTTTGTGTGTGCTTGATATCCTACATGTTTGTTTTCATTGTCCATTTTATTTCTGTAATTCATCGCTTGCTAGGTCTGCCCCTGGCTTTGTATCCATCGTGTCTGTATAGTAATGCTTTTTGAGAGGCTTTGTCTGATGGTGGTCTGGAAGCATGAGAAAACCACTTAAACTGTTATTTTCTGATGTAATCCAGGATTGGCATTGTGTTTGCTAGTCTTCTGATGTTTTCATTCCTGATTCTCTCTCTTATTGTTACTCCAAGGATTCTACGTAGACAAGTCATTTCTTTTGTAGCAAGTTTTCTTTTGGATTCTGTTGTTAGTGTCCACGTTTGACATATGTAGAATAGTGATGGTATAATGATCGTTTTATACAGTGAAGTTTTGGTATTCCTGCTCAAATATTTGTTTTTGAAAATAGGAGACCTATGCCTCAAGATCCAGTATGCTATGTTGCATCTATGTTATATTTTTTCCCCATTTGATGATATGATGCTTCCAAGATAAGTAAATTCTTTCACCTGTTTAAGTTGTTGATAATGGATTAGAATAGTGGTGTTTCTTTTTTTTCCGACTGGCATTACCTCAGTTTATTTTCTGTGTTTTACCTTCATGCTAAAGTTTTTACATATAATGTGGTGTCTCTCTATATGTTATTGTAGTTGTTCTGTTGTTGTTGATATTATTTCTTGATCATCTGCAAAAAGATGTTCACTGAGGAGGATGTTTAGGTTGCCTTCTTCATTAGTGTTGGCAATTGTGATATGTGTGATCGATATGTGTGATGAATATCAAGGAAGATAGAACAAATCCTTGTCTCATGCCAGAGTGTGTGTGGAATTTATCTGAAAGAATTAACATAAAATGATATTGACAAAGGAAATTGCTAGCAGCAGTAGAACAAATGATACAGCTGGTAGTTTTTGGAAATGTGAGAGAGAGAGCATGAAAGACAAGCAGAGGTAAGTAAATACTTACTTTCATTTTTCTGATTGCATCTTTGACAACCTCTGTCCCTTTTGGGTGGTCCACATTGCACTCTCCGAGAAACTGCGAAATATAAACCAAATAGTAGCCACAATGATATCACATGTCAGTATTTTCTGTCTATATAATGTCAGTGAAAACTGGATACTCTTAGGAGTAGGTGAACAGGAGCTAAACAGACTCATATATCAAATCAATAAATCAAGTAAAGAAATATGGATTAGATGTAAAAAATTGTTTTGAAAGCCAAGATAATCAGAAAAATAGCAGAAGAACAGGAGCTAAACAAAAAAATACATGGAGAGATATTACAACACGTAGGATTAGATCAATACCACTATCTTGGACACATAGCCGTAACACTAATCACAAATGATGGTAGATCTGAAATATTAATTAATGGGAGAATTGGAATGGTTAAAAGTGTTTTTAATGTCAAATCACAAGCAAAACTAAAAATGAGAGATAAAATGCTATATTTATTCTACATTTAGTATAGGCCTATGACTCAGAAAAATGGATAATGAAAAAACAACTAGGAGACAGAATTGATGCTTTTGAAATGTGGAAATGTAGAAGAATCAGGAGAACTTCATGGACAGAGAAGAAAATAAATGAAGAGGTTCTGACAAACACTGCCTAGGCCTATGCAAAAACAATTATTAAAAGGAAACAAAAATCACAAATAAGATATTTGGATCATATTAAAGATATGATATCTTGTTGAGATCTTACTTGAGGGTCAGTGAGCAAGAGGCAGGCAGATATAGGTGGATAGAAAACATGAGA
Source organism: Meghimatium bilineatum (assembly GCA_034231615.1). NCBI lineage: Eukaryota > Metazoa > Mollusca > Gastropoda > Stylommatophora > Philomycidae > Meghimatium > Meghimatium bilineatum. The sequence continues at coordinate 14,188,033 of CM067314.1, forward strand.
TGGACAGGTTAGTCTTGCAGAGTGCACCACCAAGGTAAGAGACAGGAAGGTTGGTGGTCCATTGCAGCCAACCTCACTGCGGAGATGGCACTTCATGATGATAACTAATCTGGTCTTCCTGTAACAACATAGAACAGCAATCGGAGAAAGTAGCAGTAGTTGTAAACATGATATGACTAACATAAATTATAGCAACATCACAGTTAGAGAACAAGAAGTGGCTTACATCTCCTGGGTATAAAAGAAAGCTCAGAAAAACTTCTGACTAACATAAATTATAACAACATCACAGTTAGAGAACGAGAAGATAGTCCTGGTTTATCTCCTGGGTATGAAAGAAAGCTCAGAGAAACTTCTGACTAACATAAATTACGTATAACAACATCACAGTTAGAGAACGAGAAGTGGCTTACATCTCCTGGGTATAAAAGAAAGCTCAGAAAAACTTCTGACTAACATAAATTATAACAACATCACAGTTAGAGAACAAGAAGATAGTCCTGGTTTACATCTCCTGGGTATGAAAGAAATCTCAGGGAAACCCCCACCCCACTGCACTTAGGAAATAAGAGCAAGTCGCTGGAAGTTCTTGGGATAGAAAACATACAAACCGTTGCAATTTGCCATTATTTTTAGTGACTGCACTTCACTTTGCATCCAATTACCGTATTACCCAACAGACCGATCAAATTGGACATCCCATGGAATAAGCGACTTTCAGGGGCCCAGGGACAATAAATTAATATTATATTTTAAAATACTTATTTAATAATAATGCGTAATATTTTTTTCTGTGATGCGACCCCATTATTTCGGTTGCTTATGGAACAGATTCCCAACCCATGAAATAAAACCCCAAATGGAGTCAGAAAGGGCTTTCTGCGATGGCCAGCTGAAATTAGAAACTCAAATAGCCTAAGATAGGCATTTGGGGCCATTCTCATTTTTAAAGCACAGTTCATTTGTAATTGTTATAGTAAAATAAATATATCAGATATATTTTATTATATTATACAAACAGCTAAAGAGGAGTTCAAGTTTGATAGGCCTGGCCTATAGCACGAAAACGTGTGGGAAATATAAGTTAAAAAAAATGTTCAAAGAGGAAAAATGGGTTCTTGTCTGAAACGGGTGCTGCTAAATGATTGTCCTATCGTAATTTTTTTAGTATTTTGCGAAATAATATCTGAATGCAATTGTAAATATTAAATAGGAAGAACACAGTTTTTGACTCCCTTGATGCACAGGTATAGGGCCTAGAGATTATGAGGGTAGGGGATGGTAGGAATATCTCTTATTAAATCGTGGCATAATTTCGTGAACATTAACCATTTTTGTTATTTGTGGCGACACGCTCTACAAGTGATGTAAAATTATTGACTGCACTAAAACTGAGCACACCATAAAGAACTTTCAATTAACCTGTGCATGCTAACTAAGTTTGTTCCATATTCCGCTTATAGATGAACTAGTATGTAGGTACGTGTTCCAGACAAAAACCGGAAATGTTAGATATTATAACATCTACATTTATAATGGGAGATGACCAGAGGGTATTCTGGTCACAGGTACTGACTCTATTCATAGAACCATTAGTCTTTGAATGTAAATTACGGCCTGATATATGCTGACTTCCAACCTCTTACCATTGGTGGTCACTAGAAATCAGATATGCTGATGACACAGTTCTCTTAACAAATGAAGATGTTCTAAAGGAAATGTTACTATAAAAAAAAACAAATGCAGTGAAGCGAAAAACCTGTTCTTAAATATGGAGAAAACAAAAATTATAACAAAGGATAAAGTGAAATTGCAACCAAAGATAATAAATTGCAATTTTTAACTAGAGGACGTAACGAGTTTTGAGTATTTGGACACACATAAATAGTTTATGAGTTTGCGCTGTTGAAATCAAGAGAAGAATTGCAATGGCAAATCAAAACTTGCCACACAAAAAATAAGACAAATTTGTATGTAAGTAGTAAAACGACAAAAACTTACATGGTTTGGATATGTATGCAGACATGATTCCTTGTCAAAAACAACACTGCAGGGAACCATCGAAGGGGGGAGAAGTAGATGAGGGCAAATAAAGACATGGACACACAACAGCAAGAAATGGGCAGGGCAAGATTTTCAATCACTCTTCCGCATTGTTGAAGCTAGAAATCTCTCGAGGACACTGTGTGTTGAAGCATCCAATGAGGTAACTCTATGACCCTGATAGGTTACGGGTTTATTCATTCAGGTGTGTTGTATCAGGGAGGAGAGGGGCGTGGTGGTGTGTATTACCACTAAAACTATAGGAAACGTATTGCAAATTAATTGAATACCCTCCTTTTTTCCTAAAATATGATACTGTATATATATATAAAAACTCACATCCATGTGCAAAATAAATGCATGACCATTGAAAGTGCATGTTCATGTCATGATGACACTAAACACATGTTATAATTGAACATATATAATTAATATATATCCTTGAGTTCATGTTGATACTTAACAAATGTTATCATTCAATGTTCATGTCAGTAGGGTTAGGGTTACTATAATTGTGAGATGGAAAAAGAGGACGTTTCGACTTGCGCCTTTAAATTATCCAGTACACCCTTATTGTAGGTTACCATAATTGAATTGTCAGATGGAAAAAGAGGCAATATTTTCATCAAATATGGCCAATATTAAGTGTTGCACAAATAAAATTAAAGTTAAACTACATAAAATATTGTTCTTATTTAATTATAAACTTGTATTAACTGAGTGTTAACTGAATTTCGGCATTTTTTAAATCTTATGTTTTAAATTTAAGTTCAATCTTCAATTAAAAAATTAATTAATTAATAATTATCACTAACGAACTCACGTTACCGTCTGCTATGCGAAATGCGTTATGTTTACGAAAAATTGAAAATGGCTAACGGAACCGGAAGTTCTGATGGCTAATGTTAATATTGAGCTAAATATAACTGCCGCGCGTGTTTATTTCACTACACATAATAGATTAATTAAGGTATATAGTACAGAAAAGTAAGTGATCGATCGCGGACGGACGGTCGGGGACGGAGAAAAACCCGGGCAAAAGCCATTTTTCTGGAAAGCCGCCCGAGCGCCAGGACAGGGGCATAAAAAGAGGACGCGTCCGAGGAAACCCGGACGTATGGTAACCCTACATGTACGTGTAGATACTGAACACACTTGTACATACTCACTTTGACTGTATAGAGTATATGTCCACTAAGCAAAGCCTCTGCCGGATGTTGCCATTGTTTATTTCCTGCCAACCAAAATAGATAAAAATATTGTAATTACTTATCCACATAAAAATGATGTAACTGCGTATATATGCATGCAACACCACATATAAATATTGTAGTATAACTATATTGTTGTAACTACGTATGTGCATGTCGTACCACATAGACATGTTGTAACTACGTATTTATGTATATAACGCCACAAATAAATATTGTAACTGCTTATATATGTGTATAGCGCCACACAGAAATGTAACTACTTATATAGGGCCAATGCATATAGCTATTGTCTTTCCCCAGGTGCTTTATTATTCACTCTTGCCGTTAAGTGTAGGGATGATTGGAGCTCGAGCTTGTGTTCTAAGGCCAGATGTGTCGTCTCGGCTGTACTGTGACCGCCTTTGCTGAAGATGTTCATGACGTTCTCTATCCATCTTTTTCGTGGTCTTCCTCTGGCTTTACACCCTAATCTCATTTGGTTATATGCCTGCTCGGGCAACATGCATTCTCATAATGTGACCAAACCACGTGATCTGCTACATTTCTATGTATTCTGTCCGTTCTACGGCACAAAATCGCCTAGCAACAATTGCACACGCGTTTTTCAGTACTTGACTAACCGCATCTCCAAACAAAGATGCGATTTCATCAAGCCGTTCAAATCGTGCACACAAAGTCGCCCGAACGGACCAATCGAGACAAGAATGGCTTGATGAAATCGCATCTTTTTTTGGAGATGCGGTTAGTCAAGTACGGAAAAACGCGTGTGCAATTGTTGCTAGGCGATTTGGTGCCGTAGAACGGACTGGTTCAATTCCCGTTAGTCTCAAGAATTTCTAAAAAATTGTCCTCTGGCTTCCTACTTAAATTTATATGTATTCTGTGCAAGGTGTTATACCTATTCTTTCCCTGATGTCTTCATTTCGCAATCTATCAAGCCTGGTGACCTCTGCAGCTTTCCTCAAGCATTTCATCTCGTCACTATCTTTCTGTGATGTAAAGATGAGAGAGACCAGGTTAAGCACTGGTAACACAGTGGCGGTAGGAATATACTGTAGATCATTTGTCGTTTAACTTCCATCTCGATCTTGGGATGAAGAAGCAGTGGTGACAGTTGGTATGTTACTACATTTCTTGCTGGTGGGTATATAGCGATATATAGCACCAAAAAGAAATGTAACTACTTATATATGTGTGTATATATAAAGGAATTTATGTAACTACCAATATATCTATATAGCTTCACAAAGAAATGTTGTAACTACTTAGATATGTATATAGCACCACAAAGAAATGTTGTAACTACTTATAATATATGTATATAGCGCAATAAATAAATGTTGTAACTACTTATAATATATGTATATAGCGGCATAAATAAATGATGTAACTACTTATATATGTATGTTCCACCATATAGAAGTGCATATAACGCTCGTTAAAACTTCATATAGTTTAGAAAGGTTTATTGTAACATCAATCACTTAGGCGGATTGAAACGGTGAAATGGTGTTAAAGATTGCTTTTACTGTAATCAGGTCACCCCATATGTATTACGCCCCTCTCAACAAAGCGGCCCGTCGCCTGCCGAAAGTACCACTCAAAGCACGTAATTAGGTAGCTTAATTAGATAGTTAGGTAATTAGATAGACCAAGATCCGTCTACTGTCGTCATTCCATGTCTGAAATGTCCAAGGATATTTACATCTCGAATAGGGCTCATTAGCCATCTACGAACTCATATTCAAGGACATAACTCAAATTGAATTTTATAAAGTGTATGTACCAAATGGTCATCATCATCATGTGATGGACGAACAACAACAACAACAGGTAGCTTAAAGTTGTAATCTTAAGAGATCTCCGAAGAAACGCACTATATAAATATACATCGTGAATGGGGTTCGAACAGCAGCCTTCTGGGAACACAGCGAATGATTAAACCACTACTGTGCGTTGGGTCTTATTTTATAGTGTAATCGTATAGTGAGTACTTATGAACATGTGACCTTATGAGCTGTTTTATGATTAAAAGTGCATATAATATTATTGTACTTTTATGTAGGGATGACTCGTGGGTACACTGTGATGGAATGATCATTGATTACATCCAGAGAAACATTATCTGAGATTGGTATAACTTCTTATTCTTCATAACGTTACGGCTATCCATAAATTACATCAATGATATGTTGTTAATGTCTTACTCCCAGACCCTCTTGTAAACAGCCGTCAAAAATGCATGGACATCACCCCACACCCCCTCAGCTCACATGCTTGATTAAGAAAAACAAAAATGTATCTTCGAAGAGACGTATTGTGAACCTACTTTGGAGCTGTTAAACTCATAAGACATTAGAGCACAGCTACGTGTGTTCACAATCTAAACAAATTCATATCGTGACTTACTAATGCTCATTTATTCAGCAGGCTAAGGTTAAGTAGTAAATGCTGTTAACTACATAATTGGATAAGTTCGCGACATCACTTGACAAACGTGGTTCTTAGTAGTGTGAAGGTACTTAGTAGTGTGAAGGTACGTAGTAGTGTGAAGGTACTTAGTAGTGTGAAGGTACTTAGTAGTGTGAAGGTACGTAGTAGTGTGAAGGTACTTAGTAGTGTGAAGGTACTTAGTAGTGTGAAGGTACTTAGTAGTGTGAAGGTACTTAGTAGTGTAAAGGTACTTAGTAGTGTGAAGGTACTTAGTAGTGTGAAGGTACGTAGTAGTGTGAAGGTACTTAGTAGTGTGAAGGTACTTAGTAGCGTGAAGGTACTTAGTAGTGTGACGGTACTTAGTAGTGTGAAGGTACTTAGTAGTGTGAAGGTACTTAGTAGTGTGAAGGTACTTAGTAGTGTGAAGGTACTTAGTAGTGTGAAGGTACTTAGTAGTGTGAAGGTACTTAGTAGTGTGAAGGTACTTAGTAGTGTGAAGGTACTTAGTAGTGTGAAGGTACGTAGTAGTGTGACGGTACTTAGTAGTGTGAAGGTACTTAGTAGTGTGAAGGTACGTAGTAGTGTGAAGGTACTTAGTAGTGTGAAGGTACTTAGTAGTGTGAAGGTACTTAGTAGTGTGACGGTACTTAGTAGTGTGAAGGTACTTAGTAGTGTGAAGGTACTTAGTAGTGTGAAGGTACTTAGTAGTGTGAAGGTACTTAGTAGTGTGAAGGTACTTAGTAGTGTGAAGGTACTTAGTAGTGTGAAGGTACTTAGTAGTGTGAAGGTACTTAGAAGTGGGAAGGTACTTAGAAGTGTGAAGGTGTTTAGAAGTGTGAAGGTACTTAGAAGTGTGAAGGTACTTAGAAGTGTGAAGGTACTTAGAAGTGTGAAGGTACTTAGAAATGTGAAAGTACTTAGAAGTGTGAAGATGTTTAGAAGTGTGAAAGTACTTAGAAGTGTGAAGATGTTTAGAAGTGTGAAAGTACTTAGAATTATGAAGGTACTTAGAAGTGTGAAAGTACTTAGAAGTGTGAAGATGTTAAGAAGTTTGAAAGTACTTAGAAGTGTGAAAGTACTTAGAAGTGTGAAAGTACTTAGAAGTGTGAAGGTGGTTAAGCATTGTGAAACTTCATTCTGTTCTCGCATTTACATCCTTTAACAATTAGCACTGATGACCAACACTTGTAAACATTGTTCTGATGTCAGCCCCATGGTGTGAACACTTTGTTCTGGTGTTAGCTCCATGGTGTGAACACTTTGTTCTGGTGTTAGCTCCATGATGTGAACACTTTGTTCTGGTGTTAGCTCCATGATGTGAACACTTTGTTCTGGTGTTAGCTCCATGGTGTGAACACGTTGTTCTAGTGTTAGCTCCATGATGTGAATACGTTGTTCTGGTGTTAGCTCCATGGTGTGAACACGTTGTTCTTGTGTTAGCTCCATGATGTGAATACGTTGTTCTGGTGTTAGCTCCATGGTGTGAACACGTTGTTCTTGTGTTAGCTCCATGGTGTGAACTTTTGTTCTGGTGTTAGCTCCATGGTGTGAACACGTTGTTCTTGTGTTAGCTCCATGGTGTGAATACGTTGTTCTGGTGTTAGCTCCATGGTGTGAACACGTTGTTCTTGTGTTAGCTCCATGATGTGAATACGTTGTTCTGGTGTTAGCTCCATGGTGTGAACACTTTGTTCTGGTGTTAGCTCCATGGTGTGAACTTTTGTTCTGATGTCAACCCCTTCGTGTGAACACTTTGTTCTTGTGTTAGCTCCATGGTGTGAATACGTTGTTCTGGTGTTAGCTCCATGGTGTGAACACGTTGTTCTTGTGTTAGCTCCATGGTGTGAATACGTTGTTCTGGTGTTAGCTCCATGGTGTGAACACGTTGTTCTTGTGTTAGCTCCATGGTGTGAACACGTTGTTCTGGTGTTAGCTCCATGGTGTGAACACGTTGTTCTTGTGTTAGCTCCATGGTGTGAACTTTTGTTCTGGTGTTAGCTCCATGGTGTGAACACGTTGTTCTTGTGTTAGCTCCATGGTGTGAATACGTTGTTCTGGTGTTAGCTCCATGGTGTGAACACGTTGTTCTTGTGTTAGCTCCATGGTGTGAACTTTTGTTCTGATGTCAACCCCTTCGTGTGAACACTTTGTTCTTGTGTTAGCTCCATGGTGTGAACACGTTGTTGTCATATCCATCGTTAGATTATTCACCAAAAATAAGGAGCACCAGCGTCAAAACTAACAAGGTATAAACAGGACAGCCGCCCCAGTTCGTGACATCAGAAGCAATCAATAAGGGCGCAAAAACAAAGCACGAAACAACAGGCAGACTTCCCAGTTAGTGACGTCCCAAGCAATCAACAAGAGCGACAAAACCTTAATGAGTTTATTTTGTGTAAATGTGAACATGAACGGAAATAGATACAAGTGTTACTAATATTTGTTTTGAAATATTGGTTACACTTGTACCTATTTCCCTTATTTTCACATTTACCCCGTGTTACCACAGCCCTCGAAGTTCCAGTTTCGTAATGTTGTCGTGATGACGTCACATCTGACGGGATACGAGTTGATGGATAGATAGACAAAGAGATGGACGGACGGACGGACAAACAGACAGGCAGATAGATAGATTCCATAATTTACGCTGCCTGTGGCTTGCTTGAGTCGATTACGAAATCTGTGCTAAGAGATAAATGTTCCATCTAAAGTTGTTGTTATATTTATAACTCCATTCTGTCTTCCGCAGTCATTAAGGTCGGAGGACATAAGAAGCATTTTGAAGACATTCTAAAGACAGTAGTGTCTCATTTCAATATAGACACAAATTCACGGGAGAATCGTGCACACGAGAGACTTCCTGGCACGACAGAATCAAGAGTAGTGTAGTAGCTGCAAAGTACCTCAGACACCATGCTGTGCAACAAAAAGCGTGCTATTTTTTATAGCAGAAGCACAAGAGCTGTTAAATGTGCACAGACTCCACCACACATGCCTAGAGATAGATACATATCCGGTACCCAATTAAGGCTGCGTCGTTGTGATCTGAAAAACATTTCCAGAATCACAATGAAGGAGAATGAACCCAGGACCACTCATATGCGAAACCAGTGCGCTAACAACTACACTACGCGGCCCTCACTCCTAGCATACAAACGTGCAAAAGAATTATTCAATACCAGGAATTGTGCACATAGAAAGAAACATTGATATCTGTCTCCACGCTAAAAGTTAAATCGTTATAACTTGTCATCTCTCAATAAATGCATGCAATTGTGGTCTATAACTCGGCATATGTACGCAATTGTGGTCTATAACTCGGCACATGTACGCAATTGTGGTCTATAACTGGGCACATGTACGCAATTGTGGTCTATAACTCGGCACATGTACGCAATTGTGGTCTATAACTCGGCACATGTACGCAATTGTGGTCTATAACTCGGCATATGTACGCAAGTATGGTCTATAACTCGGCACATGTACGCAATTGTGGTCTATAACTCGGCGTATGTACGCAATTGTGGTCTATAACTCGGCACATGTACGCAATTGTGGTGTATAACTCGGCACATGTACGCAAGTATGGTCTATAACTCGGCATATGTACGCAATTGTGGTCTATAACTTGGCATATGTACGCAATTGTGGTCTATAACTCGGCACATGTACGCAATTGTGGTCTATAACTCGGCACATGTACGCAATTGTGGTATATAACTCGGCACATGGACACAATTGTGTTGTATAACTTGCCACATGGACACAATTGTGGTGTATAATTCGCCACATGGACACAATTGTGGTGTATAACTCGGCACATATACGCAATTGTGGTGTGTAACTCGGCACATGTTCGCAATTGTGTTGTATAACACAGTCCCTTTACGAAATAGTGTCCTGTAACTCAGTGCATGGAATCTTAGCTTGTAACTCGGACCATATTATGATATCGTTACGTAAAGCAACTCTGTCCATGTATGAAATAGTTGCTTGTACCTCGGACCATATTATAATATCGTTACGTAATGCAACTCTGTCCATGTATGAAATTGTTGCCTGTAACACGGTCTTATGGATGTGAAAGTTGGAAATCTACCGCAATAATGGATAAGAAGTTAGTTGATTTCGAGAATAGATGCCTCAGAAAAATCAGGAAGACCAAAAACAACGCTCAGAAGAACATTTGTGAATGAATTAAAATCAACAGGCATAAAGGCACAAGACTTGCAATCCTTGGCAACTGACCGACAGGCATGGAGAACTATGACATCCGCCCTATGTGCCAAACTTGGCAAAAAAGGAACTGACTGACTGAACACGATTTTATTATGAAATATTTGCTTGGAACTCGGTCTTTGTATGGAAATCATGGCTTGCAAATATGCCCTTTTATGAAATCGTGGCTTATAACTCATTATAGGCCTTTGTATGTAATTGTAGCGTGTACTCGGTCTATGTATCTAGAATAGTTTATTGTAACTCGATTTATGTATGAAATAGTAACATGGAACACGGGTACAAGTATCAAAGTGTAACATGCAACACGGATACAAGTATGGAATCGTAACATGCAACACGGGTACAAGTATGGAATCGTAACATGCAACACAGGTACAAGTATGAAATTGTGTCTTTCAAATCAATTCATGTATGAAATATATGCAAATAACTCGTCGTTCCATATATGGAATATGTGCAATAATACGGTCTTCTTCTTCTTGTCCTTCCTCTTTTACCCTCTACGTGTGTCGAGGGAGATACAATGTTCTTGTTCTCGCTTTTCTGGCAGCTTCAGATAACGTTATTTGGTGTTCGTGTAATGTCTCTTTGATGTCGATCCAGCGTACTCTAGGTCTACCCCTGGCTCTTATTTCTGCTTCTTCTCTCTTCATATATGCTTTATAAACTAATAAACCACACGACATTTTTTCTAGATAACCGAACCATTGTATCTGTTGATTTTGTATGTATTGTAGAATTGATATGACACCGAATTCTCTAAAATAATTAATTTTAATTCTTCTTCTTCTTCATCGTTCTTCAGTCAGATATCAGGTTACAGCACCAATAGCTTCAATGAATTGTGTGATTCGCTTCAGGTCATCCATGGAACCCCTCAAGTCTGGAAGCAGTGCCGTCTCAGTAGGCCATTTTCTCTCCCTCTCTTCTTGGTAGAGTTGACAGGCATGAAGAATGTGTTCTGCAGTCTCTGGGCTCAGTCCACAGTTGCACAGGTCTGTCTCACCAATCTTCAGCTTTCGGAACATGTGACTTCTCAGTCTGTTGTGACCAGTTCGTAGTCTGAAAATGATAGTTTGTTCCTTGCGTGACATTTGGTGGTAGGGGTCATTTGGTTCTGCAGTTGGGTGCATTTGCTTCCACTTTATCTTATATTCTGCTTTTAACATGGTCTTACTTTCATAGTACGTATTATCATTTTCTATTTGTTCCAGTGATCCCCCTTTCCTTGCAAGGAGATCAACTTTTTCATTTCCAGGTATGCCACATTGACCTGGGATCCACTGCAGTACTGTTTCTTTGGTGGTACTGCTGAGGTGTAGTAAGCAGGCCGTAAGTTCATTCATGCTCGTGTTCTTTGGATCTTTCATTGCCTGCAATACTGATTTTGCATCCGTTAGAAATACTACATGTCTGTTGTGACTCGGCAAGCAATTCATGAGCATTTTGGATGCCTCTATTATGGCTTCCATTTCTGCTTTGAAATTTGTGGAATGTTTGCCTGTGGGTATGGATTTCTCTATTTCTTTTCCATCTGGTGTTACTATATATATTCCTGAGCCTCCATCTAATACTGCATCTTTCGCTGATCCATCTGTATATACATGTGTCCATATATCCTTTGGGTGTGCTTTCTGTATGTGATTCTTAGTTGTCTCCTTTAGTACTTGTATAGTAGTTTCTGTTTTCGAAATGATGCTTGGTATATTGTCCATAATTCTTGGGAAGTTTTTCCTGTCCCATGTTGGGTATGTGTTAAAGGTGTTTAGTGGTTTTAGGTTTTGTAGGTCTGCATCTGTGAGTGATTTCTGGAGCTGTTTAGCGGAGTGTAGAAAGCTACCTCTTTTGAGTCGCTCTTTTGTAGGTCTTTGGTTCATTTGATGACTCTCCAAACATTTGAACTTTGCATACTGTGTGAGGATTTTTTCATTTCTTCTTTCTTCCATTGATGGCAAACCTGTGCATGTTTCCATTTTTGTGATTGGGGTAGTATTCATACATCCTGTTATAATTCTGAGATTTCGGTTTTGTATCTTTGAGATCTTTTGAGTGTTACTCTTGGCTGCAGTCCCCCATGCTGACATTCCATATTCCAAAGCTGGTCTTACATAACATGTATATGCTCTACTTAGAATGTTTCCATTTGCACCCCAATCTGTTCCAGCCAATTTTTTAAGGAGTGCTGTCCTCATTGTACCTTTTGTTTGGCACTTGTCTATGTGCTGTTTCCATGTAAGTCTTGGATCAAAAGTGACTCCAAGGTATGTAGGTGTCTCATCTTTTGGTAATGTTTGACCATTTATGGGTTAGTAGGATTTTCTGTGGTTTGGTGGACATGCTGAAGATGGTATAGGTAGTTTTTTGGGCATTGATGGACATGACCCATTGGTCTGTCCACTTGGCTAAATTGTCCATAGTTTGTTGCAATCTTATTTTTGTTGTGCCTACGATTAATTTTAATTAAATAATAGGTTTATTAATTCGATAAAATAAATTTCAATAATACGGTCCATGTACTAAATATATGCAAACAACACGGTCCACGTATGCAATCTATGCAAATAACTTGTTCCATGTATGAAATATATGCAAATAACTTGTTCCATGTATGAAATATATGCAAATAACTTGTTCCATGTATGAAATATATGCAAATAACTTGTTCCATGTATGAAATATATGCAAATAACTTGTTCCATGTATGAAATATATGTAAATAACTTGTTCCATGTATGAAATATATGCAAATAACTTGTTCCATGTATGAAATATATGCAAATAACTTGTTCCATGAATGAAATATATGCAAATAACTTGTTCCAAGTATGAAATATATGCAAATAACTTGTTCCATGTATGAAATATATGGAAATAACACGGTTCGTGTTTGAGAAAAAATATTTTCTAGATTTTTGATATGCTGATGTCGGAGTTACTATTGTTTACTGTGATATAAAACAGTTTACTGTGATATAAAATAGTTTACTGTGATATAAAATAGTTTACCGTGAAATAAAATCGAAAATAGGTAATATAATAAAGATACATGGATGATATATTATTATAGAAACATTCTTAAATGTGATTTGAATCAGGTCCTTGCAGATGACACCTTTTCGCCTCACAACATTAGTCAACAAGTTTTCCTTATACAATCAATCACAAAGAGACTTTATTCAAGGCTTTCAAAACCTTTTACCTAAGGTGCAAACGGACAACACTAAACACACACTGCACAGGTATGTACATTGCGCGCGAAACATAAATATTTTATCAGGCCCCAGTACAACAACAAATTGCGCATACGTCTAAACATAGATAATATAAACGAGGCTGCTTCAAATGTAAAATGGGTAAATAAATAATATAATAACGAAGCATTGAGTATTTAATATTATAGAAAACAATATTGTAAAGCTGCCACCTGAACAGACATGATTCAAATCATGTTTACCGCTTTATCATGATTTCGATGAGCATCAATTAATTATAGCGAAAATTAGAAACAGAATAATCAAGATTTTTAGGGCAAATGATTGGAAAAGTAAAACTTGAACATTTAAGAAACCCAAGGAAAGATCACGGGGAGAAGGGCCAGAGGAAAACAAAAAGAGACATTTCTGGATGGGTTGTCACTGTGGCACAAAATTAAATCACCAACTGAACTTATTAACAACATAAGAGACAGAGAGTTGTGGAGAAGTATGATCGCCTACGCCACTTGGCATGCCACTTTATCGATTGATAAACGTCTACGAAATAAATCAAATATCTCATGGAATTTATCAAGAATTCATCATCACTACATAAACGACGAAAACGAAGAAGTTAGAAGAATGGCAAAGATTTACAGCACACAAGTGGATGATAAGAAATAAAAAGCAAAAAACAAATATGTGCATACGTAGGTTTGTAGTCAATAACTAAAGAAGTTATCAACCAGCTACAAGAGGTTCCTCTCAACGAAGTGCAGGTGACATCCCTACCTTGGACGAAACTAGAAAAACAAATCCACAACTGCCGAGTGGAATACATCCAGACTAATCGAAATATATAGATATAGTGGTACATAGATAATTGAGAAACTTCATATGATTTTCCAACTGTAAAATACACAATTTCGGGGATTCAAAATTATTTTCTATTGTCTTTCCCCAGGTGGTTTGTGATCCACTCATGCCGTTAAGCGTAGGGGTGATTGGAGCTCGGATGTGATCTAAAGTCAGATCATCGTAGGGGTGATCTAAAGTCAGATGTGTGGCCTCGGCTGAGCTATGACCGTGTCTGTACATGATGCCTCTGACGTTTTCTATCCATCTTTTCCGTGGTCTTTCTCTGGCTTTGTACCCTGATCTCATTTGGTTATATGCTTGTACGGGCAACTGTTCGTGATGCATTCTCATAATGTGGCCAAACCACTTGATCTGTTCTTTTTCTATGTAATCTGTACAAGATATTATACCTATTCTTTCCCTGATATATTCATTCCGCAATCGGTCAAACCTAGTGACCCCGGTAGCTTTCCTCAAGCATTTCATCTCACATGTCACTATCTTTCTGTAATGTAAAGATGAGAGAGACCAGGTTTGGCACTGGTAACACAGTGTTGGTAGGAATATACTGTAGATAATTTGTCTCTTAACTCCCATCTCGATCTTAGGATGAAGAAGTAGTGGTGACAGTTGGTATGTTACTGCATTTGCCTTTTGACATCTCATCTCTATTTCTCTATCGAGGCTTCCATTTTCTGTAAAAATACTACCGAGATAATTGAATTATGTTACTTGTTGTACTCCTATGTTGTCTATCTGTATATTTAGTGACTCCGTGTTCTGCATATTTTCATGGTTTCTGTCGTTTGTGTATTGGCTTCATGTTGAATTTTCTACATATTGCAGATAGTGAGCTAACATGATTTTGTAGTTGTTCTTCATTTTCGTATATGAGGCTCTGATCGTCTGCGAAAAGTAGTTCGTTTATTTCACTGTTTAGTTGTTCTGAGTTATCTTGTTCTGAGTCGGTGATTTTGCCCTCTGTACTTTTTGCCTCTTTTATTATTCTGTCTATGTATATATTGAATAGCAAAGGTGAGAGCACGCAACCTTGACGCACTCCCGTTTTTGTATCAAATGTATCTGTGATACCATCTGATGTTCTTACTACACATTGGCAGTTCTTATACAAAGATCTTATGCTTTCTAACAGTTGTCCTTTGATACAATACATTTCCAGAGTTTCCCATAGTACGCCCCTGTTGACTCTATCAAATGCCTTCTCTTAATCTATAAATATTGCGTTTAGTTCTTTGTTGTATTCTATCGCTATCTCACTCATTTGTCTCAGCGTGAACAATGCGTCTGTGCAGCTAACCCCTCTTCTGAAGCCAAATTGTGAGGGGCTCAATTGTGGTTCGACGATGTATCGTGCACGTTGTTCTATTATTTTTGCATGAATATTTCCGGTGTGGCTTAATAACGAGATGCCTCGGTATGTTTCGCACTCTCTTTTGTTGTCCTTGTTTTTCCACAAAAGGTACTATTACTGACTTTTGCCAGTCCTCTGGGACTTCCCCTTCTTTCCACGCTATTGTGAATATTCTATGGAGCCATTTTACCCCAATATCTTTGCATGCTTTAAAATATTCTATGGAGCCATTTTACCCCAATATCTTTGCATGCTTTAATGACTTCGTTGGGAACACCATCAATGCCTGGTGATTTTTTTATTTGGGCTACTCTTGAAAGCCATTTCTATTTCTTGGCTCAATATTTCTGGCTCTGTGATGTCTTTGTCTATTCCTTTATATGTATGATGAGTCAGAATGTTAGGATTGTACAGTTCTTGGAAGTATTCCTTCCACCTATTCTTTCTATCATTTCCATTAAGTAGAGGTATTCCATCTCTGCTGTTTATTATTGCAGTTGGGTTATAGCTTTCGTTTCTCATTCTCATTGCGTTGATACTTTTGAAGAAATCTCTAGGGTTATTCTTACATATGCCTGTTAGGTGTTCTCCATATTTTCGCCAGGAATACTCTTTGGCTTCTTTGACTATTCTTTTTGTATTTCTTCTAGCGAGTCTGTACTGCACACAATCATTTTGGTTTTTTTATTTCAACCAAGTTCTAAGGCATTGTTTCTTTATTTGTGTAGCTTTTTGTAACTCATCATTCCACCATGCTGTTTGCTGGTCTACCTTTGTATGTTTTTTTTTTACTCCGCATACACTTTTTAGATTATCTATCACGTGAGTTTTAAATAACTTCCTTTCTACATTTATGCCATCACTTTTGCTTGGTAGGGTAGTGAAGGCCTTGGCCATTTTTTCATATAGTATATCTCTTATGTGTTTGTCTAGTTTATAAAGTTCAGTTGTGGTTCTTATTTTTGTTTGTTGTTGGTCTTTCTTTTCGTTTCTGTTTTTTTTCCAATTATTTAACCGGACGGTGATTAGTGTCTATATTTATATTTGGTATAACCCTTGCGTCTGTGATGTTTATCGTCTGCCTATGTCTTACCAGTATGTAGTCAATCTGGGACGTAACTGATATATTGTTCAATTTGTACCAGGTTGTTATGTGACTGTCTGTGTTCGTAGCATGAATTAGCTATTAATAGTCCATGCTCTAAGCATAAATTAATGAGTTCCTCTCCGTTGCTGTTACGATCTTTTGTTGTGTCCCCCTGAAGTTTCCCAAACAATGTTCAGGATGTGTTTTTTCCCTCCCAATTCTACCATTGAAATCTTCCATAACAATTAGGTCGTTTTTATTATTAATATTATTTAGAACGTCAGACAAGTGTTCAAAAAATTCACTTCTTTCTTCTATGTTATTAGTGTCATTGCATGGGGGGTAAACTTGTACGTATTATGGTGGTTGTTCTCTCTCTGTCTGTTAACTGTATTCTTACTATCATCTTTGACACGTATTCGACGTCTGATATTAATTTTGTCTTGTTTTGAAGAAACCGACTTCATGTTTTGCTCTTTCGTTTGCACCCACCCCGCTCCATATTAAAACGTAATTGTTAAACACCGCCTTTATGTTGTTTCATGACACAAGACTACAAACTAACTAACCTCACATATATTTCTCTCCAACATTGTCGTGAAACTTTTTTGTGTATGAAAAAGTATTATCTAACCTGCGTCCAGGTAGTAGGATCCATAGATCACGTAATCAACATATTCATTCACTCATTTTCCTTTTGCGCTGAAGTTAGCACATAGGGTGAAGGTCAGATCTCTCCAAAGCTATTCTTCGCAGTTCTTGAATAGTGTGTATATTGGTTGTTTTACTTTCTCTAAGTATTGTTCTTCTGAGTGTTTCTTTTCGTCTACCCCTGGCTCTTTTGCCTGTAGGTATCCATTCAAGAGATTGATGGTGCAACCAACATATGCCTTGAACTTTTAACGAATGCTCTTTTAAAATGATAACTGCTGAAATGTAGACCAGTATAACATTTTAGAATCTCCCTTTATGTATAATCCTGGTTTCTAATCAAGTACAAACAAATCTCTAAATTGGTTCACTATATCCATACTTAGATCTAAGTTCCGGGAATGTCCCCTAAATCACATCAGATAAATGTGTGATACGACAGTCCAAGTAATAAGAACATAACAATGATATGTAAATATTGTCAGGGCATTAGTAACTGTATGTTACAAATATATATACAAAGTATTGACTTAAATAGTGTTATATATGAGAACATAAATACTGACCTTTCCGTGGCATTGTCAGGATCTGTTGTGACTAGATATACTCCCAGTCTTCCAAATATCAATTTCTCCGCTCACATGAATTAACGAATGTCACAGGTTGTGTAACACATTGACAGGCAAACTCATTAGCTCGCTCTGAAAACCCTTCTCGTAACTTAAGTTAGATCTTGTGATTAGCACGTGACTACTCCAACAGAATTGAGCCTGGTCTCACTATGGACGTACTACTCTTGAAATTAATTTAGCAACAAGCGATTCACTGCTCCAATCACTAAATGTTATAGTTATGGAATATTGTTTCAGATTAAAGAGAAATAAAGACAGCATATACATACGCAATCATTGAGTTTATTACTATAATTGAATAAATTAGGTAGCGACCGGTATTTTACATCACATACTGTCCTGATAACGCTAGTCAACATCAAAATTGTACCAGTAATGAAAAATGTTAATCTGAACTAATTTTGGTGTGCTGAGTACGAAAATTATATCTTTAAAATGTTCATTTTCTCTAGTTTTTAAGATATAAGAAACTTTTGTTTATTTTAATTACGGTAGGCCTATATATATATACGACACAATAGCAGTTGTATACTGAACTATTCATTTTGACCAATAAAAATGTAACTAGAAGCATATGGTGCAATATTACCTGGTATTACATCACATTTGTGTATACATATTGTATCTCTGATTCAATTTCGTTACTAGTATTGCATTTTTCCTTCTCAAAAGTGTCTTTGTTAGAAATGTCCAGGACATGTGTCAAAAGTGTGAATCATTTCTGTTATATATATGGCGAAGTTAATTTTTTATCACAAAGACAAAATATATCCAAAGTGATTAAGAAAGCGTATAACTTGTATTGTGGCTGCACAATAGGAGATCAAGATACGAGCTGGGCACCACACATATGCTGTACATCGTAAACTGTGGTTGGCTGGCAGAGCGCATTCCATTTGCAGTTCCAATGATTTGGAGAGAGCCCGCTGATCATATCAACAACTGCCATTTTTGCATGGTGCCTCCAATTGATAAAGGAATACTAAAGAAGACAAAATGGACTCTGCAATATCCAAGCATTCCCTATGTAATAGGCCCGGTACCGCCTAACGATGTCCTACCAGTTCCTAAAGTGTCATAATCTTTTTCATCTGCTTCCGATAACGAAGAAGAGAACATTTCTGAGCCATCGACATCAAAATACTCAGAATTTGAACAAACTAGATCTACAAAACCACACTTAATAACCCAAAGTGAACTGAATGATCTTGTAAGAGACCTGAATTTACTCAAGAACAGTGTGGAGCTTCTGGGTTCCAGATAGTGGAATATTCTACCACAAGGTGTTAAAATTTCTGAGTAAGCCAGACGTCGCTTACTAAATTCCTTTTTTTTTAAATGTAACCTGTTTGTGTGCAACAACATTTCTGGTTTAATGGAAGCCGTCAATATCAGTTACAACCCGGAAGAGTGGAGGATTTTCATTGATTCATCCAAGACAAGTCTTACAGCTGTTTTGAAGGCAATGGATAAAAGACAAACTTTTTCAAAGCAATGGATAAAAGTGATAATGCATTCAAATACCTCTTCAGAAAATGTCAAGCACTTCAGCATAATCTTGGTGTGTTTTATTTCTTAGCTACATTTGTGACGAAATCCCTCCATTTTATGTTGAACAATTGTCGGAGACTTTTGTTTCTAAAGCTGCTTAACTTTTGAATAGACAATACAAATACTGTTCTGAGAATAACAGGCGAAACTTGGAAACGGATAATACACTTTTGCTGATTACCGCAACATACAGAAATCGATGCTTCGACCAAAAGGCCTTTATCAAGAACACAAAATAACACACAAGTAAGAAACGGCAGTGACCACGGTCACATATAAATCGCTATATGAGATAAATCCGGAATAATCTGATAGATGACATACTGGAAGTATAGAGAGAGAGAGAACAAAAAAACGACATGAAGCAGAAAGTTAACAAGACAAAACATTGAAAAATGACAGATTATCGTTATCCATATGGATGACGGTTGTACATCACAAGAGCTGCAGTGTACCAAATTAGTGGATATATCAGTTGTCAAGCTCATATGCAGTCCGTTCATCGGAGGATCACGATTTAATGGCAGTCACTTAGACATCACGGGTACCTAGATGGACTGTGCTAGTGGTCAGCACAAGGAGTTCCAGACCGGTGGTTGATACCATGCAGGTGCCGACAGAATAGCATCAAACCCGCATGACCTTTGTCTGTCGTGTTGTAACGTTTGTAAAATTATTTAGTAAATGACATTACACACATCATGAAACCTCTTCGATGGTGAAGATGGTTTTAGAAAATGTGACCAAACGGATCTGTATGACATATGAACATGTGTATCACATCCTACGTCAACAGCTGACGGTGACAAAATGATTCGAGACATCCTGATGCCGCTGTGGACCAAGATATCCATACGATTCTGGCCACGTCTGTAAACAACCAGAGAGAACCATATAATATGTCACGTGTCAGTGTATCCGACGAAGAAGAAGAAAATGTCGGAATTGGACACCACGAATAGCAGAACTGTGGGTGTGAAAGGTGAAAATAGGTTTGACCTTGTTCATGCCAGTGAAGACTGCACGCTCCATGAAGAGCATACATGAAGATCTTGTTAGGATAAAGGAAAACTATTAAATTAAAATTTTGCTACAGGTCATTCTGAATATTATTTCAGTTGTGAATATATATCCTACACATTTACAGCAATCATAGCCATATATAGATCTAATTACTTCAAGTCTTGGTTATACTGTTCTGTTTATGCCATTCTATGTGAAATAGCTTTTACTGACAAGTATCGCTTTATCTCTAGGCCACATGTGTCTCTATGTTGATTGTTATCACTCTTGATTGCTCACAACCTGTTTTCGTGCCTTGCAGTAGTATCATTAGAAGTTGTTATAGAGCATGTTGGAGTTACCAGTGGTTCAAAAGCCCCCCTCCCCCTACCGTTTTACCAGTAAGCCAGAGCATGCTATTTTGTGATATAGAAGAGGATAACATTCACTTTCCTCTTTTTACATCACAAATAGTTGATCTAAGTTTCTCCTCTTTTTGCAGTTTTTATAACAGACACTAGTTATCTAATATTGTAGTGATACGTGTTTCTCTGTGAGTTAATCATTGCAATATTTACCCCTGTAACATCTTGTGGACTACAGTGTACATGTAATCTTCAATGTTCATCTGATGCGCGCTATGCTGAGCTTTAATCAATCAAAATAATCGATACAAGAATGAAATAATGTTTTCGCTGCATCGATACGCAACTAAACGAGCAAGCCTCCGTTACATAAATAATAATAATAATAATAATAACAATAATAATAATAATAATAAGTACCATTACCGGTTATGGTCATAAAGAGGTGCCACACTTGAGAGACATCAGCACAAAAAAGTTCTCTATCATTACACTTCTATCCTCGGCTATTGAAAGGGGTGTATAAAAATCATGCCCATAACATTCACTGATGTTATCAACCCAAAATTTTCTATATGAGCATTTTCTCCTTCCACAACTATTGTTTCAACTGTCAGTCAGTCAGTTCTTCTTTTGTCTAGTTTGGCAGATAGGGCGGATGTCATAGTTCTCCATGCCCGTCTGTCAACTGTACCTTACAAAAATGATAACGTAAATGTTTGTTTATTTGCTGCAGGACAAATATATTTGGTTTGTGTTCCACATAGATAATTCTTAACAAACGTCTGTAGCATTTTCAAGAAAGCTTGAAGCCTTCTTTCCGTGTCCGCCTTCAGTGTCCAGCTTTCACATCCATATAAAAGTACACTTAGCACTATCGATCTGAATGGATTGATCTTCATTGCAATATTGATATTACTTTTCCAAATCACATTCAACCTTGACATGACAGCCGTCGCCATTTCGAGCTTTAACTTAATCTTATTTCTTGAGCTGTCTAGTCTATATTTTCCGACAGATGGGTGCCTGAATAGTGATCAACTTCTCTCCCGCATGTTCGAGAAATTTCGCTGAAATATTATCTACCCCTGGTGGTTGATTTGATCCTATGGCCGTTGATATTTCCACCCTCAATATTTCTGCATTTCCAAATTCTCTGTTGTTATTAAAGAAAATGTTTTAGAATACTTAAGAGCCTGATGCAATTTCACAGGTATACAAATCTCATAGTTGTTCTTTGTCTGTGTCCTTGTGTTAACATTTTCAAAGTGGCAACGCTATTTTGTTGTTACCGTGCCTCATTTCCTTATGATGAACTCACATTGCTCAGAAGTCCAGTTGTATTTGACTTGTGTTATCTTCTTTATGGTATATTTATGTAATTACTATACTGCCAAGCAACGACAGGATCGTATTTCTTTACCTTCTTGGGTTCTCTCTAGGGCTTACATAGCTTGATTACGTCGTCGGTTGTCCAAACATTGCGCGCTATACTTTTTTCACCTAGAATTGTTACTGTATCTATACACGCATTATTCATATTTTCGGTTAATATGTTGGTGACCTCTTGAAGGCGATTGAGAGCAACGAATCGACCATTATTTTTGTTAACTGTTCGGACCAAATCTCAGGCGAGAGACTTTGTTACGATGGTAATTGGCTGCAGCTAATGACTGACTTGGCTGTTCTTATGAAATATAAAACACACTTCATGCTGATACATGTTGCTGTCCCTGTTTAATCATATCGTATTCCCGTCATCGTTTCAAACTTCGCATATCTCCGCCCATCTCGTTTCGACCTAGGACAACCCAACTGTATCTATCCAGTTCACGAGTAAGCTCCTTGACCTTGCCGCACGCATCTTATGTACGAAAATTCCACGTTCCATTAACACAGTTTGCGCTAGAGCAGTCTAGAATATTATTAATTTGTGCTTATATCCCAGTGTAGCACTTCCATGTGTACAATTTTACTCGGTGGCAGCAAACTCCTCTCTGAAACTTGGTTTATCGTCAAGCAGAAAAACCAGCCGCTATTCTACACAGTTTTGACCGGAAATCAATATATTTAAACTACAGTTTTTGCTACTTCTATACGCTAGATTAAATGCAGTTCATGTGAATTATATACGTTATTCGGGAAACGCAGTCTCTTCTACTTTCAATCGAGTTTTGAGAAACACACTCAAACACTATTATAAAGATTATGCAAATAATGTCAGTAAACTTGTTACTTATATAAACTAAACTATACGAAAATATTCTACACTATACAAAACTTTACTATAAGAAAAATCGTATGACAGAGTAGAAAGACAACAACTTTGGAAAATACTATGGGGTTCCACAACACCTAATCAACTTGTGTAGAAGTAGTTACACAGACAGTCAATGAGTATGAACGTTTGTTGGTCTTACAGATAAATTCCGCATACACACTTTAGTGCGACAAGGATGTGTTCTATCTCAATTGTTATTCATCACATATATCGAATGCATATGTAAAATTGTCAACAATAATGTGACAAACTTAACAACCTCCTGAGTGAACTTCTTTTTTGCAGACGATCAAGCAATAATATCAAAAACAAAACAACAACAACAACAAGATATAGACTCCATGTAACATGTAGTGACGTTAACATGAAGATAAACACAGAAAATAAACTGAGGTAATGTCAGTCGCAAAAACAGAAGCACCACTATTCTAATCAACTTAAACAGGTGAAAAAAAATCTCCTATTTTCAAAAACAAATATTTGAGCATGAATACCAAAACTGCACTATATAAAACGATCATTATACCATCACTATTCTACCAATGTCAAACGTGGACACTAACAACAGAATCCAAAAGAAAACTTTCTACAAAAGAAATGCCTTGTCTACGTAGAATCCTTGGAGGAACAATAAGAGACAGAATCAGGAACGAAAATAACAGAAGACTAGAAAACGCAATGCCAATCCTGGATTATATCAGAAAACAACAGATTAAGTGGTTTTCTCATTCCTCCAGACTACCATGAAACAGTGCCTCTCAAAAAGCATTACTATACAGACAGAATGAATACAAAGCCAGGGGCAGACCTTGCAAACGATGGAGAACAGAAATAAAAGAGTCAGGAGGAGGTTAGCTATTCTGAGAAAACTAAGTGGAGCCACATGTGGAGCCAGTGGGAGTGTACTCAGTAAAGTTTACCGGCCTGGCATGGGACCACACCTGGAGTGTGGTTCAGCTGCGTGGTGTCCTGCATCAAACACCATATTACAAGATCTAGATAAAGTGCAGGGCAGGCACTTAGAATAATGTTGGGAGCAATGAAGTCAACACCCATAGCAGAGATGCAGAAAATGGGAAGAACGCAAACACTTGACGAACGCAAAGACACAAGGGTACTGGTTTAAGCAGAAAGGTTTCGGTGTGTGTCGGGTCATCCGGTCAGGGAAAGATTTAAGAGTCTGGAAATGGGCGACTGAGAGGAGGCAGCTTTGTCCATCAAGCTAATCGACTCTGTAGACAACTTACAGACATACCTGAAGTTGACAGCCCCTTAAGGTCTGTACCAGAACAAACCCCGTGGAGTGAAAGGCATGGAAATGCCAATATACATTCAGACCCATGTGAAAGGAATACTAAGCGAGGATGAACAGAACAGTGTGCAGCGAAGGGCAGTCACCCTCAGTTTCCTGGATGAGGAATATCCACAAGATATATGGGTCAGAGTATACACAGATGGTCAGTACAGAATGCAATGAGGAATGGAGGTGCAGGTGTATATATATAATATCCACACTAGCCTAGAGATACAATCAGAACACCGACAGGGAAATTCTGCAATAATTATGATGCAGAAATCCAGGCAATTAGTGTGGCAGCTAAAAAACTGCTGAACTCCAACTCTGACCTACAGCCTGTGGTATTCCTGACAGATGCAAGGTCAGTGCTTTAAGCTCTCCAGCCTGGAAAACTTTTCCATTGCTTTTAAAGTTTCTTTGGTTATTTTGTCTATATAGATGCTGAATAGGAGCGTGGTTAATACGCATCCTTGTCTGACTCCAGATGTTATATGAATGTGTCTGTCATTACTTCTGGTGTTCTTACTCTTGTTTCGCATCTCTGATCTAGTGCTTTCGAGGATTTAGCTGCGGATCCCGTACTCTTCTAATTAGGTCCACAGTATGTCTGTTAATCTTGTCGAAAGTCTTTTCTTGGTGATATATTTGCTTGTCTGATAGTTTGTACGTTTAATTGTTAAACTGATGGACATTGTGTTTTAAATAAAACATCATCATAAAGTGCCGTCTCCGCAACGAAGTTTGGCTGTAACAGACCTCCAAAATCCCGTCTCTTGTTTTGGTGGTGCAATCTGCTAGACTGTAACCTGTCCATTTTGTGATGTTACTCTTTAAATAAGTACTATTGTTATACATTTGTACAGCAACCTCACTTATTATCGATTAAGATACTGAATATAGTTTGACGACAAGCATTTGAAACTCACTATAGCAATGTCTTGTCATATTTATATTGTTTCAACAACTGAATATACGGATAAAATGTCGTCGTCTTGTTTGGCAAGAAGTCACGATCTCACAGCTGTATACAGAGATAGCATGCAGTGTAAATGTCACAGCGCACTCGGTACTAGAGGAGTGGCGATACTAAACGATAATCGAAACTGTAATGCACTTGTGCTAAACAATGACATTTTGACAGATTTCAAATGGTTCATTCGATAACTGGAAATGGGGCATTGATTTTTGTTAATTATAAAATTATCTTCTTTTTCTTCACAGTACGAATACACCTATATAACAGAGTAAGGTGTCGTTTCTTCACAGTTAGAATACAACAACACAAGAGTAAGTTGTCGTTTCTTTACAGTTAGAATACAACAACACAAGAGTAAGGTATCGTTTCTTCACAGTGAAATTACAATAACACAAGAGTAAGGTTTCGTTTCTTCACAGTGAGAATACAACAAGATAAGAGTAAGGTATCGTTTCTTCACAGTGAGAATACAACACAAGAGTAAGTTGTCGTTTCTTTACAGTGAGAATACAACACAAGAGTAAGTTGTCGTTTCTTTACAGTGAGAATACAACACAAGAGTAAGTTGTCGTTTCTTTACAGTGAGAATACAACAACACAAGAGTAAGGTATCGTTTCTTTACAGTGAGAATACAACACAAGAGTAAGGTATCGTTTCTTTACAGTGAGAATACAACAACACAAGAGTAAGGTATCGTTTCTTTACAGTGAGAATACAACACAAGAGTAAGGTATCGTTTCTTTACAGTTAGAATACAACAACACAAGAGTAAGTTGTCGTTTCTTCACAGTCGCCAGTGTGTTGCCGGGGTCCGAAAAGCGCGCAAAGAATAGCAACACTGTTTACCTGCCATGCATGTCCTAAAAGACGACTAAGGAGGTTATGGGATGAAGTTTGCTGTCCCATCCCATATAGGGTCAGTGACCCAAAGCCATGCTGAAGTCGGATGTGTCCGGCCTAATGGAGCAGATATCGCAGCAATGCTTTAAACCATGACACAATGCATTCCGTTCTCCGGACTGCATCCTGCTAATCTGCAGGAGTTTGAGAACGAACGCAGCAGAAGAAGAAGTTTCTTCACAGTGAGAATACAACAACATAAGAGATTGAGGTATCCTTTTGTGTACAGAAAAATGTAACACCACAACGAATTGAGGTATCCTTTTGTGTACAGAAAAATGTAACACCACAACGAATTGAGGTATCCTTTTGTGTACAGAAAAATGTAACACCACAACGAATTGAGGTATCCTTTTCTGTACAGAAAAATGTAACACCACAACGAATTGAGGTATCCTTTTCTGTACAGAAAAATGTAACACCACAACGAATTGAGGTATCCTTTTCTGCACAGTTAGAATCTGATATCACAACGGATTCAGACGTCCGTTTCTGCGCAGAAGAATGTAATAGCACAACCGATTGAGGCGTCCTTATCTGCACGGTGAATATAAAACAACACAACTGACTGAGGCGTTCTTTTCTCCATCGCACATAGCAAAACGGATAGCACAATAGCAAAACGGATAGCACAATAGCAAAACGGATAGCACAATAGCAAAACGGATAGCACAATAGCAAAACGGATAGCACAATAGCAAAACGGATAGCACAATAGCAAAACGGATAGCACAATAGCAAAACGGATAGCACAATAGAAAAACGGATAGCACAATAGCAAAACGGATAGCACAATAGCAAAACGGATAGCACAATAGCAAAACGGATAGCACAATAGCAAAACGGATAGCACAATAGCACAACGGATAGCACAATAGCAAAACGGATAGCACAATAGCACAACGGATAGCACAATAGCAAAACGGATAGCACAATAGCAAAACGGATAGCACAATAGCAAAACGGATAGCACAATAGCAAAACGGATAGCACAATAGCAAAACGGATAGCACAATAGCAAAACGGATAGCACAATAGCAAAACGGATAGCACAATAGCAAAACGGATAGCACAATAGCAAAACGGATAGCACAATAGCAAAACGGATAGCACAATAGCAAAACGGATAGCACAATAGCAAAACGGATAGCACAATAGCAAAACGGATAGCACAATAGCAAAACGGATAGCACAATAGCAAAACGGATAGCACAATAGCAAAACGGATAGCACAATAGCAAAACGGATAGCACAATAGCAAAACGGATAGCACAATAGCAAAACGGATAGCACAATAGCAAAACGGATAGCACAATAGCAAAACGGATAGCACAATAGCAAAACGGATAGCACAATAGCAAAACGGATAGCACAATAGCAAAACGGATAGCACAATAGCAAAACGGATAGCACAATAGCAAAACGGATAGCACAATAGCAAAACGGATTTTTAAATAATATTCGGCACATTGGATGAATCATCTGCCGAAGACGGATGTGTTAGGCCATTTCCGCAAATAAAACAGCGGCACAACGCATTTCCATTCTCTGGACTACATCCTGCTGGAAATCTAGTAGGACCATTGTCCTGCTTCAATAGAGATCAAGCGGGAGTTTGAGAATGAACGCTGAAGAAGAACAAGGATGACTCTCATGGAAATTCATGGCCTATGCCACATGGAAATTCCCTCAAAATTCAAGCCCGAAGTTGTGTGTAAATTTAAGTTGTTGTCCTATTCTTGCAACACATCAGCAATATTTCAATACATAATAATGTGCAGATGATGTTAGTTTAACTAGCAAAACTAAGGAAAGTTATCAGACATGCATCTCGTTAATCTACACTGTGTTATCAGTACGTTATTAATGTAATAAATAAAAATGACTGACGAAAAATAAAGTTATTCAATAGCAACTACGTTATGTATAGTATAAAGACATTACGTATATTATAAAGACATTACGTATAGTATAAAGACATTACGTATAGTATAAAGACATTACGTATAGTATAAAGACAATACGTATAGTATAAAGACATTACGTATAGTATAAAGACATTACGTATAGTATAAAGACATTACGTATAGTATAAAGACATTACGTATTGTATAAAGACATTACGTATAGTATAAAGACATTACGTATAGTATAAAGACATTAATGAAGGAACAAGAAATCGTAGATGACCGCCTGCGATAGTTTTAAAGGAAGTGATCTTCAGAAAAGGCAGTACGTTGTTAACACAGTCATGTCGGAGCGATGTATAACAGTCGACAGATATTAAGAAATTAGTCGTAAAAGAGGACACCAGAGAATGTTTGTGAACATGACAAGTTTCTCTCAAGAACTATGGATGAGCAATTACGATAATGTCAAACCTGGTTAGATACAGATAGAAGGAATGATTGTACGTGGTGAGCACTTATTAGGCTACGCTACGCAGGCAACAAATGAATAATGAGTAACTACGGTAATTGCCATCAACACCAGATTCTTCACTGCGGTGGGTTTGATATGATATGGAAAATATTGCAGGCTAACTCCATGCACATGATGAGGGACCTGTGTATGGTTTGATATGCTTGAATGAAAGAGGCAAAAAGATCTTTTCATGGCGATATGTTTTCTTGACTACATCGATGAGAAGTGACCTTCGCCAGTCTCATAAGACCCCTGCACATAATTAATTATGACTTCTTCTTCTTCATCATCGTTCTTGATTCAGATACCAGGTTACATCGTTAATGAATTGTGTGATTCGCTTCAGGATATCCATGGAACACCTCAAGTCTGGATGTAGTGCAGTCTCAGCAGACCATATTTTCTCCCTTTCTTCTTGGTAGAGTTGACAGGCATGAAGAATGTGTTCTGTAATTTCTAAGCTAAATCCACAGTTGCACAGGTCTGTCTCACCAATCTTCAGCTTTTGGAACATGTGACTACTCAGTCTGTTGTTGCCAGTTTGTAATCTGAAGATGATGGTTTGTTCCTTGCGTGACATTTGATGGTAGGGGTCATTTGGTTCTGCAGTTGGGTGCATCTGCTTCTACTTTTTCTTATATTCTGCTTTTATCATAGTCTTGCATTCATAGTACGTATTATCACTTTCTAATTGTTCTAGTGATCCCCCTTTCCTTGCCAGGAGATCAGATTTTTTCATTTCCAGGTATGTCACGGTGACCAGGGATCAACTGCAGTACTGTTTCTATGATAGTAATGTTGACATGTAGTAAGCAGGCCGTAAGTTCATTCATGCTCGTGTTCTTTGGATCTTTCACTGCCTGCAGTACTGACTTTGCATCAGATAGAAAGTCTACATATCTGTTGTGACTCGGCAAGATATTTATTAGCATTTTTGCTGCCTCTATATTGGCTTCCTCCACTTCTTCTTTGAAACGTGTGTAATGTTTGCCTGTGGGTATGGATTTTACTTTCTATTTCTTTTCCATCTGGTGTTACTATATATATATATATATATAAATTATATATATATATATATATATATATATATATATATATTCCCACTCATCCATCTATATACTGCATACTCCTCCATACTGCTTATTTCGCTGATCCATCTGTATATACATGTGTCCGTGTATCCTTTGGGTATGCTTTCTGTATGTGATTCTTAGTTGTCTCTTTTAGTACTTGTATAGTAGTTTCTGTTTTCGAAATAATGCTTGGTATATTGTTCATAATTCTTGAGAAGTTTTATTCCTGTCCCAGGTTGGATATGTTTTTAAAGAATTAGGACTTCATTGGATACGTTTTTGATTTTTGTTGCTCACTATTTATACACTTGGTGTCGTCTGGCTATTTTTGGCATACGACTCCAAGTACATAAATAATGACAAAGGAAATCACGATAACAATCAGACACGTAACGAAATGTCCTTAATTAATTCCGTGCAGATGTTTTCTGCTGTCGACGGTGATGTCTGAGGGAAGATTCAAGGACGAACAATGCACAGTGAGCAAGCCAGACTGTTCAGAGTATTTAAAGATGTCGTACCGTCTTTGAAAACTTCACCTGTCACCTCACATTTCATCACGCACGTCGTCATTCTCGTAGAGGCAATCGGGTCACGTTTAATATACAGAATAATCTGGTGAACGGCCCGAGATAAGAAGGGACAGGATTGAATTGATTAAAGCAGTCATTGATACCATACGAGAAGACGAGGAGAAGGTTGAACGAGACAATTTACATATTCAGATAATAGTATAATAGGAGTGACTAGAGGCTATGGGAGAAAGTGCTCTCTCTCTCTCTCTCTCCTGAAAGATCAGAATTACCGCGTAATCATCAACTGACTGGGACACTGATCTT
This sequence comes from Meghimatium bilineatum, assembly GCA_034231615.1. NCBI lineage: Eukaryota > Metazoa > Mollusca > Gastropoda > Stylommatophora > Philomycidae > Meghimatium > Meghimatium bilineatum. The sequence continues at coordinate 14,218,468 of CM067314.1, forward strand.
ATACACTTTTAGATGGCTGACGGAACGACAAGCAGAGCATATATGGGAATGCCCCCAATGCTGTGACGCTTGTTTCTTATCAAGAATAATCTGGATGGCTTGTTTAATTTTGGCAGTGCTGTTGTTGATTTTTAAAATACAGGCTTTCATGGGCATATGAACGATGTACCCACAGATAGCATGCCACAGATGGCCATGACATATAGACATAACGCCTATAAAGCAAGAGGCAGACCATGTAAAAGATGAATCACAGAAATCATAGAAGCCACAGAAATAAACTAACAAACAGCACACAGGAAGACCCTCTCCATCGAACTCTTCTACCCCTGAAGCCGCAAGCAAACAGGGGACACATCGTATAGTTAGATGAATAGATAAATGAAATATCTTTTACCAGGGAATTTGGAATCCAATCACAATCCAAATCAATTATGTTCATCAATTATTGAACATCATGATTATTACAACGGAAAAAAGAATATCGGCATTCAAACTGACGTGTTCTATAATAATATAAAGTATTATATTCAATTATTCAATTCAATTATTCTGTATATATCCTGGCAAATATAGGGAACAGTGAGGTCTTAAGTATGCTGATTAGGCCTATAGAGGATGGTGAAAACAATTTACATAGTTAACTAAAATATTTCGGACATATATAAAAAGACAAAATGGCTTGGAAAGACGCATGTTAGAGAGCAGAATTTCGGGAAGTAGAAGTGGTACACCTAGAAGGAGTTGGATAAATAACATTAAATACTGTATGAAGATATAATTGGAGGAGGCAGGCAGATTGGCACAGGATAGAGTCGGGTTCAGGACATCAATTGCAAAGACAACATTCTGGAAAGAATATGTCACGTGATGATTGTGATGACTTTTGAAAATTGAGTTAGAATTAACCCCATGCCTAGTAGTTCGTAGATGGCTAATAAGCGCTATTCGAGCTGCAAATATCCTTGGACAGTTTGTGCATGGAATGACAACTGTAGAAGAATTTGCTTTATTCGTGACTTACTAGTTACTCTCTAGTATTGAGTAGCTGTATTTCTTCTATTTTCACAAGATGATGCGCATTTTGTGACTATAGAGATCCATGCAGTTCTATTTTGTGCAAGCTCTTCCATGTATCTTGGTCTATTTCAAAGGCAGTGAGGTAAAGACTAAAGAGTCCTTTAGCGTTATTTTTTTTGGTCACCCTTAGATTGTGTACCCTTCTCCAGCTCACCATAGACAAGCATCTTTGGCATGCGATGGTCTGGCATACGTACCAAATGACCTGCCCAATGAATATGTGTCTGCATCAGGATAGTGCCCATGCTAGGGATACCCAATCTGTCAAGGACTGTGGTATCTAGAATCTTGCCTTGCCATCTGATGTTCATAACTTTTATGAGACAAGCTGTGTAAAATTGATTCAGATTCCTCACACGATGTCTATATATAGTCGATGTTTTATTATCGCAGTGAGAGGAAAACAACGTATTTAGAAATCCTAGACAACATACTGAGAGGGCAAGAGTGTATTTAGTAATTCTTCTCAACATATTGAAAAGACAACAGCGTATTTAGAAATCCTTCTCAACATAGTGAGAGGACAAGAACGTATTTAGAAATCTTACTCAACATATTGAAAATACAACAACGTATTTAGAAATCCTTCTCAACATATTGAAAAGATAACAGCGTATTTAGAAATCCTTCTCAACATAGTGAGAGGACAAGAACGTATTTAGAAATCCTACTCAACATATTGAAAATACAACAACGTATTTAGAAATCCTTCTCAACATATTGAAAAGACAACAGCGTATTTAGAAATCCTTCTCAACATAGTGAGAGGACAAGAACGTATTTAGAAATCCTACTCAACATATTGAAAATACAACAACGTATTTAGAAATCCTTCTCAACATATTGAAAATACAACAACGTATTTAGAAATCCTTCTCAGCATAGTGAGAGGACAAGAACGTATTTAGAAATCCTTCTCAGCATAGTGAGAGGACAAGAACGTATTTAGAAATCCTACTCAATATACTGAGAAGACAACAACGTAAGAGGGAAACACCACATCGGATTTAAAGGCCTTTTGCTTCATATTGAGGGCAACAACAAAACGAATTTCTAGGTTCTTTTTTTTTAAAGTGAGAAAACATCAACACAATGGATTCAGGCGTTCTTTTTAACGCCCTTTTTACATGTAAATCCCGTAGCGTCATTTACGTTATCATTTTAAACGTGACATGAAATATAGCAAGCTTACTCATTTATTCAAGCAATTTACATTACAGTTAATGTAAACAAAGATTGAACCTTTTCAATTACCGGTAGAGTTTTCAATCAAAATAGCTGACATCAGGGTGTTCTGTGAATGGTAGCTAGCTATACAGTGTATAGCTATAGCTATACAGTGTATAGCTATACTGCTTTCATTAAAGGAATAGTTTCAGAATTAATTAAACTATACCAAAAGAATGCCAACAATTCTTTAACTTTGCATGAGGAAAGCGAAAATCAGATCTGGTAGTTACTGACATTGAAATCCATATTTGCTACCACGTGTGAAGACAGAACAATATGTTCCATGGAATACAATTGGGTTTCATTCAAATATAATGTTACATTTACATGTATGCAATATAGGTCTGCTTTTAAACAACTTACTTAGTGTAAAATAACACATTACGGTTAGCATCATCTTCTGTCAATCACCTGTCAAACCACTCCATCACCTGTCAAACCACTCCGTCACCTGTCAAACCACACGATCACCTGTCAAATCATTCAATCACCTGTCAAAAACTAGCAAACGTTTTCGAACCCTGTCCCACCATTATTTGTTTAGGTAATGCAATTTACGTAGATTATAGAATTCTACATGTTTTTAGTCGTCGGATCATCATCACTGCAAACTGGACACCTCCATAGTTGCTCCGATCTCTCCTTGAGTGTATCCGACATTACACTTCTGCTGACAGTACCGGTCCTATGCTGGTTGACCATCATTCTGCTGCGCCCTCAAAAATGTTCACTTTTAGGAATCATCATCCACATTAGTCTCACTCTCGCGTGTTATATCTCTTAGCGAATTCAAAACGTCAGCGCGATCCATTGCCCCATCGCCCTGTGCCACCAACGCGCATGATGCCAGTTGATCCGCTCTTTAATTGCCTCGAACACCCACATGTCCAAGGAACGAAAATAAATATAACCTACATCTAAATCTATTCTACATTAATGTTTGATTGAGAAACGGTTAGTGAATAACAACTGAGATTTGATATTTTCGAGATGTGTATATATAGAGAAATCATGAGAAACGCGTGAAAGAAGAAGAAAACAAAGAGTTTCTAACTACAATTAGTATGAAAAATGAACTATTGAAATATTTTTTTTAAACCAACAAATAATGTATCTTTTTCATTAATTTTCCTTTTGCGCTGAAGTTAGCGCATAGGGCAGAGGTCAGATCTCTCCAATTCTGTCTGTTCACAGCTATTCTGTGCAGTCTTGAATAGTATGAATATTGGTTGTTTTACTTTTTCTAAGTATTGTTCTTCTGAGTGTTTCTTTTGGTCTACCCCTTGCTCTTTTGCCTGTAGGTATCCATTCAAGAGATTGGTGGTGTATTCTGTTGGTGTCTGCGCGTAGGACATGCCCGATGTAGGACCAACGGCGTTTTCTGATAACATCTGTGATGAAATTTTGATGTGTCTCTTCTCTGATTTTATCATTTGATTTGAATTCACTCCAATGGGTGTTAGTTATCCTACGAAGACATTTGTTCTCGAAACTCAGTAATTTCTTTTCTGAAGATAAAGAGCTTTTCTAGTTTTCGTGCGTGTGCTGATTGACTTTGACTTCCAGATATTAGACAGTCTGTTAAATGCACTTGATGGTAGTGCAATGCGAGTTGCAATTTCTATCTTGGACACATTAAATAACATGGTACCGTTTTGAAAGCATTACTTGAAGATGGAGTCGAGGGGAAATGATCAAGATATAGGCAGAAATACATGTGGGAGGGAAACAGTGAGGTGGACATGTTACAGTGTAGCACTACAAAAGTAAGATACAGAAGTTGTTCAATGTCTGCTGCAGCTACCATTCGTGTCACCTGATCATGATGATGATAGGCATCCGCTATGCAAACTACAATCAACATTAAAGATCGAATCCAACTTTAATATGTAAGATTGAATTCAAATTTATTATCCAAGGCAGAGTCAATCTGTGAGTTCTAAATCAATCCAACTTGAATATCCAAGATTGAGTACACATTTATTATGTAAGGCAGAGTCAATATCTGAGTTCTAAATCAGTACAACTTTAAGAACTAATACGGAATTTAACTTTTTAGATAGTAAAATTGTAGCTCCTTGTACATCACACAATCCTTGTACATCGCATAGCAATGATTGTTAAAAATCTAAACTCTGTTAACTTTCTTAGTTTCTCTTCTATTAGTTAGTTAATATGAATAGAGCTAAAATTTTGCCGTGAGTTACTAGAACCAGAAAGACTATAAAAAAGCAACTATCAACATTGTAGGCATCTATCAACAAGGGATGCAACTATCAACATGGGATGCAACTATCAACATGGGATGCAACTATCAACATAGGATGCAACTATCAACATGGGATCCAACTATCAACATAGGATGCAACTATCAACATGGGATGCAACTATCAACATAGGATGCAACTATCAACATAGGATGCAACTATCAACATTGTAGGCATCTATCAACATAGGATGCAACTATCAACATGGGATGCAACTATCAACATGGGATGCAACTATCAACATGGGATGCAACTATCAACATAGGATGCAACTATCAACATGGGATCCAACTATCAACATAGGATGCAACTATCAACATGGGATGCAACTATCAACATAGGATGCAACTATCAACATAGGATGCAACTATCAACATTATAGGCATCTATCAACATAGGATGCAACTATCAACATGGGATGCAACTATCAACATGGGATGCAACTATCAACATGGGATGCAACTATCAACATAGGATGCAACTATCAACATGGGATCCAACTATCAACATTGTAGGCATCTATCAACATGGGATGCAACTATCAACATGAATTGCAACTATCAACATAGGATGCAACTATCAACATGGGATGCAACTATCAACATAGGATGCAACTATCAACATGGGATCCAACTATCAACATTGTAGGCATCTATCACCATAGGATGCAACTATCAACATAGGATGCATCTATCAACATGGGATGCATCTATCAACATGGGATGCAACTATCAACATGGGATGCATCTATCAACATGGGATGCAACTATCAACATGGGATGCATCTATCAACATGGGATGCAACTATCAACATGGGATGCATCTATCAACATGGGATGCAACTATCAACATGGGATGCAACTATCAACATGGGATGCAACTATCAACATGGGATGCAACTATCAACATGGGATGCAACTATCAACATGGGATGCAACTATCAACATGGGATGCATCTATCAACATGGGATGCAACTATCAACATGGGATGCATCTATCAACATGGGATGCAACTATCAACATGGGATGCATCTATCAACATGGGATGCAACTATCAACATGGGATGCAACTATCAACATGGGATGCAACTATCAACATGGGATGCATCTATCAACATGGGATGCATCTATCAACATGGGATGCATCTATCAACATGGGATGCATCTATCAACATGGGATGCATCTATCAACATGGGATGCATCTATCAACATGGGATGCATCTATCAACATGGGATGCATCTATCAACATGGGATGCATCTATCAACATGGGATGCATCTATCAACATGGGATGCATCTATCAACATGGGATGCATCTATCAACAGGGGCTTGGTGTTTACTAATTAGGTATGTTGATCATCATCTTCGCACACATGACACTTCCATATGTTCTCAGATCTCCACTTCAGTAAATCTCTCAGGGTATAACGGCTGATGATTCCGGTTCTATGTTGTTTCACTGATCTTTTTGAAATCTTTGCCAGGTGTTCTCTACGGGCCATGCACATCCTCACTCCCAATTCCCGCATTATCGATAATGACTATTGCTTATTGACTTCAAAATCCTCTGGTCATGTGGACTCAGTCCGCACTGCAAGAGCAATGAGTATGTCTGCTCGCTTCATAGACTGACCATCTGTTATGGTGGCGAGGCTAGGTAACTGGTCCAATTGTTGGCGCAATTAAAGTATAGTTCTTCACTGTGACCTTTGTTCTTGTTTCGAGGTATAACATAACCTTTGTTGTGTGATTTGGCAAGCTTCAGGTTAAGTACTTAGAGGACGGTTAGGATTAGAAATAATATTTCTAATGTGTGCGCGCACCTCGCTCAGTGTGTAGCGGGCAGAAATACTGATCACTCACCACAAATAATAGGAAATTGTAAAAAAAAATGTGTAAACTGGAAAACAAACAGATTATGCTTATGTTCATCTGTGTCTAGAGTTGAACTTTTTGACTGTCCGGATGTGACGTCACGGCAGCCATTATTTTCATTGGTGTTACACTGAAATCTGTGACGCTGGATAGTTAAAATTGTCAACAGTGTGCTATTTATAGCACAGTGAAGAACTAATCTGTACTTTTACCCCAATGGTTAATTTGAATCACATTAACAGTCACAGAATACAAATATGTCCGGCTCTGTGGCAGAGTGGTACATGGTGCGTCTGTGACTGTCAAGGTGCCGAGTTCGAACCTTGGCACAGGCGATTTTGTATCTTGACAGTTCAGACAGCAATAGCAAACTACAGAACGTATTTATATTGTCTAGAAAATCACTACAGCCAGAAAATGCTGGATTGATAGCTACGTCCTGAATTTAGCTAGCAAATTTGTGCATACAAATCTGAATAATTTATGAACAACTTATCTAAGTTTTCAGTAAAACCCTTCAAGGTGAAAAGTGAATATTAACATTTTTTAATTGGCGAAAATCAATGTATATGTGTGACGCATGGTCGAGAGGTTAGAGCGTTTAGTCTCACAATTGTGAGGTTTAGAGTTCGACTGCGAAGTTTTCTCTGTCACATTTTAAACAAAACACTCTATACGCGACGTAGCGATAGCAAGGGTGTGCGGCCTTACATAAGATATAGGCATAAAGTCCGGCAACTGCCTGTCTAAACATGTAGATGTACAGGTTTTGATTTTACTCGTATATTTACTCTAATTAATTATTAAAGTCCATGAAATTTCAGTCACAATAAACATATGCTGCCATCTACATTGAACTAATAAGAGTGTATAATCAGTTAAACAGCATAATATTTCTACACAGCAATGAAATATATCCAGCGGTCTCACAGATAACTTAGTTTCCTGAAATCAAATAAAGCAACTACTGACTATAAGGTCACCACACATTTTGCTAGCCGATCATCACAATACACATTAGCCGTGTTTTTAACAATATCAACCAACTTATGCTTTCGTCCGTGAAAACACGTTTCAAGCGTACACGCAACAGGGCACTTCAAACTTCAAACTAGAAATCACTAGATACACACTGTCACTGGGAGGACGGTCACAAAGCTTAACATCTCACGAAAGATGTGAGGGCAGGTTTGAAAAGCCTATGTTAGTTGGTTTGACGACGTAAGCTAGACATGTCTGTGCCCGCAGTGTCGTCTCACCATTAGCTTTACGGTTACAAGAAGATAATAGGTGATGCATTACTTCTGGCGCGTGTTATAGATACTTCGCTATCAACAAGTGATATTCTATATATGTCTATCTCCAAAGAGTGTCATATACAAATAACTATCAATAACATTGACAATCCACGTATGACATGATTGTTACTAATGGTTCACTAACAAAAACTGTCCTATTAATACTTCATACTTCCTCAAGTTCAAGGTAGTATGATTGTATAGAATAATCTTCCAACGCGGATGCAGACAATACGCTATACCGTGACCTTATGTTAGACTATAAGACATTTCAACAGAAAATGTAAACATGACCTGAAAGGCCCATTTTGATTATTTTTGTGCGTTTCTTTGGTTAGCATTGGCTATTTCTGGCATGCGACTCAAAATATATAAATATCGACCACGCTAAATCATGACAATAATCAAAAACATAACTAATGAATTCCTTAATGTTTTCTATTCTGTAGACGACCAGGGCCTACTTTCATGCCGATGTTTGGTAGAAATGTAGCGCAGTTCTGATGAGATATTAGTGTATTACCCTGCTCAAAATAGAAGCAAAAGAACAGTGCTACATGCATGTTGTAAGAAGCTACTAAGGAGGATTTTTTGTTGGAAAAGAGGAGGGGGGGGGGGAATTGTTGCTTTGGCTGTTCTATGATCTTACTGGCATAGTTGACAAGACATAACTTTATCTGCAAGAAGTCAAATGATCGGGTACTTGTCACTAATCGCTTTAGAATGGATCTGGTATGCAGGGGTGGTCGGATTCAAATAGACTACAATCATTACAGTCAATGGAAATAGCTTTCAAAAATATGTCCTAAAGACGTGAACATTTTTGTTTGCAAATTAGTGTGCTCTTGTAACTGTTAATTCTAGAAATAATGGTGGCTTGTGCTCTTGTAACTGTTAATTCTAGAAATAATGGTGGCTTGTGCTCTTGTAACTGTTAATTCTAGAACTAATGGTGGCTTGTGCTCTTGTAACTGTTAATTCTAGAAATAATGGTGGCTTGTACCCTCTTGTAGCAGGGCAATGCTCCTACTAGATACCCAGCAGGAATAGTCTAGAGCAGTGTTTTCCAACGCCTCACAGCAGTGCCCACGATTACAGGGGGCAATATGATTGTTCAGGGGGGCAATTGGAACAAGTTGTAATTAAGTTTCATTAGGGAATAATACCATTTTTGAATATAAATAAAATATGTATATGTTAAATAAGGGGGGGGGGACAAAAGAATTTTAGAAAGGCTTAGGTGGGGCATGCTACTTCTTCTTCTTCTTCTTTCGTTCACTTGAAACATGTCTATATCTGTAATTCTGTCTCCTTAATAAAACTCACACTTGAAACATGTTTATATCTGTAATTCTGTCTCCTTAATAAAACTCACTGTCTTTTGTAGTTCATACAGTGTCCCATAGCTCTATTCCCTTGCCTCCTGGCTCCTCGAGGCAATTGAGAAGGACTTTCAGTAACTGAGGTTGGGCCCTTTCGAGGTATAGGGCCCGGCACCATCCCTGCCTGAACGTCCGCCACAGGGCAGGCACCATAACTTTTTATAGATACAGACATGTTTCCATTGTGTTTTGTGCGTGGAATCCTGATTATCTGTGCGCCTTTTGGCTGGATGTCTCCGTCTTCAGCACTCTGCTTACTTGGGCAGGACTATGGTCCTGCTCGAATGGGACTGCCCGACCAGTCTTAGTTTCCAGCCCCTGATGGCTGAACTAAGCCCCATCACCACTGCACGGTGCTAGCCTTGATGGGGGGGGGGGGGAGCATATTACAAAAATTTTTCGGGGAAAACTGGTCTAGATAATGGAAATGCGTTGTGTCGCCGTTTTATTTGCGCCAATGGTCCGACACATCCGTCTTCGGCGATGAAGTCATAATGTCAAGCAGTGATTAACCATGTTATATACGTACACGGAAACACTATGAAACAAAAACATAAAACTACATTGTGGAAAAGGCCTAATGTTGTGGACACTAAGTATTACACCTCTAACAGCTTTGTATGTCCCTGTGTGTGTTTTTATTTTAAGGAAACTAGCCACTTAAACAAAAAAACAAATATGAGTGTCAAACATTGACATTGTTCTAACGATTGTTTCCCTTGATTGTTGACTGAGTATTCAACAACCGCAGACCAGACCCATTTGCCTCAAGACAATTTAGTGACAAGTACCGAGGTTTGATACGGGGCTGCGATGTTTTGCTTACAAGTGTACTTTCGACAATCACTGTCACAGATATGAGTTTGAAGATATGAGTAGTACTCTCGTGATGTGGCGTGATCCTCTATTGAAAGGGACGTAGGGGAAAACTTGAGTACAATCAAGTCAAATCTCTGTGTTTAGAGCCTAAAATGTAAAGGCAGTTTCATGATGTTTCATGTCTTATTGGTGTACGAGAACGAGGCACTGCAGACTAAAAGCATATTTATACCAAATTGGTGATAATGACACCGAATTGGTTTAGCCTGCATGTGCGGAGCAACAGCACCGACACCAGAACACATACTACAAAAATATGCAGAAGAATATTGTGACACTGGCTTGACATTTGATCTTGTTGGCTGCTAACAACAAGGCATGTTAACGCTAGGAGACTATGTTTAAATAGTATATTGTATGCTGACAACAGTAAGCGGGATAACGTTATGAGACTATCCTTACATAGTATCTTGATAACACACAACAGTAAAGCAGCACAACGCTATGAGAATGTCGTTACATTTTATCTGGATTGCGTACACCATTTTCTTCTACCACCAATGTATTTATATATCCAGTCCTACATTAATCAGTGAAGGCAGTTTGTATTAGGTCGTTATGGGTTCCTCGCAGTATATATATATATATATATACACGGATAGTTTAGTTATTAGACACGTGCTTAGTACTTGAAATCCACATTTTAGTATGTACGGGAGACGCGCAGTGCAGCGGTTAGCGCACTGGCTCCGCATATAAGTGGTCCTGGGTTCATTTCCCAGATGAGGAGGAAATGTTTTTTCAGATCGCAACGGCTCCCAGGTTTACCCAGCCATAAATGGGTACCGGATTAATCCGGGAGGTAAAGACTGCGAGGGAGAGGAGATGGCTACCGCCCTCATTTGCAGAGCAACTGAAATGTGAGATCGCTAACATCTCACATCCCTGTTGTGTGTTGTTCGTCCATCACAAGTGATGATGACCATTTGTTACATCCACTTTTGAAAATTCAATTTTAGTTATGTACTTGATTATGAGTTCGTAGATGGCTAATGAGCCCTATTTGAGCTGTAAATGTCCTTGGACAGTTTGGACATGGAATGACGACTGTAGACGGATCTTGGTCTATCCGTGACTTCCTAGCTGCTCTCCGCTGTTGAGCTGCTGCATTTCTCTTCTTTTCACAAGATGATGCGCTCTTTTTTCTAATTTTAGAACGCCATGTAGATCTATTTTGTACAAGTTATTCCCATGTATCGTGGTCTATTTCAAAGGCTTTCAGTGAGTTCTTTAACGAGTCCTTGTAGCGCTTCCTTTGGCCACCTTGAGATCGTATACCCTTCTCTAGCTCACCATAGAGAAGTATCTTTGGCAGACGATGGTCTGGCATACGCACCAAATGACCTGCCCAACGAATCTGTGTCTGCATCAGGATCGTGTCAATGCTTGGGATACCAGCTCTATCAAGGACAGTGGTATCTGGAATCTTGTCTTGCCATCTGATGTTCATAACTTTTCTGAGACAATTTGTATGAAAATGATTGAGTCTTTTCACATGACGTCTATACACAGTCCATGTTTCACTAGCGTATAATAGCACTGGAAGTACCACTGCTCTGTAAACTTTCAGCTTAGTCTGTAGGTTAATGCCATTTCTACGACAAACATTTGCGTACAATCTGCCGAAAGTACTGCTTGCTTTGGCTATCCTTGTATACACTTCATCATCAACGTTGGCATTTTGTGATAACGTACTGCCTAGATATGTGAATCTATTCACAACTTTCAGTGCTAAACCATTTACCTTTATGCAGGGCTCGAGATAGCTTTCGTCAAGTGCTGGTTGTAACATGACTTATGTTTTCTCTGTGTTAATGGTAAGCCCAAAGTTGGTACAGGCTTTAGAGAATCTGTCTATAATACATTGTAGATCAGCTTCAGAGTTGGCATTTAGTGCACAGTCATCAGCAAATAGAAGATCCCTGATTGTATGTGATTTAACTTTGGTTTTTGCCCGAAGCCGCCGAAGGTTGAACAATTTTCCGTCTATGCGATATGTGATTCGTGGATTTGAAAATGACTTGCACTGGGGATTTTGATTAAAGTGAGGAAGAGTTAACACGCCTACGGCATTAATAAATGTTATATGTTACTTTACTTACTTTATTATGTAGGGAAGACCATCACAGTGAAGAGTAGTGCTTTTGCTGTTACTACAAGAAACATGATTGTGGAGATTCTGGCAGTAATGAGTACACAGAGGACACCTTATGTCTGCATCCTTAGTGACTCGATACTTAATGACTCGATGACTTAGTGACTCGATGACGTAAAAACTCGATGACTTAGTGACTCGATGACTTAGTGACTCAATGATTTAGTGAGCATGAACAGAAAATTGCAAATGGCATGCGTTCTAAATTTTTTTCTGTAGTGTTCATTCTCAAACTCCTGCAGAATCTCTCGTATAATAGAGCGCATTGCAAACTCCTGCAGAATCTCTCGTATAATAGAGCGCATTGCAAACTCCTGTAGAATATCTCGTGTAGCAGGGCGCATTCTCAAACTCCTGCAGAATCTCTCGTATAATAGGACAAATTCTCAAACTCCTGCAGAATCTCTCGTATATTAGGGCGTGATTTCTAACTCCTGTAGAATATCTCGTGTAGCAGGGCACATTCTCAAACTCCTGTAGAATATCTCGTGTAGCAGGGCACATTCTCAAACTCCTGTAGAATATCTCGTGTAGCAGGGCACATTCTCAAACTCCTGTAGAATATCTCGTGTAGCAGGGCACATTCTCAAACTCCTGCAGAATCTCTCGTATAATAGGACGTGATTTCAAACTCCTGCAGAATATCTCGTGTAGCAGGGCACATTCTCAAACTCCTGTAGAATATCTCGTGTAGCAGGGCGCATTCTCAAACTCCTGCAGAATATCTCGTGTAGCAGGGCACATTCTCAAACTCCTGTAGAATATCTCGTGTAGCAGGGCACATTCTCAAACTCCTGCAGAATATCTCGTGCAGCAGGGCACATTCTCAAACTCCTGCAGAATATCTCGTGCAGCAGGGCACATTCTCAAACTCCTGTAGAATATCTCGTGCAGCAGGGCACATTCTCAAACTCCTGCAGAATATCTCGTGCAGCAGGGCACATTCTCAAACTCCTGCAGAATATCTCGTGCAGCAGGGCACATTCTCAAACTCCTGCAGAATCTCTCGTGCAGCAGGGCACATTCTCAAACCCCCGCAGAATCTCTCGTGCAGCAGGGCACATTCTCAAACCCCCGCAGAATCTCTCGTGCAGCAGGGCACATTCTCAAACCCCCGCAGAATCTCTCGTGTCGTAAGTCTGTTGTCCTTGTCGATACCTAGTAGGATGTAATCCAGAGAATGGATATGCGTTGTGTCGCCGTTGTATTTTCGCCAATGGCCGGATACATCGGTCTTCGGCTGAAAATGGCTCGCATTGATTAAAAGTGGCTCGAGGCAATGAAGAGTTGGAAATTGAAATGCTCATGTTCATTTTCATTATTGTTCATGTAAATGTTCACGGTAATCAGAGAACAGAATTGTTGGTCGCAATGCTACTGAATGTTCACGGTAATCAGAGAACAGAATTGTTGGTCGCAATGCTACTGAATGTTCAAGGTAATCAGAGAACATAATTGTTGGTCGCAATGCTACTGAATGTTCAAGGTAACCAGAGAACAGAATTACTGTGGGTGAGCGTTTGAAGCAGTGAACTGGGATGACATTGTGAACGTACGAGAAAAACACAGATAAATCAAATTACTGATCGTCATGGTTCCTTTGCCATGTCCATAATATATTAACTGAGCTTGAAAGGCTGCATTGCTAGAAATGAGTGTGTGTAGGGGGGGGGCGGGGGAGGGGGTTATGAGTGGATATTTTCTTCTCAGCTATTTATTCATCTTCTATACCATAATGTTAATATGTGCAATTCACGTTTTATAATATTATAATTGATAGATATAAGAGGATTTGGTAGAAAAACTCTTTCATTAACTCTCCAGAATTTAACCGGTACAACATAACTTATTTGGTAAGGTTGTATCACAAAATGCTACCAATGTCAACGAAAAAAACATCATATCCAAAGTATCTTCATTCCAACCCTGTGCTACCAATGTCAAACATGGTCCTTAATAACAAAACATAACTGGTTACAACAGTCTCAGAAAAGCCACAGGAGTGACCAGAAGACACAGAATTAGAAACGATGTCATAAGAGAAAGAGTGGGTGTCATATCAATTCTACAATACATACAAAACCAACAGATACAATGGTTTGGTTATCTGGAAAGAATGCCGTGTGATTCATTAGTTTATAAAGCATATATTATAACCAGCATTAGCGCAGTGGTTAGCGCACTGGCTTCGCATATGAGTGGTCCTGCGTTCATTCCCCAGTTGAGGCGGAAATATTTTCAGATCGCAACGGCTCCCAGGTCGACCCAGCCTTAAATGGGTACCGGATTAATCCGGGAAGTAAAGACTGCGAGGGAGAGGAGATGGCTACCGCCCTCATTTGTAGAGCCTGTAAAATGTGAGATCGCTAACATCTCACACCCCTACGGCATTAATAAATACTATGGGTTACTTTTTTTTTACTAAAGCATTTATGAAGAGAGGAGAAGCAGAAAGATGAGACAATGGTAGACCTAGAGTACGCTGGATCGACAACATCAGAGACATTACACGAACACCAAATAACATTATCTGAAGCTGCCAGAAAAGCGAGAACAAGAACATTGTATCTCCCTAGACACCCGTAGAGGGTAAAAGAGGAAGGAAAGAAGAAGAAGTATCACTTTACAACTCTTCTATAGTGGTTGTCTTTTTCAGTTGTTGTTTTAATTGTCGATGTTATGGTCCGTGGTTCATTTTCTTCCTTCTCGTATAGTATTTCCAAATCTGCAACTTCTGTTGTTGTTATAAGCACTCCTTCTGACGTTCGTTGTGAGGCTGGTCCCATTTGAAACCTTAACTGAACTTCTAAAAGAAAGGAAACTGTATTACACATATACATCTTTAATAATTACTTTCTTTCATGGACACAAATTACGTGAGGACAACCTATGTTATGACATAAAACACATTATTTCAGTCTTTATACTCACAGGAAAGGAGGCAGTTGATTCCCTGGCTATAGGCTTACCGTCTATTGTTTCTAGCATGAAATCAAGGGGTCTAGCTCAGCTATCTGACCTAACTAATTATCACTATAAAAATAGTTCAAAAATCACTATAAACCTATCCTTCATGTCAATAATTAGCAGTTGTCGAGGTTAATTATATGATTGGTCCGCCTATCAAAATAAGATCGAAAATAAAGTTGGTGGTGACATTGATAACGTAATGTTCAATGTTTATAACGTTGGCGCATCAATTGGCTAATGAATTTACACAATTTAACAAGGGATGTGAATTTGATAACGTAGTTTTCATAGTTTATTCACTAAGTCATCCCATTGGCTTGAAAACTGTCATCTCGCACCTACCGAAAATCATCGCTGCCAAGGTAACATTGAATTTGGGTAACTGGTAACTGGGTATTCAAGAAAGGACAGCAGGTTCATCCACATTCAGTGCCTCCGGCTGGTTACATTCCAAAAACAGATTCAAAAATTTAGTAACACTTCATACAGGTTCACTCGGTGAATAATGCTTCAAAAAGGAAGGAACTCTGAAACTCTGGTAAGACTATACAAATACTCCGCAGTTTCAAGAAACAAAACTACAAATACTTCCTCTGCAAATTTAGCTCTCATTTGTTCAATGCAAAGACATCAAATGTACCACTATAAAACACTGGGCGATCATTCGCGTTGGAGAGAGCTAACAACCACTCTGAAACCTAACTAATGACTAAACGAACCCTTCGGTGGTAAGGAATACACACTCAAAATGTTTTCAGTGCTCTGATGCACTGAGCATATGACGACGATTCAGAATATAGTTTCTCACTTTCCCTACCTCTATTCTAAGACGAAGATTTCGTAGGATGGATTTCTAATTCTCTCGAATTTCATCACTCTGTTTGATATGTTCTCCCTCTGCCCAAAAATCATCAGAATATTTCATATTCTGGGACGATTATATTCTTTCAGAAGCAATTTTATCAAAGGTGAAACATACATGGTGGTACGTTCGCGACAACCTACACAAAAACCTGACTAATTTATTCACTTTCTATAAACTAATTAATAACCTTTCTACTGCTATTTTACTACCAACATATAAGCCTTTATCACAACCTACGCCTACTCACTCCTAATTCTAATATTCTATCTATAACACTAGAATTCACAATATTTAGTAATACTCTACAATAATATAGGAGTTTTTAATCAATCCAATATGCGACGAATTCTTCCAATATTACGTTGTACATCTTGCACTTCAAAAATCCTCTTTACAAAAACTATAGAGTTCGAGAAACTATGTCCTGCTTCATGGACAGTTCCCCGATTAAATCTTCACTACATAGCTGAATTATTACTTAGTTGCTGGCGAATAAACGATTGATCACTCAAGATTGACTACAATCCGTTATGTTCATGTTTTTGGACGTATTTTTGAATCTCAATCTTGCTGAATACTCACACTTTTGTCCGCAAAAAATTTCCTACTAACTAGTTTTACCCTAGTTTGCGCCACTCAAGGTAGTCAACAATGTGTTCCAGAATATTCTACTCTATACGCATCCTTTCTTAAACTAACAGTTCTTGCAATATTTTATTTTTCCTTACCATTTTCGTGCGTAAGTTACGGCTGGTTTAATATTCACGCTAATTCCGTCAATAACCCTGTCTCGTTAACATTTACTAATAATTATTTTCTTACGGTGTCTATTTTTTGTTCTCTACTTTTTAAAAGTACTATCTGGGCAAAATAAAGGACAGCTGATTTTAGTAGTATCCTTTGTCAATTTTCCTTATCTGACTTCCTGCAAGCCCGCCAGTCTGTCACAAGAGCTGCTCTATGCTTAGAAGATTATTTATCAACCAACAAAGAATTGGACCTGTCAATCATTGAGTAATAATTGATACACTCAAGTGGAGATCCAAACTCCTATGGACGAGCGTGGATCGGAGTGCAATGATGATGATCGGTTGACTAAATAACATTTTTTAGAGCAGCGGAACTTAATATTTAGATAGTTTCATAACATCATTGTGCCTTAGTTTATATGATCAAGGGATGGATGTTCCAGAAGGGAATCACGGGCAGCCATGAACTTTGGAACAGACGGCACATTATTAAAATAACAAAATAATAAGACCAAACTTCAGGATAAAAAATGTTTACAGTATGGTGTATATACCCTAGTACTACACTGAGTAAAACACTACGCGGTGTTTGTTACTTGTAGAGACATATTTCTTTTTACAAGACTCTTTGTCAATGACTTATTATGTTACAGTATACGGTATTTTATTTAAGCTTTACATACTCATTTCTGTGGTCTATGTGTGAGGTTGGTTGGTTGGTTGGTTGGTGATCCAGCAGTCCATGGGAATGTGTGAGGTAAATCTAACAATAACAATATACAACACTCAAGTATTGAAATAAATTCACATTTCAGGTGGGTATTGATTATTTTTTTGTTTATTAATACACGTTTAAACCATATAAAATACAGATTCTGGCTCAAAACTTGTCATGTTTCCATACGGCTTTTTAAATTTAGCATCAACTTTCATTCATTCTGCAAGTTTACGCTGAAAAATATCTCAGCAGAGTGTCTTTTTAAGGCGACTGTAACGATCTCAATCTCCATGCAGTTGACACTTTCTTGTAGAAACATTGATCAACAATTAAAGAAAAATTGATGGACAAATGTTTCCATTTACAAAAGAACTAGTCAAAAAAGAACAGATTCTTGAAACCAACGATTCCCTGGTCTGATCGAACAGCCCAGCTCGGGGAATAAAAACAATAGTGGTACCGCTGCTAATCGCTGCTATTCATCAAGGTGAAGGTTGTATTCAAGAAATTGTATTAAAATATAAAGAACCACTAAAAACAATGGTTCAATTTAAAATTTAAGTGAGAGGTCAATAAAGAAACGGTTCAACTTAAATTCATAAACACCTGAAGAAAACAAGTCACAAGTAATATTCATGACGCATGACACATGTTAAAATCAAATATTTATGGCAGGTTTTTTTTTCTTTCGATCGATTAAATAGCGTCAAAGGATAGCCTGAAGCTTAACAAAGAAAGTCGAAGAGATTCGCGAACAAATACTGGAATAATCTGCGTACCTCTATTTAGAATCCAGTTGACATAGGGGAGCACACAAATTATATATGCCAACATTAACGTGGGTATGGGCCCAAATATCTATTAATAGGAGCTTATGTACCACTCAAAACTGAAATCTGTGAATAGATCGTGTACAGATTCAAACAGCTCAACAGATATTGTAGATCATTATATTTTAAACTCTGCTCTGTATATACATTTGCAGACACAGCGCTGAATAAAATCATTCTCAAATTAACTGTAATGAGTGAGCATAATGACCAGCCAACAAAGAAATAAGAAAGTGAAGCCATCAACAGTCTTCCAAACGGTGTTGTTGTTGTTTTGTCAATCACAAATGATGAAGACCATTGTTACACCCCCTGTTTAAATTCAGAGTTATGTCCTTGGCTATTGGTCGAGTTCCTAGGCGATTCATATTCTAGTCGCAAATGCGCTTTGACAGTTCAGGCATAGGATGACCAATGTAAATGGTTTTTTTAATCTACCAGTGACTTTCTAGCTTCTTGTTCTGCGTTCGTTCTCAAACTACCAGTGACTTTCTAGCTACTCTTCGCTGTTAAGCTGCTGAATTTCTTCTCTTTTCACTAAATTTGATTCGTCTTTATTGGTTGTAGTGCGTCATGTAGCTCTATTTTGTGCAAGTTCTTCCTATGTCTTGGTCTATTTCAATGGCTTTCAGTAAAGTCTTGTAGCGCGTCAGTGAGGTCTACGATTCATTGTAGCGCTTCGTTTGGCCATCTTGAGAACGTATGTACATCTGCAACTCATCATAGTGGAGCCTCTTTGGGAGTCGATGTTCTCGCATGCGTACCATGTGACATGTCCAGCGAATCTGTGTCTGCATAAGAATAGTGTCAATGCTAGGAATGCAAGATCTGTCAAGAACAGTGGTATCCGACGTCGTCTATTGTCATCTGATGATCATTTCGTTTTTTGTGAAATGATGTGTGAAAGTGATTGAGCTTGCTCGCACGTAGTCTATATAGAACCCATGCTTCATCAGCATATAACATCACCAGAAGTACCACTGCTCTGTAAACTTTCAGCCTAGTCCGTATACGTTAATGTCATTTCTATTTGTGCTAGATTAATTTCCGAGAAGTGCGCGCACATTCCATGTATCTAACGTCAGTGGGAAAACCTTTTCCCTTCGAGTGAATTTTCCTGCATGTGAAAATGATTTAGAACTGGGGATTTTGACTCTATGTCCACCGAGCCGCTAATATCTACATTTTGGAGACCTACTATGCCGAAAAGCCGCTAAAATTTACATTTTAATATGAATTTACTATCATGTTCGGCATAGCAGGAAAACCGTACAGAGACAAAGAGTTTTAAATTAAGTGAGAAAGAGTTGTGTAAAGCGTCGACCTCACTCTTTTGTCGGACCTCACTTGAAACCAGTGGCAAGACGAATCAAGACGAATAAAGCTGAAGTTCGATACAGTGGACGACTATAGTTTTCTACGTATTTCACCGTGCTCTATGTGGTCCAGATTGTGTTACTGGAATTTGCCTTTATACCAGTGTGTCGATAAATTATCGTGCCTCATACGCGTAAATTCACTGAAAAGTAATTTTACGTGTAATTGTTGAAAAGAGTGTCATTCTTGTTGAAAGTGGTCCCTATATATCATCCCCAACTTTGTCACAGCTATCATCAAAGAAAATCTTGTAGCTCTACTGCCACATTATAATAGCTGATACTCCAGTTCTAGAGAAATAGTTAAATTATCCAATACATGCGAGATACAAACATTGTTACACTATACAAGAACAAGGGCGATATATTTGGCTGTAACAACTACAGAGGAATATCATTACTTCTGCTTGGAAAGGCGTTCATGCATGTAAATTTTAAACGGGTACATAGCCAGCATAGCGCACACTTCCAGAGTCACGGTTTAGATTCAGATCTGGTAAATCAACCACAGCAGTGATCTTCACTATGCCTGACAGCTTTATAGCCAGGAGTAGAGTTAAGAAAGGACATATTTTTGTTTAAACACTGTTTGGGATTTGATTTTCTTCTCCGCCCTTTTAAATGACACCTTTCGAAACTCCATAATTGACGTCTTAATTCGCATAAGATATGATGGCTCTGCCCGTCTTATAGAAAATATTAAGACAAGTGATGTCTTTCTATGAAGTTTCTGTACGCTGGCGATGCAGCCATAGTTGTTCATAAAGAATCTGTAATGCAAGATCTGATTAACACCTTGGCAAGGGTGTGTGACTTGTTCTCGCTATCAATAAACGTCACAAAAAGTGGACTCTTGTATCAAAATATCATGTACTGATAGAGTATCAAAAATAATGCTGTGCAACCTGCAACTTCTGTCAGTACATAGCTTCAGCTATCTGAGACCCACAGTCGCTGTTGTTTCCTTGCCGTGCCAGGTTGTCAAACTGTTTAATATTTTCTCACGTTGTCGCCCTCTGTCTCTGTTGCCTTCAATTTTGCCTGTTGTAACTATGTTCTCTAAACCTGCCTGTCTCGTGAAGTGGCAAAACAAAGAAGATTGCCTTTTTCTTATATTGTTGATTAAGGTCCGTTTCGCATTTGACTCTTTCAACAGTAGCATTTTAATATCCCTCTCTGACGAAGAAAAAAATGTTCGAGTAGGAAACTCTGTCACAATTTTTGGTAAATTGTCATGGAGAAGATGAACCAACAAGAAATCAACATGGGAATAAACATATCGATATACCGGCCATCTGTACACAGTGCTCTCCTTTATGGATCTGAAACATGGACACCATACTCACAACAAGAGCAGAGATTTAAACATCTTTCATCTATGTCTCCGAAAAATTTTGAATTTCAGGCGTCAGGATAGGGTTACTAAAATTGAGGCCCTGTAGAAAGCCAGGCTTACAACAATATTTTCCACATTCAGTCCCAGAAGACTTATGTGGCTTGGGTATAACCCGAGAATAAACACCAGTCACATCCCATGCCAAATACTGTACGGGAGTGGGGGGGGGGAGGTTTCTCACATGATGCTAGAAGTAGAAGCAGGGATTTATACATATCAAAAATGAAAACTTTTGTCATCGCTACTGACAACTCGCAGAAGCTCATAGTGGAACCCCTCACATGGAGAACAATCCTGCGTAGTTGTACTAATGTCCCGTGAGAATTAAGTACTGAACACAGCGAAAGACATGACACCTTGTTGAAGACCTAACTTGAGAGTAAAGTCAAAGGGAAGCGAACAAGAGGTACGCAGAGATACAAGTGGGAAAGTAACATCACAAGATTGACAGATTGCAGTCTAGCAGAGTGTACCACCAAAACAAGAGACAAGGGGATGTTGAATGTCTGTTGCAGCCAAACCTTCGTTGTGGAGACGGCACTTATTGATGATTATGACAGCAAAAGAACAAATGTGCAGTGTTGTCATTTGTCCATGCCTATTCTGTAAAACACTAACTAAATCATGGATCTGAAGATTTAGCATGAAAACATATAGGCATATTCTGCTCCTACCCGATTGATTGCATTTGGTACAGGCTTGTTTCAGATCGTCTGTCAAAATGAATAAAACCATATAAAATATTGTCATGATTTAGACCTATATACCTATAAAGTGATTGATACACTTTTACACTATTGTCTATTGTCTTTCCCTAGGTGGTTTGTGATCCACTCTTGCCGTTAAGCGTAGGGGTGATTGGAGCTCTAGCTTGCGTTCTATCGCCAGATGTGTGGCCTCGGCTGTGCAATGACCGTGTCTGTACAGAATGTCCCTGACAACTCGCAATCCATCTTTTCCGTGGTCTTCCTCTGGCTTTGTACCCTGAACTCATTTGGTTATATGCGTGGACGGGCAACTTTTCTTGATGCATTCTCATAATGTGGCCAAACCACTTGATCTGTTCTCTCTCTATGTAATCTATACAAGATATTATACCTATTCTTTCCCTGATATATTCATTTCGCAATCTGTCAAACCTGGTGACACCGGCAGCTTTCCTCAAGCATTTCATCTCACATGTCACTTTTACATGTCACTTTTACACTATTTGTTGTTAAAGATATACTTGTTAAAGACTCCTTGTTTAAGATATTAAATTTATATTTTAATGCAATGCTTACATTGCCTAAATGAACTACTCGTCAATGGTTTCTGGTTCCGTTGTTGTACCTAAAACCTAACTTCACCGGCTTCGATGTCTATCTTCGGATCCGTTTACTTAGATACAATAGTTTTGTTATATGTGACATTGCTATGTTTATGATTGCAACCTCCTGGTGTCAATTGCGTTGAATTGTTCTGTTGCCGTTTTGCAGGAAAAGAAAATAGGAGGCAATGTTCAAGCAAACAACGAACAAATTGGAGGGTCAAGTACTTGACACACATCCTGCACACTCTAAATTAATGGTTCTTAAACTGTGGTCCCATGAAAATCCGCGAGGTCCTCTCAGAGTACAACGGAAATTTGAAAAAAAAATGTACAAGCCAGTGCACTTACATTAAACAAAAAAACTTATTTGCGGTAAATTTACACAAACAGAAAAAAATGTACAAGCCAGTGAATTTACACTAACAGAAAAAAGGACAAGAATAAGCATAGAAAGACAGAAATAAGGATACATATTGCATACATTAATTATTTTGTACACAATTTTCGCATAATTAGACACATGTCGATTAAACAGAGACACAATTTTCACATAACTAGATGCATGTTAATTACACAGAGGAGCGCGGTAGCCTAGTTGATAGTGAGCTCGCTTGCTATCACCGAGTTACAGCGTGCCAGGTTCGAAATCACGTCCGGGCAAAACAAATTTAGCGTCGTGATTTCTCGCTTGACACGACCACTCTTCCAGTCGACTCAGAGGTCAATGAGTACCTGATGCATGAGTTAGGGAGGTAAAGACAGCAAGGAAGGGAACTGGCCACCCCGTATAAACTAACGTAATTAAACTAACGTCCCACCTAGTAGTTGACGATTTGACGATGCATAACTGTATGCACATAACATTTACAGATTTAGTACACATTATTTTTAATGGTTAAATTCAAGATATCTATCGGACAATTCCGAGAAAATGTGAAATGTTTTAGAGATAAAATTTATATGACATATACGAGTACTTGATATCTAAAAAAACAAGACAACTCATATAGAACACTTCAATGCACTGCTCGTACTTATATTGTCTGCACAAATAGCAAGTTAAGTATGGTAACACTCCTACTTGTCAGGCATGTCGGTTGAGATAATTGTCCCGTCCTAGAAGTTCAAGGTGACCCAAAAGCCATTCTGAAGTCTGATTTTTTAGGCCGAAACTTACATAAATCGCAGTCTAGCTGAAAACCATAATACAACGTACTCTGTTATGGGGACTTCATCTTGTTAACCTGCAGGAGTTTGAGAACACACGCAGAAAAAGAAGAAAAAACAATACACTTTTACCAGTTGTATTTTTGTAACGAACAACGAATCAAGTATGTGCTAAAAATAATTATGAATTATCACATCACTAACTATTTGGTACATCAGACTTTTAATGTACAATATTCAATTTTTTATGTACACTATATATCAGGCTTTCATACAGTACACTAAACATACATCAGAATTTCATACAATACACTATACATTCAGACTTTCACTAAACATGCATCATACTTTTATACAGTACACTAAATATACATCCGACGTTCATACAGTACACTAAACATACATCAGACTTTCATATAGTAGACTAAACATACATCAGACTTTCATACAGTACACTAAACTTATATCAGACTTTCATATAGTACACTAAACAAACATCAGACTTTCATACATTATACTTTCATACAGTACACTAAACATACATCAGACTTTCATACAGCACACTAAACTTATATCAGACTTTCATACAGTATACTAAACAAACATCAGACTTTCATACATTATACTTTCATACAGTACACTAAACATACATCAGACTTTCATACAGTACACTAAACATACATCAGACTTTCATACAGTACACTAAACATACATCAGACTTTCATACAGTACACTAAACATACATTAGACTTTCATACAATACACTAAACATATATTAGACTTTCATACAGTACACTGTACGTTAGACTTTCATACAGTACACTGTACGTTAGACTTTCATACAGTACACTGTACGTTAGACATCCATAGAGTACACTGTACGTTAGACATTCATACAGTACACTGTACGTTAGACATTCATACAGTACACTGTACGTTAGACATTCATACAGTACATTGTACGTTAGACATTCATACAGTACAGTATACATAAATAAATTTAGTTTAGTATAAAATACTTCATGCTTTCATCCGTTGGGATATCGTGAATTCTTTTCTATGTATACCAGCATATGATCGTAATGCTACGATGATGAATGCATTTCTGATGTCAAAATTCTTTGTGAATTTTTAGATAACTTCAATTATATTTCTAGCAATGAATGCTTTTATAATTGAATGAACTATAACAAAAGTCTAATACAAATTATTAATTGTGTGTGGAGAAAACTAATATCGGATCTGGCAGTTAGTACATTCAAGTGCTTAATGTATTGTCAATGTGAAGGCTGAACAATACAATTCATGGAATGTGTGTGATATAATTAGTTTAAATACATTTAAAAAAATATTAAGTGCAATATATTTGTAAAATTGTGTATAGAAAATATTATTGATAACGTCAACTCTTTCAATTTCTTTGTTAATAATTTATTTTTTCAGACCCACCCCTCCCGCTTTAATTGTTGACGGAATTTAAGGACAACCTTTTGGTACTGGTGATCAAATCAGGTCTAGACTCTGAACGCAGACGTCTGAGAAGAGCACCAAGCAACCGAATATTAAAAGTTGCCGACCAAAGTCTGAACTGCCCACGTGACAAAATGAGTGATGTTTTTTGAACATCATGTTTGTTTAGTTTTTTTTTTGGTAGATTATTTTATCCAGGACGTAACTATCAATCCCTTACGTTTTCGCTGTGTGATTTTCTAGGAAATATAAATACGTTCAGTAGTTTGCCATTGCTTTCTGAACGGTCTGGATGCACAATTGTCTATTGGCCGTCACAGACGCGCACTGTACCACTTCACCACAGAGCCGGACCTCATCATGTAGCTAACTCATTAGAAGAATAGAACTCTATCAAATTATTAAATCATTATTGTGGGTCGTAGATGGGAAGAATTCATGAAAATTGAAGGGTACGACCATTGACATAATATGATGTTTTGTTGATTATTATCAATATATGATCATTACATTATCAATTGCAGAAATTGTTTACTATCGTTAACACACCGATGAATAAACATTCTTGAACATTTACAAATATTGAACATTTTAGGATTCATAAGCAGACATAAATATTGAGGGGGAGGGAGAGGGAGAGAGGGGGTCATCGACAACTAGTTTAAGAACCGCTGCTCCAAATAATCAAGACAATCACTTCACCCTGAAAACATAGGTCAAATTACAATGGTAACTACAACGATGTCGGATGATGGTACCTAATACGTGATGAGACACATATAACGAGTACTTCAGTGTTCTTCATGCAAGAGTAGACTTAACATTTGGATAAATTCTGGACAGAAAATAAACCACAGAAATACATTTCCACAGCTAAGATGACATCTACACATAGAATGCTTAAGTCTACGTTCTCAAACTCCCGCTGCATATCTCTTGTAGAAGAACAATGGTGTTACGAGATTTAAAGAGTATATAGTCAAGACATTTATATTTGCACAAATAGCAAAACAAACCCGCTTACAGCGATCACGTTAAGGAGAACGTTCTTCTTCATCTTCTGCGTTCAGCATCTGTGGTCATGCTATACCGTCAGGCCTGTCGTCAAGACCAAGTCCACTGTTTTCTCCAGGTCAGAGCGGCTGCCCCATAGCTTTTGCCTCAGGTCTGTATCCTCTGACCAGGTCTGCTGTCTCTGCTCTTTGTATGTTGGACAGTCCTGAAGTATGTGTTCCGGGGTCTGGGTTCCAGATCCACATGGACATTCATCTGTGTATGAGATCCTTAATCGGTAAAGGTGACCTAACAGTCTGCAGTGGCCTGTTCTAAGGCGAAATATTGTGGTCTGTTGATATCTTTGGAGGAGATGTATTGCATCATGTTCGTATTCCCCTTCCATGTGTTTCTTCCACTTTGCTGCGTATGTGTTGCAGATTATTGTTTTTGCTTCTCCGTAAGACAGTGGGTGTCTGTGTTGCTCCATTTCGCCTCCTGCCTTTGACAGAGCATCCGCTTTCTCATTTCCCATGATTCCACAGTGTGATGGTATCCACTGAAGGGCAATAGCTGTTGATTTTTGGATCTGTCTTAGCTCATGTCTGATGTTGTGCACAAGGCTTTCGTTTCTGTTGCTCTGGATTGATTCCAGTAGGGATCTGCAATCTGTGAATATGGCTATCTTCTTTGGTCTTGGCAGTCCTGGTTCGGTGAAGGCTTTCAGTGCTTGATGGAGTGCAACTGCTTCTGCTCCAAAATTAGAAGAGTATTTCCCGGTTGGAAAAGCTTTTGATATTGTCTTCCCATCTTTGAGTCTTATAAAAATTCCACCTCATCCATTCCTTACTTATCCTTCTGCCGATCGATCTGTGTAGAGATGTGTCCATTTGTTGGGATTATATTTTATTTCTATCATCTCTAGTGTCAATGCTTTTAGTTGAGGTGGAGTTTGGTATTCCTTATTATTTATTCCAGGAACCTGTGTTATTATGGAGACATTCTGGAGACTATTGCCTGGCTCTTCAAAGTCTGTTAGTTTTCAATTTTATTTGAAAGAGAACGTTAAAAAAGAAGACGATTTATAATAAAATAGATGTAACCCTCAGCGTTGCCCGGGGGGGGGGGGGGGTGTGTAAATATGTGCATTTTATTATGCATGCCTTCAACTTTCGAATCAGAGACGTGATAAAAGGTAGTGTATAGTCAGCTCTTGAAGGATAGCTACATCAGTTGTAACAGCGAGATAGCATTTTGATTTAGGGCAGTGGTTCTTAACCAGTGAATTGCGATCATTTTTGGGGGTCGAACGATCCTTTCATAGGGGTCGCCTAAGACCAGTGGAAAACATATTTTGAAGTAACAACAAAAATAATTGTATGGTAGGGATATAGTACCACAACACGATGAACTGTATTAAAGGGTCGCGGCATTAGGAAGGTTGAGAACCACTGCTTTAGAATATAAATAACTAAAATGTCAGAGGAGTCGGATAAAGTGATGAGTGCCGCTTTTTCAAAATAAATAAACGATAAATACTAAAATACTCCTATAAAATATCGTTGTTGATAGTGAGCTTGCTTGCTATCACCGAGTTACAGCGTGCCAGGTTCGAAATCACGTCAGAACAAAATAAAATCCGGGTTTTGATTTCTTGCTTGACACTACTCCTCCAGTCGACTCAGTTGCAGATGAGTACCTGACACATGAGATGGGGGAGGTAAATACAGAAAGGAAGGGAACTGAACAGCAAGGAAGGGAACTGACCACACCACCTAATAGTCGCTGCGGCTTAGTACATGAAGAGCTATCTCCATCCCCGACGACAGGTTGCTGCCATAGGACATACCTTTACCTTTACTGAAATAATGCTTTGGGGTAACTGAGGGACGAAGGATTTGATATGTAATTGCTATGTGGCAAAATGGATATCAACGATTAATTTCTATATTTTAGATAGGCATAATGATGATAGCCGAAGAAGAAGAATAATACAGATTTAAGTAGATACTCCATTATTAAATTAAATATTCCATAGAAGATTTTAAATTAGGCTTCAAAATAACAGCCGATGATGACAAAATAACAGCCATCTATCGTATTCGATGATGACAAAATAACAGCCATCTATCGTATTCGATGATGACAAAATAACAGCCATCTATCGTATTCGATGATGACAAAAGTATCAGAGTTGTGTTGTTGCGTCTATAGTGTGTTCAAATGGCTATAAAAATAAATTCTGGCATACAGTCTCCTGCGTAAGTTGCGGAAACATTATTTTTCTAGTTTGCGCTGCATGTGTATTCAAGAACTGTCAAATTAAAGTGAGGAAAAGTTTCACTAATCTTTCTCTTCACTCATCAGCCCATGACTAATTGGGTTCAGTGACCAGATAAATACAAAACACGAAGCATTGCAAACAAGAGCCATCGACACAAACATATTGAATGATTCTGAAAAATCACATTATAATAAACACATATATGATGGCAGAGTTAGTGTAAGGCAGGGGTTCCCAAACTTTTTAAAGCCATAGCGCCCTTAACGTTCAGATTATTTCAAGCGGAGCCATTAATATGAAGCAAAACTAGAGACCTGATAATTTTAAGTCTAAATCATAAATTTAAATAAATTCTATGGTATGATCTCTAAATTTAACTTCTAGATTGTTATAAGACTTTAATTTTTTTAAGTACTTTGTGAATAGTTGTTGATAAATTTATTTTTTAGTAATTGTAACAAGGAGGAGAAGGAAAACATAAATAGTAATTAATTAATACAAAACAGAGAATCATTTTAAAACGTAATTGGGTACAAGAAATAAGAGTTTCAAAAATATTTTCCGTCCTAATGAGAGGGATGGGCTTGTTTATCTTTGATCAATTCCTGGAATCTTGATGTTATTTTTGATAGAGCAACACGAATTTCATTTTTGATTTTAAGGTTACCTTTATATTTTTGATTTTAAGGTTACCTTTATATTTTTGATTTTAAGGTTACCTCTATATTTTTTATTTTAAGGTTACCTTTATATTTTTGATTTTAAGGTTACCTCTATATTTTTGATTTTAAGGTTACCTCTATATTTTTGATTTTAAGGTTACCTTTATATTTTTGATTTTAAGGTCACCTCTATATTTTTGATTTTAAGGTTACCTCTATATTTTTGATTTTAAGGTTACCTCTATATTTTTGATTTTAAGGTTACCTCTATATTTTTTATTTTAAGGTTACCTCTATATTTTTGATTTTAAGGTTACCTCTATATTTTTGATTTTAAGGTTACCTTTATATTTTTGATTTTAAGGTTACCTCTATATTTTTGATTTTAAGGTTACCTCTATATTTTTGATTTTAAGGTTACCTCTATATTTTTGATTTTAAGGTTACCTCTATATTTTTTATTTTAAGGTTACCTTTATATTTTTGATTTTAAGGTTACCTCTATATTTTTGATTTTAAGGTTACCTCTATATTTTTGATTTTAAGGTTACCTCTATATTTTTGATTTTAAGGTTACCTCTATATTTTTGATTTTAAGGTTACCTCTATATTTTTGATTTTAAGGTTACCTTTATATTTTTGATTTTAAGGTTACCTCTATATTTTTTATTTTAAGGTTACCTCTAGATTTTTGATTTTAAGGTTACCTCTATATTTTTGATTTTAAGGTTACCTCTATATTTTTGATTTTAAGGTTACCTCTATATTTTTGATTTTAAGGTTACCTCTATATTTTTGATTTTAAGGTTACCTCTATATTTTTGATTTTAAGATTACCTCTATATTTTTGATTTTAAGGTTACCTTTATATTTTTGATTTTAAGGTTACCTCTATATTTTTGATTTTAAGGTTACCTCTATATTTTTTATTTTAAGGTTACCTCTATATTTTTGATTTTAAGGTTACCTCTATATTTTTGAATTTAAGGTTACCTTTATATTTTTGATTTTAAGGTTACCTCTATATTTTTTATTTTAAGGTTACCTCTATATTTTTGATTTTAAGGTTACCTCTATATTTTTGATTTTAAGGTTACCTCTATATTTTTGATTTTAAGGTTACCTCTATATTTTTGATTTTAAGGTTACCTTTATATTTTTGATTTTAAGGTTACCTCTATATTTTTGATTTTAAGGTTACCTCTATATTTTTGATTTTTAGGTTACCTCTATATTTTTGATTTTAAGGTTACCTCTAGATTTTTGATTTTAAGGTTACCTCTATATTTTTGATTTCATAACGCTGCTACTGAAAAACCCAAATTCACACAGGTAAGAACTGACACATCAATGTTGATTATACTTACAACCAAGTGTAAAAAAAACTGTTTAATAAAATAAATTTTATAACATTATATTTTCATTTTGTTTTTCGTTTTGGCCCCGCTCACACTTAGGGAACCTCTGGTGCAAGGGGAAGGGTTAAGGTTACCTTTAGGCTTAGGGTTGGGGTTTTGGGATTGGGTTAGGCTTAGTGCGATTATATTAGATTAAATATATAGATTAGATTATATATGTAGATTAGCTAGATATGTAGATTAAATGATGTAATGGTGTTCCTCTTTCGCACGCGAA
Source organism: Meghimatium bilineatum (assembly GCA_034231615.1). Lineage (NCBI taxonomy): Eukaryota > Metazoa > Mollusca > Gastropoda > Stylommatophora > Philomycidae > Meghimatium > Meghimatium bilineatum. The sequence goes on from CM067314.1 coordinate 14,249,063, forward strand.
GATGAGCATGGCATGAAAAACAAACCCAAAAAAATGAAAAAGTAGTGAACAAGTAGGAAACAAAAGACATTTGTGAAAAGAACATTTGTCTACATGGTTTGGGTTTATAAGTTCGTAGATGCCCGATGAGACCATTTCTTGCCAGGAAAGTTCTATTGCAGTGCCTGCAGTAGTGTAGACGGTCTCGAGTAGGAGAGTTTTCGGATTTATCCTTCCGCTTAAGTTGCTTAAAGACCGAAGTAATGAAGATAGGAAAAAACATAAAGAAACACCAATATATATATATATATATATATATATATATATATATATATATATATATATATATATATATATATATATATATATATATATATATATATATATATATATATATATATATTGGAAACAACAGACTTATAAATGTGACATAATTAATATACCTAGGAAGTAATAAAACAACAGACGGCAAGAACAGCAAATAAATACCAAAAAAGATGTAGAGCAGCTGGGAGGTTAATCGGACCTTATTATTATTATAAGTATTATTTTAGTTTGTAGTATTAAAGCATGCCAAGCCATAGGGCAAATGACACCAATCTTCAGAAATAAAATGTCTATTTAAACACCAAAATAACACTTATCAAAACGATATTATGCCAACGCTGTACTACCAATGCCAAACACGGACAACGAAAGCACAAGACAAATGTAAACATGTGACAGCTGAAATAGCATGCTTACGGAGAATCCTAGGAATGTTGCTAAAATACAGAGTGAGGAATGAGGAGATTAGACCAAAAAACCAGCACTACCCCAGTCTTGGAATATATTAAGAGATAACAGGCTAGTTTGCACACATCAACAGACTACCATCAGACAGCTTACCACAGCAAGCTATACTACACATATACAGTGAAGGCAGACCTAGATGCCGACCACGAATACGCTGGACCACCGAAATAAAAGAGACGACAAATTGTACAATATATTCAGCACCCAAGAGGGCCTTCTCCAAAAAACTCTTCTACCCCTGACGCTCAAAAGGCAACAATGGATTTAGAGAATAGATAGATATAGATAGATTCCGTCGCGTGTAAATTACCCGCAGTGTTCTCTCTTTTTTTCAAATTTAGTGATGCCATCAGTGATATGGGTATGTCAAGCTCAGCGAATAAGAGCTGTAGTCTGTCCTCCACTTGAACGTTTACCATCGCACAGCTCCGCATAGAATAATCTCTTTGGAAGGTGCTTGTCTGGAATACAGACGATATGGCCAGTCCAGCGGAGTTGGGGGACAAGCATGGCATAGATACTTTGCATACGGGACTTTTGAAGGATTTCCGTGTTGGGTACTCGATGCTGCGAACATACTCCCATGAGGTTTCTTAGGCATCGAAGGTGGAAATAATTAATCTGTCGAGCGCGTCTTGCATAGGCAGTCCAGGTTGACGCAGCATAAAGCAGTTTTGGTAGAACCACTGCGCGGTACACGTCCAACTCAGTTGTCAAACTGAGACCACACCTGATCAACACGTCGGCACGAAGGCTGCCGAATGCCGCACTGACTCGAGCAATACGCAGAGCAATATCCTCGTCAACTGTCGAGATATGCGCTAGTGTGCTGCCGAGATATATAAATTTATGGGCAGTACTCAGTTTTTGTCCCTTTACTGCGATTACTGGCTCTATGCAGGGGACACCTGGTGCTGGTTGATGCATTACTAATGTCTTCGTGGTGCTAATAGTGAGACCGAATGCACCACAAGCCAAAGAAAAGATGTTGGTCCATACTGTCCTGCATGTCTTTCAGATTGGTAGCGTTCAGTGCACAATCGTCGACGAGCAAGAGGTCACGAACAATGTCCGTCTTAGTTTTGGTCTTGGCCTTTAATCTACTAAAATTGAATAGCCCTCCGTCAGCTCGACAGCGAAAGTAAAATAGTGCACTGTTATTTCGGAAGGCATCTTTTAACATGGCAAATAACACCACGCTGAAGAGCGTCGGAGCCAGGAAGTAATCCTGTTTGACACCGTTAGTCACTGGAAAGGGGTTTGAGTGTGCGTCGTTATCTTGCACACAGGCTGTCATAACATCATGGAACTGACGAACCATGTTTGTGAAGTTTTCGGGACATTCAAACTTGGCCATAATCTTCAGGGATAGTGAGAGATATAGATATATATAAGATAGATAGAAGATAGATATAGAGAACATAGATATAGAGATTTAGAGAAGATAGAGAGATAGAGAGAAAGAGATAGAAAGAGACATAGTGACGATGGAGATATAGATATAGAGAAGTTGGAGAGAAATATAGAGAAGCTATAGATGAGTGAGAGATAGATATAGACAAGATATAGATAGTTAGAGAGACATAGAAGAGAGAGATATAGAAAAGATAGAGATAGAGAGAAAATAGATAGAAAGATATAGAAGATATAGAGAAGATAGAGATATAGACAGACAGACAGACAGACAGACAGACAGACAGACAGACAGACAGACAGACAGACAGACAGACAGACAGAGAGATAGATAGATAGATAGATAGATAGATAGATAGATAGATAGATAGATAGATAGATAGATAGATAGATAGATAGATAGATAGATAGATAGATAGATAGATAGATAGATAGATAGATAGATAGATAGATAGATAGATAGATAGATAGATAGATAGATAGATAGATAGATAGATAGATAGATAGATAGATAGATAGATAGATAGATAGATAGATAGATAGATAGATAGATAGATAGATAGATAGATAGATAGATAGATAGATAGATAGATAGATAGATAGATAGATAGATAGATAGATAGATAGATAGATAGATAGATAGATAGATAGATAGATAGATAGATAGATAGATAGATAGATAGATAGATAGATAGATAGATAGATAGATAGATAGATAGATAGATAGATAGATAGATAGATAGATAGATAGATAGATAGATAGATAGATAGATAGATAGATAGATAGATAGATAGATAGATAGATAGATAGATAGATAGATATATAGATAGATATATAGATAGATATATAGATAGATATATAGATATATAGATAGATATATAGATAGATATATAGATAGATATATAGATAGATATATAGATAGATATATAGATAGATATATAGATAGATATATAGATAGATATATAGATAGATAAATAGATAGATAGGCACTAACCCTGAGTAAAAGTCAATGTCGTAGCATTGAATGTTGTGAATAGATTCATATACCATGGCAGTACACTATCACAAACCGTCACCTCTCATGATGATGATGTATTTACAAAGATCACCACGGCAGGTTGTACGCAAATGTGTAGAAGAAATGTCACTAGTCTACAGACTAAGCTAACAGTTTACAGAGCAGTATATTTCCAGTGCTATTATGTGACATGTGAGAAAAGTATCACTTTCATAAAACTTGTATCGTAAAAGTTATAAACATTAGATGGCAAGACAAGATTTCGGATATCCCTGGTGACAGATCTGGTACTCCTAGCATTGACATATTCTTATGCAAACACAGATTCGTTGGACAGGTCATCTAGTACCCACGCCAGATCATCGCCTGCTAAAGATACCTCTCTACGGTGAGTTGAAGAAGGGCATACGATATCAAGGTGGCCAGAAGAAGCGCTACAATGACTTGTTAAAGACCTCATTAAAATCCTTTGAAATAGACCAAGATACGTGCACACAATATCTACATGGCGCTCTACAGCCAACAAAGACGCAACATCTTGTAAAGAGGAGAAATGTAACAAATCAACAGCGTAGAGTAGCTAGAAGGACACGTGTAGACAAAAAAACCATCTCCAGTAGTCATCACATGCTGAACTGCCCATGGCCATTTGCAGCCAGAATATGACTTATTAGCCATCTACGGGCTTACAATCAAGGACATAACTTACTTTCAAAAGTTGAGGCGAAAAATTGTCATCATCATCATGTGGTGGACGAAAAAACAACACCCCTAGCATTTATATTATTCTGATGCAGTCACAGATAAATACCCATTTATAATTAGATGCAGAAAGACATGCTCTCTCACGGCGGACAAAGGAAACGCAGGAGGACTCAAGACGTCACTGAAATTCTTTGGCATAAACAATGATTCATGGGAAGACGATCGACCAAACAAGAGCAACAGGAGCTACAGTCAAAAAGGGAAGCATTTTGTGAAGAAAAGAGGAATGCAGCAACTCAATATAATATTCTAGATAGAAAGAGGTGAGATCAAACACAGTCTACAGTGAAGACCGTGCACTACCTGTTCAATGAAACTGGGGGATAGCATATGGCTTATCTATGAACCTGGGGGATAGCATATTGCTTATCTATGAACCTGGGGAACAGCATATGGCTTATCTATGAATCTGGGGGACAGCATATGGCTTATCTATGAATCTGGGGGACAGCATATGGCTTATCTATGAATCTGGGGGACAGCATATGGCTTATCTATGAACCTGGGGGACAGCATATGGCTTATCTATGAACCTGTGGGACAGCATATGGCTTATCTATGAATTAATTGAAAAAAACATTTCTCTGAACTGAATGTCATAAAGTTATTGATTAACAGCACTAACTTATAAACTGATTTATGAGCCATTGCATTGAGCATATGTGATATTATAAATTGATTCTTTTCAACATAATATTAGGAAACAACTGTCAAAGTTGGATGTGCCGGACCACTGTTGCAAATAAAATGGCGACACATCGCATCTCAGTTCTCTGAACTACATCCCGAAATCTAGTTGGATATATATACCCTGCTAAAGAGTGATCCAGCGGGAGTTTGAGAATGAACCCAAACAAACAACACATGGCTAGAATATAACTTGGTTAACTACAATTATTTTGTGTATGAGCATTACATACTAATGTTAACGTTAAATATTGTTGTTAACATTATTAAAATATATATACCAAGGGAGATAAACATATATATATATATAGATGTTCATGTATCAACACATAAATTGACTTGATAACTGCCCCTAGTAAACATTGCAGCAACTAGAACATGGGTCATTCATTGTGACAAATCACTCCTGAGTTATATGTTAAACATATTCATGATCATCATCAGGTGCCATGCCGGGTGGCGTAGGCGGTCATGGCTCTCCACAGCTCTCTATCCACAGTATTATGTATCAAAGTCGTTGTTGTTTCTTTGCCGTGCCAGGTTGTCAAACTGTCTAATATTTTCTCACGTTGTCGCCCTCTGTCTCTGGTGCCTTCAATCTTGCCTGTTGTGATTATGTTTTCTAAACCTGCCTGTCTCATGAAGTGGCCATAAAAAGAAGATTGCCTTTTTCTTATATTCTTGATTAAGGTCCGTTTCGCATTTAACTCTTTTAACACATCTAAATTAGTTTTTCTGGCAGTCCATGGTATTCTCAGCATTCTTCTGCAGAACCACATCTCTGTTGCCTCCAATCTCCCACTTTCCAGTTTGTTTATTGTCCAAGACTCGCACCCATATGTTAGTATAGGGGTTATATAGCACTGCAGAACTCTCTTTCTCACCTCTAATGACAAGGTCATATTACACAGTATATTTTTCATTTTTCTGAATGTTGTTTTTGCCTGTCCTATTCTGCATCTTATTTCTGTTGAACTTCTTCCATCTGCTGTTAAACATATTGCACATGGGAAAAGAAGAGATATTATTTTGACATTTATTTTAAACGTATTTCCCTACTGCTACATTTTAAAATGCCATAGCATTTAATTCAGTCAGGATGTATGTATTATAGTATTATAGTGGCTGTGCGGTTGCTGTTCTCAGTAGGCAAAAAATGAATTTAGATATTTCTAAAATGAAGAGATATAGAATCCATAAAACCGCCGAAGAGGATGTCGGGCTTCTTTCTTCTTTTGCTTTATACCCCTTTATGCCTTGCAGCGTCATGGGGTATAAATAAAGAGTTCTCTGGATATAGCTTTTTTGTGTGTGCTTCATATATGTTTGTTTTAGTGGACTATTTTATTTCTGTAATCCATCGTTTGCAAGATCTGTCCCTGGCTTATCCATGGTATATATACAGTAATGCTTTTTGAGGGGCACTGATGGTAGTCTGGAAGCATGAGAAAACCACTTAATCTGTTGTCTGCGGATACAATCCAGGATTGGCATTGTGTTTGTTAGTCGTCTATTGCGTTAGTTCCTAATTCTCTCTTATTGTTATTTCATGGATTCTACGTAGACAAATCATTTATTTTGTAGCAATTTTTCTTTTGGATTCCGTTGTTAGTGTCCATGTTTGACATTGGTAGCATAGTAATGGTATGATGACCATTTTATATAGTGCAATTTTGGTGTTCATGCTCACATGTTGTTGTTGTTGTTGTTTTTTAAAAAAATAGGAGACATCAGCTCAAAGATCCTGAACGTTATAGTGCATCTATGTTGGATTTCTGTGGTGTTTTCCCCATCCGATGATATGATGCTTCCAAGAAACGTGAATTCTTTCACCTGTGTAAGTTGTTGATCATCGATTAGAATAGTGGTGTTTCTTTATGTCTTTGCGATTGACTTTACTTCAGTTTTGTATGTGTTTATCTTCATGTTAAAATCCCTACGTGTTTCTTGGAGTTTATTTGCATGTTGTTGTAGTCGTTCTTTCGTTGTTGATATTATTGCTTGATCGTCTGCAAAAAAGGAAATTCTCTCATGTGCTTGTATAGGTTGTCTTCTTCATTAGTGTTGACAATTTTACATATACAATCGATATATGTGATGAATAGTAAGCGAGATATAACACATCCTTGTCGCACTCCAGAGTTTGTATGTGCAATTGATCTGAAAACTCAACAATCATTTTAACTGTACAGTGACTGTGTAACTTCTTCTACACAAGTTGATTAGATGATTTAGAAACCCATATTGTGATAGTATTTTCCAAAGTTGTCGTCTGTCTATTCTGTCGAAACCTTTTTCTTGGTCAACAAACGCGATATACATTATTTGTTGTTTTCATTTTTTTTTTGCCAATTGTCTGAGTGTAAAATTGGCATCTGTACAGCTTTTGTTCTTACGGAATCCCATTTTAGAGTGTTGCTAAGCTGTGTTACTATGAATGCACGTAATCTTCTTTCTAGAATTATGTTGAAAATATTTCCACTGTGACTTAGAAGTGAACTACCTCTGTATTCTGTACACTCTTTTGTTGCCTTTTTCTAAAAAATCCAGATATATATTTTTACGTTTTTCCAGCCCTCTGATGTTTATTTTGTGTTCCATATTCTTCTTCTTCTGTGTTCGTTCTCAAACTCCTGCAGATTAGCAGGATGTAGTCCGGAGAACGGAATGAGTTGTGTCATGGTTTGCAGCATTGATGCGATATCTGCGCCCTTCAGCCTGACACATCCAACTTCAGCATGGCTTTGGGTCACTGACCCTATATGGGATGAGACAGCCAACTTCATCCCACAACCTCCTTTTGCGCCTCTTACAACATGCATGGAAAGTAGACAGTGTTGCTATTCGTTGCTCCCCTTTCGTGCCTCGGCAACACATGGGCGGTGTTCCATATTAGATTAAGCAGTATATGTAACCATGTTATCCCTATATCTGCTGCTGCTTTGATTAATTCGACTTATATGTTATCGGGCCCTGGGGCTTTGTTTCATGGAGCTGAATTTATAACATTTTCTATTTTTGTTAACAATATGTTTGGTTATAACTCTTCCTAACTATTCTAACTATCTGGTTCTATGGTTCTTTGGATCTATTATTGAGTATTTTGTCTTCCCGTTCATCTTTTAGATTTAGAAATTCTTTAAATTACTGTTGCCACGTTTCCATGATTCGTTTCTGGCCATTCGTTTTTCATCCTTTATTATTTCCGTTGGTTCATATTTATCTTCCCTGTTTCTCATAATCTTAATGTTCGTGTACAATTTCTTTGGCGCTTGTTTGTAATCTGTACTTAATGATTCGAGCCAATAACATAATGTGTCGGGTCATTGTTGCAAATAAAACGGCGACACAACGCAAGTCCATTCTCTGGATTACATTCTGCTGGAAATCTAGATTACAATGGTTCATCAACAAGAGAGATCCAGCGGGAGATTGAGAATGCACGCTGAAGAAGAAGGGTTCAAAAGGAAAAATATTTTAGACTTTTGGCGGCATGATTAAGTAGAATGCAAACCATAATTTTATATGGCTTTGATATAACAAAAATGCACGTGATCTGCTGGTGAAAAACGGTGACTAACCAAACTAGGCACAATTTTATTTAAGGAAACAAATTATATGTGTATATAATATATAATATGGCTTAAGATTGTAAGACTGCAAGCGTAACTGTCTCCAATAATAGTGATTAACGAAAATCACGACAAAATAAAAAACATAACGAATCAAGTCCTAATTAATTCTGTACAAAGGTGTTACAGTATCTCCCACTGTCACGATTTAACCCTCTTTAATTATCTATGTTTTGTATGCATGTCTGCCTGATATCGTATGTATGTTGTGTATGGATGTTTGCCTGATATCTTATCTATGTTGTGTATGGATGTTTGCCTGATATCTTATCTATGTTGTGTATGGATGTTTGCCGAATATCTTATCTATGTTGTGTATACGACATATTATATAGATATAATAAACTCACGTATACCATGTGTATTATTTTCAACGATTAGTGAATGAAGGCTGAGACGATGAATTGCAACATCTTGAATTGCAACATCTTGAATTGCAACATCTTGAATTGCAATCTTGTGATGCGTGAGATACACTATACTCTCCATAGACAAATCGGAACATGACTTTTAGTAGAAGGAACAAGGTCAAACTGCGAGGTGAAAGTCGAAACCTCAACCCTTTCCTAAATTAGTCACAAAAAAGGCATCACATTTATTATAAAATAGAGGATCTGACACACAAATTGCACGAATGACCTTTTCTCAATGTAACACCCCCCCCCCCTTGATGCGGTCATATCTACGGCTCTGCTCTCAACTCAAGTAGTTTTTCGTAAATCAACAAATGTTCTAAGTGTATGGATGTTTGCCTGATATCTTATATATGTTGTGTATGGATGTTTGCCTGATATCTTATCTATGTTGTGTATGCATGTTTGCCTGATATCTTATGTATGTTGTGTATGGATGTTTGCCTGATATATTATGTATCAATGTCTGCCTGATATCTTATCTATGTTGTGTATGGATGTTTACCTGATATATTATCTATGTTGTGTATGGATGTTTGCCTGATATCTTATCTATGTTGTGTATGAAAAAGTTCTGCTTCAGATTTGTCTAGTTCATCTTTGTCCGTTGCAACGTCAGCAAAAGCTAATGGAATGATTTTATGCGTTTCAACTACGGCCACGAGACTCGAGTTGAAGATCAATTTTCACTTGCAGTTGGCACAATATCAACTATTTTTAAAGTCGATGTAATATTGGATCAGACATATATTTTGTAAATCACCTTCCCGTTATTCTTGTGGACAATAAATCTCCATCCGCACTTCATAATTTATCATTTGACAGGCCCATCAGTCAAATACGATTGTTTTGCATATTTGAGTGCAATTTGACAAGTTCTTGCATCATTACCTATGTTCTGATACTAGTCCATTCCCGGCACAGTTTACTTGGTTGCATTATTACATTTGCAGGAGATTTTTTCTCCACCTCTACCAATTCATTGTATTTTCTACGTCTTTCAATTCACAAACCCCGAGCAACGAGATGTTATCATCATCTTTATAGATTATCAATTTGTATATTGCTCTAATTAGCATATGCCTGGTACAGTTTTACATCACATTTCCTTCAATACTTAACTTCTTATTGACATTTTATAGTATCAATCAATCAATCAATAAACCCATAACCCTTCAGGGTCGTAGGGGTACCACATTGGATGCTTCAGCACACAGAGTCCTCCAGCGAATTCTATCCTCAGCGATGCGGAAGAGTGTGGAAATATCTAGCCCTGTCCATTCCTTGATGTTGTCTGTCCATGTCTTTATTTGTCCTCCTCTGCTTCTTCCACCCTCGACAGTTCCCTGCAGTATTGTTTTTGACAAGGAATCGTGCCTGCATACATGTCCGAACCATGTTATTTGTATAGTATAAACACTTGCTACACATCAAAAATAATTTGTTGTTATATTAATTTGTTACTGCGATGACTGCATTACTGCTGTATATTTTGCGTGGTCACATCCTCATCCCTGTGTTGACATGAAATATATAAAGTTCGTCCAATGAACTGGATAGTATAATCAGGAGCCGTGCGGTGCATTTCTCAGTATGATACAAGTCAACAAAATGTTGCCCCTTTAAAAAGTTTCTCTTCGAAATGCCGATCCTTGCATTATTTTGATTGGTGCCGCCTGATGCGGTCGCCTGTCTGCATCATAACGCGGCACTTCCCTGAGTATAGTGCCGAGTCTTCTTTGTTGATCTATTTTATCGAATTGAATTAAAATATTTATTTGAATGCGTGAATTGTAAGATAAATAGGATAAATGTATTAAGATTGTAATATGATTCAAGTCAATACATCATATATGAAAGCAATAACACCTACACCTTATTCATCAACGAAAAACTATTTTAGAAAAGGAAAGGCACTTTGAAGTCAAGTTAAACAAACGTGCATTGTTACAGCTATACTTTCTAGGATGACACGAGTACTTACCAGATGGCTTTGTCTGCGACTTCTCTGGTAGAACCGGACATTTTCCTTGTGCTTCAGATCCTCCAACCAACCAAACTTTAAATGCACCCAGACTAGCTGATCTGTCCGCGATTGTTTCTTTGTCATCCTCTGGTAGATGAGCCATGCTTGGAGTATCTAGATTTATGTTGCCTTTTCCAGAAGAGCTAGCCAATCCTATGTTAATTAGCTTTCTGGAACCGTACTCCTTGTTAGGAATAAGCAGACTGCTCTGTGAGCTTAGAAAATAATCTTTGGCCACTTTAGCCAGTTCCATCGAAGATCTTTCTATGAATTCTGCTGATAAGAAATCACTCGGTATTTTAACTTTCTTAAAGAATGCAACTTCAACCAATAGCACACATCTTCAACCACGAATACAACTCTTCAACCAACAACACAACTTTTCAACCAATAACACAAGTCTTCAACCAACAACACAACTCTTCAATCAATAACACAACTTGTCAACCAATAACACAAGTCTTCAACCAACAACACAACTCTTCAATCAATAACACAACTTCTCAACCAATACCACAACACTTCAAGCAAGTACACATTTTTCAGCAAACAACACAACTCGTCAATCAAGTACACACCTTTTCAATAAACAACACAACTTTTCAACGTATGACACAACTCTTCAACCAATAACACAACACAACTGTTCAACTAAAAACAAAAGTCCTTAAATAACAACAAAACCCTTCAACCAAGAATACAACTCGTCAAACAAGAATACATCTTTTCAACCAATAACACTGGTATTGAACTAATAACCTCTCAGACTTGAATAATTTTCTAAGACTAACTACGAGTATTTTAATTAAAACATAATTTACTTGAAACCTGTTTTCCGTATTTCTATTACTATGTTACACAAAGGGCGAATATTTTGGCCCTGTAGATAGTTTCAACTGAGAAGCTAGTTTATATCAGTTTAAATATAGATTATGTTATTTTCCCTTTTTTGCTTCATTTTCTAGCCTTCTCACATTTTTGAAGAATTATTGTAACAAGTCAGATTTGGTCATTTATCGTAAGCCGGTGAAAGTTACTCTACTCACTCAATAAACACGGCTAAGCTGTGGATATTCACAGTAAAGACATACGAGCAGAATAAAAATAAGCCTTCATACATAATGTTTTAGATTATTTTCGTGTATTTCGTTGGTTGGCATTGACAAGCGACAAGAAGTATATACATAGGGCCAACGGAAATCACGGAAACAATAAAAATCATTACGTTTGAATGCTTGTTTTGATACTGCTTGTAGGCATTTGCTGTCAACACCACGGCTAAGCCAGTTCCTTCTGGAGTAAGTCCTGCATGTCGAAATTGTCATCTGGGCTGACCTGACTTGTTCATTGGTTACTCTGTGTATAGTTTGTGACGACAACCAATGACAACCACGGAAAGTTAAATAGACCCTAAGTCAATAATTTTAGCTGATCCTAATCAGCGCATAGGACTATCCTATTGAAGGACTCGCTAATCTGCTTCATCCCCCTGCTTACGAAAAATTTACTGGAGTATTTAATTACCAGCAAGCGGTTGTAATCTAGACACCTTATTGTAAGTCACGAAGGCCTTAAACCGAGCAAAATTGACACGCTGTCATAGTGATGTTAAGAAGAAACATAAAGCTCGATTGCTTTATACAGAACAACCTACATAAATGTTTCTACTAACGAGTCTTTGTCAAGAATCGAACATACGCCACAAAATGAGAAATATAACACATATGAAAACCAGGCAGAAAACTAGTTGTCTATTTACAGTAAAACTTACACAGAGAGAACGCATTTTAAAACTTGAATGCAAAGAAATAAAACAATACTTGACAAAATAAATGTTCAGTATAATGTTATGTGTTGTACATATTTGACATAATTAGGTCACACAATGAGCGGCACAATAACTATTCCGAAATCCGTGTCCTCAATATAATTCAACTTTAACTTTCTTTCTAACTCAAGGAATTTGATATGCTAATCTTGATTCTTGATTATTTATTAGAAACTGGCTTCACAGCACGTGGGACATTCCCATAAGTGCTCTGCCCCCCGCTCCAGCAGCCATCCCACTGTATCTAGACTCAGAGTTCCGGTCATGTGTTGATTGTGTGATCTTCGAGACTTTCCAAAAAAAATTACTTTTCCTTCCCTCACCTCTGAATACTCCCATATCTAACATTCTCTGTATGTGTACGTTGTCAGCCTCATTGACATCATCTGCATCTTGAAATGAATTTATTACTGCCTTCATTAAGACTGCTTTATCTCTTCTCAGCAATGTGCTGTCTATCGCCGCATTGCCTGCCAATAAGTCGGCTCTCTTATTTCCTCTGACCGCAGCATGACCTGTGCAGTATATCCATGTAATGCTCTGGACAACTGAGTTGTTCAATAGGTCCCACCATTCTTTTCTTAGCATGAACTTTTCTATCTTGCGCAACATGCTTTGAGAGTCTGTGAGTATTACCGAGTGTGTTGATGTATCAGTTATCAACCAATTAAGAGCTGCTGTAACTCCCTCTATCTCCATCCTCATGCTCGATGTGACAGTAGAATATGCTGAAGATTTCTAAACCAATTTCACGCCGTTTCTGTAGGCAACAAAACCCCAACCGCTTTTATTTCTTTCTATTAACGGAGTCATCTGTGTATATAATTATGTCTTGTGGTTTCGAGTGTAGTTGGACGAGTTCGTGCACTGTATCCTGAGCCCTGACTTCCGTCTATTTTCGACACGCTTTATCTAGTTGTATTATTACTTTAGTCAGTGATTTCTTCTCAGTGTCTACCTCCACCCATTCAATGCCCTTTCCTATTTCTTCCAATTTACATACTCTTCGCAGTGTGTCTTCAGCCTCTGACATCTATGATCTGCCACGCTTGATTCATTTTCCCTTTGACTCATCTAGACGATGGTGTAATGGGTGGTAGTTGTATTCTGTCACTTTAAGGTACGACCTAACTTGTGCTACCTGATGTCGCACTCTAATGCTGGGGAGATGAAGCAGAAATCTCATTGCAGAGATGGGTGTATCTCTAGTACATCCCAGTACCGCTTTCATTGCCTTATTTTGTAATTTTTCCAATCTATCGACTTGTGTCTGTGACAAAGTTAGTAGGCCGAGGTCATAATCTATGACAGGTAGCACCATCACTTGCAGAAGCAGAAAAAGTACCCATAGCTGCATGTCGAAAGTCGCCATAACCTTGATAACACTGATCCCTCTTTTAGCCTTCTGAATCATTTTTGTGACGTGCTTGTTGAATGAGAGAACTCTATCAAAGATTATCCCAAGATATTTAAGGTCCTGTTCTCTTTCAATGAATGAGCCCATGCAACTAACAGCTGGCAGTGTGTCATTTACCAGATTATTATTTAAGGAGTACCAGACGACCTTTGCTTTCGAGGGATTTATCACAGCGTTGTATGTTATGCACCATATCGACAATTAATCTAGTCCATTCTGTACACTGTCAGCGATATATGTTCTGTTCCTGCCCATGTTGTATAGTAGGATATCATCAGCGTATGTTAGAACTCTACAATTGCTGGAAGTTTTCAATTGAGAAATTCTCAATGTATATACATTAAACAGTACTGGGGACAGAGGAGATCCTTGTGGCAGACCAGGTGCTATTGTTCTGATCTCAGACGTCCAGGGTCCACACCTCAGAGCGACTTTTCTACAGATTAGCACATATGCTATCCAGCGTATGATTCCGGTGTGGGTATCTTGTTCCCTTAGCATGTCGATGAGATGGGTGTAGCTAACTCTATTGTATGCATCTTCCAGGTCCATCGCTGCAACTGCAGATTCTTCTTTGTTCTGAAAACCTTCATAAACTTCATATGCAAGAACTGCTGCATTTGTGACTGTGTCTCGCCTAGGTCTGTATGCACCTTGTTATTTATGAGAACGCCATTTATCTTTAGTTCCCTAGTTATGTGTCTAGCAACAATTCGTTCCAGAATCTTACCGTACACATTCTGCAGTGTGATGATGCGATAACCTTTTATGTCCGTAGAATCTTTGCCTGGTTTTGGCACGGGTATAAGATAGATATGTAACCACTCCTCTGGTACTACTCCTGTTTTCAGACTCGCATTATAATCGTCTGTTACTTTAGCTAGCATATTCTCCCCAATGTCCCTGAGTAAGCTGTACCTGATTCCATCCGGACCTAGAGCGCTATCGGATGCATTCTTAATAGCTAGCTGCACTTCTTTAACATCTGCAAGCTGGTCTTCTTTGGCCCTAAAATCCGTGATGCATGTCAGCGTATGCAGCATTTCTTTGCGCTAATCGAAGTCACCCTGATTAGTTTGTTGAAGATATATATCAAAGAAAGCTCTGCCTTTCATCTCATCTGATATCAATGTCTGCCCTGTGTCGTCACTCACGCTTGTACTGGGTTTCGATTCTGTTCTCCACTTCATTGATCTATGTCGTTTCCAAAACTTGTGTAATGCTTTGTCCGTCGTGACCTCCTCAGTGAATTTCTTCCAACACATCTTCTTTGCTACTTCGGCAACTTGTTTAAAAGACTCTATAGTCTTCTTCATTGCACTCTGTGCCTCCCATCTATCACTGAGTGTGATGTTTGCCTGTTTTCTAATGCGTTGCCAATCCTTGATCGCTTGCTTTTTGAGTAGCCATATTGCCGCTGTCTCTTTATTGCACTATGGGTGCTGTTGGATCTTAGATCTCACCCACTTGCGTTCCCATGCCTTCTTTCTCAAGCTGCTAAGCACTGATTCTTTCGTGCGCGCATATCTAAAAGGGTGGTGAATCTTGATCAGTCTGTCTTGACGCCCTTTCGAGAAGCATATGGCAAATGATCGCTTCCATGGTATTTGAGAGCTGTCCATCTCGCATCTGTCGCTCCATGACCTGAGATCAGTGCGAGGTCAATGTTGGAATCGGAGTCTGTTTCTTTGATTTCTAATCTAGTCATGCTCATTGATAGGCTAATCAAATGATAATAAGAAAAACAGCCCGATACTGGAAATATGAAGTATTGGGTAACGTAAGGCAAATGTAAAAATTAACGGAGATACAAGTCTTGCCGCGTTTCATTGATGGCGAAGATTTCCATTCAATCCTTGTGATTTTCTAACTTTTAGTTTTCAAATATACATCTGGACAGTTTGTGTTGTTTCTATTTTAGTTAATTTCTTGATGAATATTTCGTTGAATGCACGCATTGATGGTAATGCTATTTTCAGTCTATAAGATTCTGCAAGCACAATCATATCTGCTGCTTGCTTACCAGTGTAGATTTCTCCAGTGTACCTGCTTGTCGCTGAGAGTTGCTATCGTTATTTATTTGATTGGTTAGTTCCCTCAACTTTCTTCCTTCCTGTTTAAAGTTTAATTTTTGATTTTTGTTCTTTCAGTTTCTTCTCTTTGTTTCTATCGTTTCTTTAGTGAACTTTGCAGTGGTCTTTTGTAGTGTAGGAGACCGGGTAGAGAGTGGTTAGCGCACTGGCTTTGCATATCAATAGTTTTGGGTTCATTTCCAAGTTGAGGAGAAAATATTTTCAGATCTAAAGGCTTGAGGGTCGATCGGCTTTAATTGGGTACCCGGTAAACCGGGAAGTAAAGATTACGAGGGAAAGGAGATGTCTGTCACCCTCATATAGCAGAGCCACTGAAATGTGAGATCGCTAACATCTCACACTCTATGAATAAATTATATGTTAAACTTTACTTTACAGTGTGGTGTTATTCTGTTCGGTTGGTTGTGTCTGTGCAATATTACGTGCTTCAGTCAGTCCCTACTGTGGTTTTTGGAATGTGTTGGTCCAATATGGTACATAATTATTCCTCGCTCCACTTGGAAGTCGCCTTAGATGCCGTAAGTATTTCTTTATTAAATTCCCAGACAATTGTGTTGATATCCTTGCCTTTTTACGTGTCTCTTGTGAGTAGGTTTTCCATTTTGGGGTAGTTGGTCTAATAATTAATGTTTTGTTAACTTGGATAATGACCGGGCGATGATCACTGCCAGCGATTTGTTCATTTATTTTTCTTTGAAGCCTTCTACTGCCAACAAGTGTTTGTTGGGGTGTTAATACTGGTCATGTTTAATGCGATGTCAATAGGCAGTAGAAGTTTAGTATGTGGAGTTGTTTTGTATGTGAATCTAGTATTCAGCAAATTCCTTGTGCTTTTGATTTCCGTGACATTGATGTTGTTCTGGACCGTAATAGTTGGCCACCTTTCATCTGCTCTTTCCTGACAAATCTAAAACATTGATACTTTCGTATCTTGAATGAAGGCAATTTTTTTCATAGGGGGTGCGTTTTCAAAATTTATCGTCCACCGTTTTCATTATTCCAGAGTGACGCGCCTACGAAACTGACGAGTTATGGGTTTGATGATCATGATGATGATGACCCTGATTCTGGCTCTGCCAGATTTTTCAGATATTTCACTGATATTCCTTTTCCACGAAACGTCAGTGAAAGAAACATAAATTGTCACATTGTTTTGCCCAGCCTGTTTTTTAATATTTAGTAAATCGCCAGTGATGACCATTCAGTAAGATGCGCCATATGCTGCACAAGCTATGTTTAACATAGTATCTCTATAAAACGAACGAATTGTTGGTAATTTACCTGGATTTGTGTATGCCTATGAACATTCCTATGAAAATAGAAGCTAATGAACTACTAATCTGGACATTTAAGCTGACATTTCATGGTCAACTGAAATCCATTTTTGTTGTAGAAATATTACCACAAACAAGCTGATGGTTTGACAGCAAACACATGACAGAATTTGTCATTCGAGTCAGCAACCAGTTGTTGTCCCAACAATTTCATGTTCATACAGACTAGCTCGAGGGATGTGTCACGTTTCTTCGCCTATTATTTACATAACGCAGATGCGACATACTATTCCTTTATTGCCAGCACAGACGACAGGCGTGCCTATTATCAAAGAAGGGTGCGTGTCTTGCTAGTCTGTAAGTGTTTGTCGTACTCTGGTCTGGATTAGTCCTATTAAAAAACACAGTGCGGCGTAATCGTGCATGAAGTCAAATATAGTTGCACATCACTGTGGTGTACTGGTACGGTGTTATACCCATATTTATCATTAACCAGCGGCATAATTGAGGATAATGTAGTAAAAAACAATTACGCACGCCGTCTTTACTTTTCCAGAAGAAATAGTGTTCATTTTCTTAGGCTGGTCGACATAGAAACAATTGTGAATTAAAATTATTTTCGGTTGAGCTGGAAAGTGAATTTTTTTATCAGAGGTAAATACTAAATAAGGTAGAGAGGTTACTGAAGAAAACTGTCAATATAAAATAATAAAATATATAAAATAACAATAAAAGACAGAACAAATACAATTGTTGACGTGTCGGTTCAATTGGGACCTTTTTCAAGACAACAAAAAACAGTTAAGAAAACAAAACCATAACGAATATAAACAAAATGGCTGGGAGGATGATTTCTCTCACCAGAAAATCATCACCCAGTAACAGATCCAGCGCAACACAATTAGTAGGTGCAGATTGATGTGTTCAATATTTATAAATTATGAAATACTAAACGATGAAAGATGCAGAACTAAAGAAAGGGGACACCAATTAGCATTGCCAAGAACGAGGGGGGGGGGGGTTAGTGGACGACGGGAGATAAAAGGGGAAAGGATAGAGAAAGAAATGTGTACGCTGGAGCGGTGGGGGGCTACAAATAGATACAGGGAAATAGAAATGTGTAAAGAAGAATAGCAATTGACAGCGCATGGGATAGATAACAAAATATATACACATCCAAATACAATCACGAACTAAACAAATATGTATACATTCTATTTGATAATCATATATACTTATAGGCCTAAATACAAGCGCATATACATACAAATATCTAGACATATATAAAAGTATATACTAATATAAAAACATACATTGGAATACAGACACATACATGTATATAGGTACCTGCAGGAATTTTTTATCACTCGACTAGGAAGTTAGTTCACTGAGTATCCGCGGCACCTCATAACATATTTCCAGCATAAAAAACATCATTCACTGGCAAAGATTAACCAACAAAAACATATGAGGCTAGAAGTAAATAAACTCGCACAATGAAGTCAGGGATTGATCTATCTATTTATCTATTCTCTTATCTCTGCTTTTGCTCTAAGGCTTCAAAAGAATGAATGATGACCGGTTTTTTGTCTATGGCACGTTTGGTCGCTTGATATGCAGTAATATTGGGGCGTCTCAGAATGTTGGTAAATCTTCAATTCATCTTCTTCTTGGTATTCCACTGTATCTTGCTGTTTCCATTTTCATGTTATATGCTCTTGCATATTTGTTGATATAAGGGTTCATTCACATTAAGTGACCGAACTATTTCAGTCTCAATAGATGTTATTCCGGCAGTTCTTGTGGTCTCTTCATTTCTCGCATGATCTCTTCTAGTTCTGTTTGATGCTTTTCGTATAGATCTCATGTTACACGTAGTAAGCTTTATCTCCTGTTATTTTGATTTTGTTCATTGATAATACGATGTTGGTATGAAGATTGAATTTATGATTTGCCTTTAGGTTTCCATCGGGATAGATTTGTGTTTCAAAATTGGTGCAGGTTCATAATTTACGTAGCTGGCTTTTTGAATACTTGTCAAGAGCTCATACCCAGTGATTGACATCATCAAATAATTATCTAATCAAGACATTTACACGCTCATCTATATGTATGATATTGAAAAAAGGATAGTCGCCGGGTTGTTTTTAAGCTACTGATCCAATTGCTACAACCCTAAAGGGTTATGCGTTTCCTTGTTATTATATTTCCCACCTTTTATTACTACTGGACAAAAGCGAGTGAATTCCTGTTATTTTACATTGATCTGGCACATTGAAGTGTAACAAAAAAGTGTCGTGTAGCGTGCGTAGTGTGCCGCATTCAAATCTTCTGAAAAACTGCAGATTTTCCAACGATTTAAAAACAAATGAACAACTTTGAAAATGTGAATTACCAATGCCATTATATTTCTTATTATTGTAAGAACAGAAATTAATACACAGTAAAAAGCTAGTGTTCACTTATTTATTTTAACTAAGTGAGCTTGGTGGCTGGATTATCCGAATAGTGGCTTCCATTATTTTTGCTTGTCATAAGCTCTGACATAACCAGAATTTAACGTACCAGTGAATCTTTTCGTTGTTGAAAAGAGCATAAGCCTACGTCACCACACGATATGCAAATTTAAAGACCAAAGTTAAATTGTAATGAAACAAATTATTGATGAAATCATTAGGTTGAATGGACCATAGAAAATGTCATTAATTTTTGTCAAATCGCAGTAGATTTAGCCTACATATTTTTTTTTACAGCGGTAAGGATTCTTAAATCAACTATAGTTCATGTCCTTGTTCCCACACACATTTTTTTTTTAATCACCATTTCACATCACATAAACATTCAATGACAGCACATGACAAGAGAAAAATAGTGACAACAGAAATGACATGTCTACGAAGAATACTCGGAGTGTCATTAAGAGATAGAATTAGAAACGATAACATCAGACAGATAACCAAAACAATACCAGTATTGGAACACATCAAAAGACAACAGATCAAGTGGTTTTCACACGCTTCCAAACTACCGACATATATATTATGCCACAAATGGCCATGACACATAGGCATAACGATTATAAAGCCAGAGGCAGACCATGTAAAAGATGGATCACAGAAATCAAAGAAGCCACAGGAACAAGCTTACAAACAGCGCACAAGAAGGCCATCTACAGGGAACTCTTCCACCCCTGACGCCGCAAGGCAAACAAGGGACACAGCGTATAGATAGATATATAGATAGACAGATAGATAGATAAACATCCAAAATAGTGCATACTTCGAACAGAATGATATAAACATGTGCTAGGGTTCTCATTGGGGTTTTCATAATACTATAATTAAACACACAGGTTACACAGATGTCTCGTAGCCAGTATATCAACTATGGTCATCCATTGCATCAAACATCATTCCCAGTCATCTCGATTTATCTTGTCATTGGTTTCAAATGAAGTCCCACAAGAGAGTGAGGTCGACACTTTGCAAACACGTCAAAACTTAATTACTCTTCCTGACTTAAATCACAATCCCCAGTGTAAGTTATTTTCACATGAAATTTTACAGAATAAAGATACTCTCTGTGCTGTTATATGCTGGTAAAGCATGAACTGTGTATAGACTATATTTGAGGACACTCAATCAATTTCACACAACTTGTCTCAGAAACGTTATGAACATCAGATGGCAAGTCCAGATTCCGGATACCACTGTCTTGGACAGATTTGACATCCCTAGCAATGACTATTTTGATACAGATAAAGATTAGTTGGACAAATCATGTAGTACGTATAGGTCTACTATTAAAAAAATGTATATATCATCGCCTGCCAAGGATTCTTATCTATGGTGAGCTGCAGGAGAACATACGTTCTCAAGGTGGCCAAAACAAGGGCTACTACAACTCGTTAAAGGCCTCACTAAAAGCCTTTGAAATAAAAATCACAATTCATGGGAAGACACTTCACGAAATAGAGCTACATGACGCTCTAAAGTCAAATAAATCTTGGGGAAAAAATGAGAAATGCAGCTGCTCAACAGCGGAGAGTAGTTAGAAAGTCACGGGTAGACCAAAAACCAGCTACAGTGGTCATCCCATACCGGAACTGTCCACATACATTTGTGGCCAGCGTAGGGCGTATAAATAACGTAAATATAACGTATCTACGAACTCGTAGTCAAGGACATAACTAACTAATTCCAAAAGTAGATGTAACAAATGGCCATCGTCACTTGTAATGGACAAATAATAACAAACAGACAACTTCATGAGTGGGAATCTTTGAAGTTGTCTTTAATTTTAAGTTAGTAATTAGGTAATGATAATGGAAAACATTCCTCAAAACTATTAATAAAAACGCAAAATAACATATTGTGAACATACAAAAGACACAGTGAGTTAGAGTAACCATGGAGGGAAACATTCCAGGAAAGAGATAGAGGCAGAGCTTATTTTGGACACAGAATATCGAAGACCTTCTGAACATGATACTGGAAGAGACCGGCCCAGAACCGAGAGGCCTGTAGAGTAAAAGTGAGGATATTATTCTGTAAAAGATACAACGCGTAGATCGATAGATAATGGAGTGTAGTTTTCTTATGCTTTTGTAAATGTTGTGTAAAGTATTTTTTTTTGGATTCTGTTTAAAATGTTCATTTTTAATGACTAAAAATTGGGACTTTGGTGGGACAGAGTGGAGAAACAAGGATTATCTTGATTAAAACTGGAACGCATACGATTCTAAGGCTGTCCCCATCGCACATGTGCTCATGAGGACAGGAAATAGTAATACATATCCTGAAAAACTAAAAATATTAAACGAGCCTGTTGGGAACTGAGCACCAACGCATAAGGACGCCAACCCATAGAAAAGATTCATGCAGTCATGATGAATTGTAGGTACAATACGGGGGAGGGGGAGGTATGCCTACATTCCAACTTTTTAATATTATGCACAGTTTAATTCCAACTTTGTTATAATATACGCAGCTTTCGTGTCGTCACTGAAACTACGTCACTGGCAGACTGTGTTGCCACGAAGACATAATGGCTAATTTAATCACAGATATCTGTTTAATACCTCTTTTTTTTATAAAGCATTTGATAAAGTTAAACATAGCAAAGTTATACACATGCTAGAGAATTTGAACAGTGACAGTAAGGATTTAAGAATCATCAAGAACATGTACTGGCAACAAACAGCAGCAATAAGAGTAGGAAATCAATTCGGTCCTTTTCAACAAATAAAACAAGGAGTCAGACAGGGATGCGTTCTTTCACCAGACCCTTTATACAGTGAAAACATATTGCGTGCAATAGTAGATATGCCAGGAATATCAGTGGGAGGACATAATATAAATAATTTGAGATATGCGGACGACACTGTTCTGATTGCAAAAAGTGAGGAAGACCTTCAAGATTTAATTAATGTAGTAGTCACAGAAAGTAAAGAGAAAGGCATCTTCCTAAATATCAAGAAAACAGAAGTAATAGTTATTTCAAAGAAACAAAATAACACACCTTGCAAGATCAAAGTGAATTATATAGTATTAAAACAGGTTCTCCAATTCAAATATTTAGGTACAATGATTACAGCAGATGGAAGAAGTTCAACAGAAATAAGAAGCAGAATAGGACAGGCAAAAACAACATTCAGGAAAATGGAAAATATATTTTGTAATATGACCTTGTCATTAGAGGTGAGAAAGAGAGTTCTGCAGTGCTATATAACCCTATATTAACATATGGGTGCGAGTCTTGGATAATAAACAAACTGGAAAGTGAGAAATTAGAGGCAACAGAGAAGTGGTTCTACAGAAGAATTTTGGGAATACCATGGACTGCCAGAAAACTTATGTAGAGGTGTTGAATGAGTCAAATGCGAAACGGACTTTAATTCACAATATAAGAAAAAGGCAATCTTCTTTTTTTCCAGCCACTTCATGAGACAGGCAGGGTTGGAGAACATAGTCACAACAGGCAAAATTTAAGAATACAGAGACAGAGGGCGACAACGTGAGAAAATATTAGACAGTTTGACAACCTGGCACGGCAAGGAAACAACAACGACCTTGATACATAATACTGTTGACAGATAGCTGTGGAGAGCCATGACCGCCTACGCCAGACGGCATGGCACCTGATTATGATGATGATCTGTTTAATGAATTTGGCAGCTACAGATAAAAATGCTGTACGTTTGATATATACACTAACCGTAACCCTAAACCTAACCCTAATCAAAAATATAATTCTAACCGTAACCCTAAACTTAACCCTAATCAAAAATCTAATTCTAACCGTAACCCTAAATCTAACCCTAATCAAAAATCTAATTCTAACCGTAACCCTAAACCTAACCCGAATCAAAAATCTAATTCTAACCGTAACCCTAAACCTAACCCTAATCAAAAATCTAATTCTAACCGTAACCCTAAACCTAACCCTAATCAAAAATCTAATTCTAACCGTAAACCTAAATCTAACCCTAATCAAAAATCTAATTCTAACCGTAACCCTCCCTCCAAAAAATATACATTTCTCTCCCCTCTCCCCCGCCCGCCAGTCAACTGCGCACTAGAAAGAGGCATAATAAATGTCATGTTTATGCTAACACTGCTTATCTGTCCCTAATTCTTTTTGCTAAATAATGTTGAATTTGTTTGGTGTTTTTTTCGAGCATATGATGCGTTTCATGAATAATATAGGCACGCCTCCCCGAATTGAACCGATTTATATTTACTATATGCTACTATATCTAAAGATAGCAACATTTACCAAGATAACTCCATCTGCAAATTACACAACATTGAACGAAAGATATGATAGCATATTGCGTAAACTAACATTTAAATTCGAAACAAAGAACATATTGTAACTGTTCTCACTGCATGATAAAACTGTAACCTAATTTTTTAGAAGTATATCTAAGCAAAGTATAATTTTTTTTAAATATAAGACTAGTGATTTAGGTTTACGGTTAGAATTAGATTTTTGATTAGGGTTAGGTTTAGGGTTACGGTTAGAATTAGATTTTTGATTAGGGTTAGGTTTAGGGTTACGGTTAGAATTAGATTTTTGATTAGGGTTAGGTTTAGGGTTACGGTTAGAATAACAACAATAAACTTGGAACGTTTCATTCTGCGAGGAGAATATTCATAGTGAGACAATGCAATAATGACAACAATTTGACACAGGTAGAATAATATTAATTGCTGAAAGCAACAATGTACTAAACATATAATAAGTATTAGTTGCTAAAAACTATCAAACCTCAAGTCTATAACTGAATCAGTTTCCTAAAGCTGCCACAAAATAAGGTTATAATTGTATTTGTATCATCTTTCTAGCTTTTTAAAAGCACTGTTTATATATTGGAATTAATAAATGGTCTTATTGGCTTGAAACTTTCAACTTTTAATCACGATTTGGTTATCTAGCTGAGATTGGTTTGTTTTTTTCAAATTTCAATTACCACAACTGCCAGTAGCAATGTGTTTAATCTCACGAAGTCAGCCTGAACTGAGTCAGCAAAGTCAGTCATTATATCTTTTATCTTTCGGGGTGCAATGGGTTCCGTATTTCTCTCGTGCGGTATCCAGGGTTAGATAACTAAAAATACCTCGTCGTGGTGCATCCTGGAAACAAAAACAGTGAATCCGTGCTGTGTTCCTGGCCACCAGTTTTAGGTATCGTATCTTTAGATGTCGAAGCTGTAGATGGAATAAGAATTTATTGCAAAAGCACTAGTAATATCTCCGGCACTATCGACATATCGACAAAAGCACTAGTAATATCTCCGGCACTTCTGCAACAACGCATTCAGCGGCACTATCGACAAAGCCTATAGTGAAGAAAAGCATTCCAGCCAAAATGATGTTCGTCCGTCGTGATCGACGATGACCAAAAACTCAACCATAATAATAATAATAATAAAAATAATCAAAGTTAATAGTTCGTTTTTAAATGACTAGCACCCGCCGAAGACGGATGTGTCGGGAAATTAGCGCAAATAAAACGGCGAGACAACGCATTTCCATTCTCTGAACTATATCCTGCTGGAAATCTAATAGGGCCATTGTCCTACTGCAATAGAGATCCAGCAGGAGTTTGAGAATGAACGCTGATGAAGAAGAAAAAATGACTAGCAAGTCCAATGTGCGCACAAAATATTCTTTTACAGAATTGACAACAATAGAATGTATCTGTGTGAGTTTGAGATGTTTTTTCTTTTCTACGTGCCCGCTTCTGTCTTGCAGTATCTTGTCTGGACTCTTCCGCCGCTAGTGCTCCCGTTCTCTAGCTGTAACGCCATGCTGTTCTATCCTGAGCGAGGCTCTCCCAAGCGCCTACGTCAATGTTAAAATGTTTCAAGGATGACTTGAGCGTGTCTTTGAAGCTCTTTTTCTGTCCACCCGCTTTTCGAAATCCTGCCTTGAGTTCTCCATAATATATTTGTTTTGGCAAACGTGAGTTCTCCATACGCACAAGATGGCCTGCCCAGCGTGCTTGCGCCTTCATACGTATTGTGTGGATGCTTATTGAGGTTGATTTTTCCAAGACCTCGTACTTTGTCCCACCAATTGAGGTTTAGTAATTTACGTAGGCAGGTAAGATAGAAATGATTTAATTTTCTTGCATGTCTAGCATACACTGTCCACGTTTTGCAGGCGTATAGTAGGGTTGGTATAACAGCAGCATGATATACTTGTAGTTTGGTGGTTGTTTTTATACCTCTTCTTTCCCATACATTGTTGCGTAATCTGCCAAATACAGCACTAGCTATTGCCAGTCTATTATTATTTTCCACACCAATGTTGACATCGCGAGAGAGAGTGCTTCCAAGGTAAGTAAAATTGTCGACTACCTGCAGTTTTTCCTGATTGACGATGATGGAAGTAGCAGTATGTTGGCTATATGATGTTGCTTGGTGCATGACTTCTGGTTTTTCTTTGGTGTTAATAGTGAGACCAAAGTTGTTGCAGGCCTGTGAGAAGCGGTCTATGGTGCTCTGCATGTTTACGACAGAGTCAGCATACAATGCACAGTCGTCAGCTTAAAGCTCTAACAGTACTAGATTTAGATTTCATGTTTGCTTTTAGACGACGTAAATTGAAAAGACCACCATCCGTTCTGTAATTGATCATTATGCCAGCCAAAATACAAATGCATTGGAGGGGCGGCTAATGTTGATATCTCGATATGAGTAGATATTGTCAGGATATGGTGGTCCATAGAATGCACATTGAATCTAGAGACGGTAACACAAGTTAGATAGCAGGGAAACGGTATGAGAAACGATAGAGTGGCTTCGAAGTTACAATTGTCCAGCACGAGACCTGTCTGCGAAAGTGTTGTTCACAGTAGAGAATACACAGAAGCCAACACCTCTCACGATCATGTTTCTCTAAGACTCTCTGTCTCTTGTGTTGTCAATAAGCTCACTTTGTGAACTTCTACCGTGCAATAATACTAGTCCATCCAAGAACTTCTCTCTTTGTCGTCCCCTATCTCTTCTCCCCTTGATCTTTCCAGTGGTTATTAAGTGTTCGGGCTGTGTTCTTCTCAGCCAATGCCCTGGAAACCTTGACTATCTGCCCCTAATGTTTGATATGATTGATATATAAATAAATAGTGAAATATATTCTGGAATATTCTGGAACATAAGTATATATATTTAGAGATAACGTTATTGGTTCTGTTTAACAAAACTTTAAGCCCTATAATTCTTGCGTATTTGTGTTAATTTTGCAAACTGTAAATGACTAAACGATTATAAAAATTGTTTACGTGATATTTTAGACGCATAACCTGAATTAAAACTCAAATTGAATCAGAGACACTCTATTGTGATATGTAACCTAGATATATTTTCTTCTTCTTCTGGAACCCCAGGAATTGCGAGCTATTAGCTCCTACTTCTTATTTGCGGCGTGGAGGTTTCCCCAAGCTTTCTTTCATACCCAGGAGGCTCCAGCATTCGGCTTAGTGCAATACCTTTTGAAGGAGCCTTCTAAGAGGGGGTACTTGTCACGAGACGAGCTGATAGTTGGGTCTCCCATTGTTCGTCTTTCCTAGACGATGTGCTGCTTTGCCAAACACGTCGTGGGTCCTGAGTTTGATCTGTGCATTTCTCAAGCACTCGCCTCGTCCGCTTGTGATGGCCTTCCAATCAATCTATGTATTTTGACTATTCATCGCTGCGTATGTCTATATTATTCAAAGAAGTAGGTAGAGTACGCTTATCTTGGACGAGGGGCTTAGCAGTGGTCCTTTGGGTACTGAACCTAATTCTTTCCGTGTGAGCAGTGTTGTGCAACAGGGGGCGACAGGAAAGTTGTGCTAGGTTTGCAGTGTCCTCAATGACAAAGACTTGCAACCTGCCTTGTGCGATGTGCGCAAGTCTTTGTCAGGAGGGAGGGAGCAAGTCTTTGTTTGTCATTGAGGACACTGCAAACCTAGCACAACTTTCCTGTCGCCCCCTGTTGCACAACACTGCTCACACGGAAAGAATTAGGTTCAGTACCCAAAGGACCACTGCTAAGCCCCTCGTCCAAGATAAGCGTACTCTACCTACTTCTTTGAATAATATAGGCATACGCAGCGATAAAGTCCAGAATGCAGCAATGCGTATAATTCTGGGATGCACAAGAGACACATCGACAAGAGCTATGCGATACCTACTTGACTGCCCAACAGCTGAGCATAGATTACAGTATTGCCGTGCACGGGCGTACCTTCAAATACATGCAGATAAGGAACACCCGTTGCATTCCGAAATACAGAAAGTTAAAGGCAGCAGACTCAAGAGAGGAAGGTCGTGGATGGGACGTGCTGAGGATGTAATACAAAGCGTGTGCAGATTACAGGATGTGGCAGCAGGTGCGGAATGGATAGGTCTACCCACAGATTTCGAAACTTGGTTGAAAGTAGTAATATCACTTAGCAGAGAATGCAGAGAATGGTGTCCCACAGCTGTGGAGAAAGAAGTGCAGGCTTTAATCAGTGAGAATACCAAAGAGGGGGATGTGATTATATACACTGATGGATCTGTAATTAGGCATGTTCGCAGTGCTTGGGCCTTTACAGCTCAGTGCGCAGGTAAAACGATCAAGGAGGAAAGTGGTGCCTTTGCGGTCACTACGAGTAGTATGACCATGGAGACTATGGCGGTGACCAAGGCATTTGAGTGGCTTCGCACACAGAAAGTAACGCAGGTCTGCATCTTGAGTGACTCTATGAGTATGATTAAGAAGGTACAAGTGGGTTCGTTCGCGAACAGTGGATTGAGGCCTTGAGAAATGCGAGCTTGAAAGCGGTTACATTTATTTTCGTGTCGGGACATGTGGGCGTTCGAGGCAATGAAAGAGCGGATCAACTGGCATCGTGTGCGATTGTGGCAAAGGGCGATGGGGCAATGGATCGCGCTGACGTTTTGAACTCCTTAAGAGATATAACACGCGAGAGTGAGACTAATGTGGATGATGATTCCTTTTCAATGGCTAGGATTAAAGATCAGGGATTGAAATGCGGTGTTGCTAGAGGTGAACATTTTGGAGGGCGCAGAAGAATGATGGTCAACCAGCATAGGACCGGTACTGTCAGCAGAAGTGTGATGGCGGATACACTCAAGGAGAGATCGGAGCAACTATGGATGTGTCCAGTTTGCAGTGATGATGATCCGACGACTAACTAACTAACTGCTCCCTCCTCTACATTGCCCAGAGTCCGAGACTCAACAATGCTTTGGACAGAAGTTATGAACAAAGTGCTCTCTAACGTTTGTTCAATGTGTTTCCAGTGTGCAATGGGGGGGCTGTATTAAAAGTTTTCTTTCATTCCCAGGGGTACACCAGGGGTACATGTTCAGTTGGCGTATCCAATACCTGAGTCATGACTCCTACTTTGAATGGAGTCTATTGTAGTGGAACGTGCGGTTTCTGTGTGTTCTCGGCCATGAGCAGCACTTCTGCCATTCGGACTCGTGTTGGGCAATTGCAGCTTCGTTACCACTATATTGGATCATATACACAACGCTGCCTTCTAGCGCGTGTTGCCTTTTCCAGAATGAGTACTCATAGCTTCACCACGTCTTACCGCGATCTACCCATATCGAAAGTTGTCATTGACCCCCTACGTCCATGCTTCTTCTGCATTTTGTGTTGTACGATACGCAATGTTCAGATGCCTTTTGTCATTGTGTGCCGACAGTGCTTAGCCTTGGCATAGAGGTCTCGGAGATATTGTTTGTATCTGCAGGCAATTCTCATTCCATCTACAGCCTCCATATCCACGGACACGAGCCTAAAGTGTTGGCCAGAACGACAGCAAGAGCGGAAATTAGAATAAAATCCCTCTGGACCCCTGTATGAGCTACAAGCATTACTGACGTTTATTCAAGTGGCAAAAAATACAGATATGGAAGAATAAGCATTACCTCACATAATACCCCCGTCTAACCTCTGCATCATCATCAGGTGTCGTCTCCGTAAATAAAAACTCTGCATAATTAGCGGAAATTGTTTATCGAGTACTTTCTACAGAAACGAACGTACATATTTTATTATTATAAATCAATAATTTAATCACTTTTAAGGAATCAATAAATGTGTAGTTTAAACAAGAAATCATGTTTTTTTCTATTTTCTTGTATATTACCTGTTTAATGTATATTTTAGTTGCACAGTACAGAGTGTAACATCATCACTCAACTGTGCCACCTAATAATGACCTAATGTTTCTTGCAATTATTGCAGTACAATTAGAGACGAATGCAGAAACTTGAAAGTACCAACATGAAAATGGAAATTCTAGCAAGCTTCCAGTCTTTTACTTTACAAATCGTAATCCTTTGGGTTGAACTAGCTTAACATACAGTAGACTAATTATTTAATTTAACATATAAACTGTGGTTACTGCAGTTGTACATAATTCCGTGCGAAGCTACTTTACAACTTAATTAAATAAATATGGTCTGTTATCCAAAATATTTATCTCCTACGCACGGATGATAATACAGATAGACCCTAATTAATATATTTTTAAAATAGGGCCTAACCATGCAACGAATACGATACTTATGTTCTGGGCCTATAAGGCATACTTATTTTATTTTTAGTAGTAATTAATAACAGCATAGACTAGATAGTAGGCCTAAGTTAATGTGACAAACAATTATTAGCCTAGGTAAATTTTCCGAAAATTTACATTCATTAGATTACAGCGTTTTATTTTCCAGGCGTAATCTACTAATAGTTCTTTGAAACTCTTTGCAGCAGCTTTCCCGATAGTACATTCGACCTATTTATGATTCTCCCATGCACATTGATTAGATCTAGAAAAAAAATTGTCCAAGTAGCTCTACATGGCTGGTCTAAATAAGCCTAGGGCTTATAATACAGGCCTTTAATTAACTTTAATATCATTATGAGAAAAGTGGTAGAAAATATGATTATGTCACATCATTTCAAATTTTTTTAACAAACCTAGAGCTTGCAAGCAGGTTCACATACTTTTACTCAAAGCAATTATAATTGTCCCTATCTAGAAATCACATCTAAATCTTAAATATATATATAGGCCTGCACCATAGAATGTGTAAATCTGTAGTTTTAAAATGAAAAATAGTGGGCCCTAGACAAAAAATGGCAGCCTCAGAAAGTCTTTCAGGGTCTAGTTCAACCCACCACCTTATATCCCACCACCATCATCACCACCATCATATTCGGCGACATCGTGTGTCATCAGGTGATGAGGACCTGGAGGATGAAGAGTTGGACCCCAGAATTCAGGTGCGTACTTTTACCAAATATACCTTTCTGATCAGATTTCTCAAAGTTAAATGAACTCTCGGGAGACATATTCATATCAAAAGAAATACTAGCTGAAGAACAGGCAAGTTTCCATAAGCTCTACTGAACACATTTTCAACATCAGAAAAATCATCAAGAAACACTTAGTCTATATCATCATGCAATCTATCAATAATTCATCAATTTCAATCGGGCCTGTGACTATTTGGTTTACCCTTATAGTTATAGGCTAACCCTTTAAAACATGTTAAGGACCAGTAGCTGCAAATAAAAAACCTAAAAAATAATAAATATTAGGCTATTCTTTTTACCAGTTAGGACTACTCTTAAATTGATTTTTATTACAACTTTCAACATAGGGGCCTACGTTACATGAACCAGCAGCAGAGAATGTGACTAGTGTTAAACTCAGAAAACATGCTGAAAAAATGTGTGCTGAGACATCAAAATATGGGCTTTTTCAATGATATCTCAACATGAAACTAGACTGGCTAATAACAAAAAAATGTGATGTATTTGGGAGACTAATGTTGGCCTTGCACTGTGCTCACAAAAGTGTCTTCATAAGCAACAATATCTGTGTTCATCCATCACAAGTGATGATGGCCATTTTTTACATCCACTTTTGAAAATTCACTTAGAATTATGATCATGCCTAATAGTTTGTAGATGACTAATGAGCCCTATTCGAGCTGTAAATGTCCTTAGACATGGAATGACCACTGCAGATGAATTTTGGTCTATCCTTGACTTTCTAGCGAATCTCCACTGTTGAGCTGCTCTGCGTTTCTCCTTTGTTCAGAAGATGATGCATTCTTTTTGACTGTAGAGCGCCATGTAGATCTATTTTGTGCAAGTTCTTCCCAAGTGTGTTGGTCTTTTTCAAACACTTTCAGTGAGGTCTTTAACGAGTCCGTGTAGCGCTTCTTTTGGCCACCTTGAGATCGTTTATCCTTCTCCAGCTCACCATAGAGAAGTATTTTTGGCAGGTGATGGTCTGGTATACGTACCAAATGACCTTTCCAATGAATCTGTGTCTGCATCAGGATAATGCTGATTTGTTATCCCCATCAATGCTGGGGATAACAAATCTGTCAAGGACAGTGGTTTCTGAAATCTTGTCTTGCCATCTGATGTCCATAACCCTCCTGAGACATGAATGAGTTTCCTCACATGATGTCTATACATAGTCCATGTTTCACTAGCTTATAACAGCACTGGAAGTACCACTTTCAGCATAGTGTGTAGGCTAATGCCATTTCTACACCAAACATTTGCGTACAATTTGCCGAAAGAGCTGCTTGCAAATATATATTTGTTCGTAATATGTATTTGTTTAGTGAAATAACAGTATACCTGTGTATTTGTCCTATTTGTAAAACTGATATTGAACCATTTGTGTGTTTTTTTACGAAATTCTTTTACTGCAGTATTTCTTTCTTGTTTATATGCAACACCATTATGCCTCAATGAAGAAAGCGAAGTGTTGTGAAGAAAATAAGAGCCACTGCATGGTTGCATGAAGCTGTTCTATCTAATCTATTTATCTATTGTCATTTTAACACCAAAGATCTTAGAATTGTGCGCAATATATACTGGCAAGAAGAAGCAGCCATGAAAGTGGATAATATAACTGGGAAGTATACACAAACCAAACAAGGCGTATGCCAGGGATGTGTATTCATCACAAAAGTCATCACAAAAGTCATTGGAGGCAGTGGAAATGTGGTTTATTCGAAGAATGTTACATATTCCTTAGACAGCAAAGATTACTAATGAAGAATGTCTTAGAAGGATGGATGTGAAAAGATGCATTATTGATAATATAAGAAAAAGATAGTCAACATTTATTTGGCACATAATGAGCCATCTAACTAAAATACTTCTCAAGATAATGCATGAAAGAATTAAGAACAAGATAGACATGGAGGTCGGTGAAGAACAATTCGGTTTTAGGAAAAACAAAGGAACCAGAGAAGCTATACTGAGTATCCGGCTAGTGATAGATAAATATATAGAAGTCCAAAAAAGTATCTATATTTGCTTCATAGACTACAGCAAGGCCTTTGACAGAGTCCAACATGAAAAATTAATCAAATGTCTTCAAGAAATAGGCATAGATGGAAAAGACATCAGGCTGATTAGAAATATATATTGGGAACAAACTGCATCAATAAGGTGTGAAAACAGCTACTCTCCATACATAGAAATAAGAAGAGGGGTAAGACAAGGATGCATTTTATCACCAAGCCTATTTAATATCTACACAGAGAATATCTTTAAAAATATAGAAGAAATACCAGGACTCAAGATCAATGGGAAAATAATAAACAACATTAGATATGCAGATGACACTGTTCTTTTAGCAGAAAGTGAACATGAACTACAAAGACTAATATATCAAGTCAATAAATCAAGTAATGAATATGGACTGGATATAAACATTCAAAAAACAAAAACCATGATAATCAGCAAAGACACAGAAGAACAGGAGGTAAACATAAACATACAGGGAGAGAAACTACAACAAGTAAAACAGTATCAATATCTTGGACACATAGTCACAAATGATGGCAGATGTGAAACAGAAGTTAAAAGGAGAATAGGAATGGTTAAAAGTACCTTCAATGACATGAGGAAATTATTAATATCTAAAAAAATTTCAAACAAGTTAAAAATGAGAATTATAAAATGCTACATCTATTCCATATTAATGTATGGCTCAGAAACATGGACACTAAAAAAACAATTACAATACAAAATTGATGCCTTTGAGATGTGGGTATATTGAAGAATAGGGAGAACATCATGGAAAGAGAAGAAAACAAATAAAGAGGTGCTAAAGACACTTAATATGAAGAAAGAACTACTAAGAGAAATAAAGATCAGTCAAATAAAATACTTTGGACACATTAAAAGACATGACACCCTATTGAAGACCTTACTTGAGGGTAAAGTCAAAGGGAAGCGAGCAAGAGGTAGGCAGAGATACAAGTGGGAGAGTAACATTACACGATGGACAGGTTACAGTCTAGCAGAGTTCACCACCAAGACAAGAGACAGGAGATGTTGGAGATACGTTGCAGCCAACCTTCGTTGCGGAGACAGCACTTGATGATGATGATGATGAGAAGAGGAGGCATTAAGAATATAGTGACAACAGGAAAGATAGAAGGGAAATGATCAAGGGGGCGACCCAGAGAAAAGACATTGGACAGTTTGACTAAATGGCTTCGATTGAAGACACCAACAGAGATGATGACATATATGAGAGATGGATGTACATGAAGAAATATGATCGCCAACTCCATTCGGCATGGCACTTGATGATGATGATTTTAACTTGTGCCATTAAGCTCTATCTAACTATCTATGCGCTTTGCCCCTTATTTGCATTGCAGCATCAGGGGTAGATGAGTTCTCTGGAGATGGCCTTCCTGTGTGCTGTTTGTAAGCTTCTTCCTGTGGCTTCTTTGATTTCTGTGGTCCACCTCTTCTATGGTCTGCCTCTGGCTTTATGGCCATCTATGTGTCATGGCCATCTGTGGTATGCTGTATGTTTGCAGTCTGGAAGCGTGTGAAAACCACTTGATCTGTTGTTTTTTGATGTGTTCCAATACTGATATTGTTTTGGTTATCTGTCTATGTTATCGTTTCTAATTCTATCTCTTAATGACACTTCAAATATTCTTCGTAGGCATGTAATTTCTGCTGTCACTATTTTTCTTTTGTCTTCTGCAGTCATTGTCCAGGTTTGGCGTTGGTAGCATAGTGATGGAATAATAATAGTTTTGTATAATGGAACTTTAGTGTCTATGTTTACATTTTTGTTCTTAAAAATACATGTCATCTGTCCTAGGTTCTGGTATGTTTTGTTGCATCTATTTTGTATCTCTTTACTGTTTTTCCCTTCACTTGATATAATGCTTCTCAAGTAAGTGAACTCCTTTACATGTTTAAGGTGTTTATTATCGATGGAGATAATGATATTTCTTTTTTTCTTTGCTATTGCGATTATTTCAGTCTTTTCAATATTAATCCTTGAATTTTCAATATTAATCCAATATTAATGTTGAACTTTTGACATGTTTTGTGGAGTCTGTTCATATGTTCTTGCAATTGTTCTTCTGATGTTGCTATTAGTACTTGGTTGTTTGCAAAGAGTTGTTCGTTCAATTTGTCTTTTATGTTATCGTCTTCGTTGGTACTTGTTAGTTTACAGATGTGGTCAATATATGTTATAAAAAGTAGGAGGGATAAGACACACCCCTGGTGAACTCCTGATTAGATTTGGAACTTATTGGACACTCTTGCATATGTTCTTACTTCACATTGGCTATTGGTATAAATGCCTCTGCATATATTGATTAAATGTTCTGGTACTCTGTATATTGATAGTATTTTCCATAATTGTTGTCTGTCTACTCTGTCGAAGGCCTTTTCTTGGTCAACGAATTGTGAAATTTTCTTGGTATAATTTTTTGTTGTTTTCTGTAGCTCTTTCTGTAAGTTGTCTAGCATCAGTACAGATTTTGTTCCTGCGGTAGCCTATTTTGGGTGTTTTTAAGTTGTGTTTCAATGTATGGTTAAATATTTTATTAAATGTTTGTCTCCAAACAGTCTAATGTATTTTTCTATTCCATATCTTTCTGGTCCCAAGTGTGCATTTAAATCTCCTAATACGAATAGGTTTTCTTCTGTGTTGTTGTTTATCATATCATTTAAGTTATATAAAAATTCTTCCCTTTCTGTTTTATTGTTGTGTGCAGTACAGGGTGTGTAAGTTTGGATGACTGATATGTTTTTGTTATTTATTGTAACGATTATCGTGATCAAACTTTTGTTCACAAAGATCATATTTATGATATTTTTAGACACCACGGGATCGAGGATGAAAGCTACATCATACTTTGCTTTCATATTCAGGTTTACACTATAGTAGATTAATGTGTAGTCTTTGTGTAATTTTTTTGTTGCCTTGGCCTTTAATTCTTTTGTCTGACAGTCCTAAAATTTTGATATTTCTTTCCTCATTTCTTCTATAAGATAATTATTTCTTAGGCCACAGATGTTTATTGTGCCAAATTTGGTGGTTTGTTTACGTTTGATATTTACAGACTTCTATTTGAGAAATCTCCATTGTTTCCTACGAGCTGTATTACTTAGTAATAGTTTCTACAGTTTCTGTCATTTCGCTAAGCCAGTCACAGTGTCATTTCAGTGACTCCAAATGGTTAAACCATGTTCTAATCTATCCCATTTAGAAAAGAGATCATATAGTTCATCTAGGAAACAATGAAACACAGAAAAGCACCATGGAGGATGGAAATGGAGTTGACTGTTTTTGTTTATTTGGGTCACATTGGCCATAGTCAGTCTGTGTCTCTAACATTTCTTTGATTGTCTCCATCCATCTAGTTCTATGTCTTCCTTGTGTTGTGTAACCTGATCTTCTGCTGTTGTATGCATTGGTTCCATTCACATAAGGCAGCTAAACCACCTAGTTTTCTATCTGTGTAGTCTTGACATGAGATTGTCTTTATTTATTTCCTGATATCTTCATTTCTCCTTCGGCCTCTTTTAGTGACATTTATAGCTTCTTCTTCTTCTTTCGTTCACTTGAAACATGTCTATATCTGTAATTCTGTCTCCTTAATAAAACTCACTGTCTTTTGTAGTTCATACAGTGTCCCATAGAGTTTTGATCCAGTGTTGTTTCCTCTGGCCAATATGTCTGCCTAAGCGTTTCATGCTCAGAACACTCTTGAAGTATATGTTTGGCACTCTGTGCTGCCTGTACACATGGCCGTGTTGCCAATCTTGAACTTTGTATACATGTGACTGCGGAGTCGGTTGTGTCCTGTTCTGAGATGTAGAATTATAACTTGTTCTGGTCTGTTCATAATATGATAGTCATCTTGTGTTGGTGTTTGTGGCTTTCTTATTGACTTGATCATCTTTTTTTCTGATGGTAGGTGATTGGTATATCTGGTTGGTCTTCGGCAGCACCTTCCTTAGCCAGTTGGTCTGCTTTTTCATTTCCTGGTATTCCACAGTGAGAGGGTATCCACTGCATGGTTACCCTATACTGGTAAGACAATTCGCTAAGTAGTTTTTTCAAGTCTGTTAGTTTTCCAGACTGGAGATCTTGAAGTACTGACCTTGCATCTGTCAGGAATACCACAGACTGTAGGTCAGAGTTGGAGTTCAGCAGTTTTTTAGCTGCCACACTAATTGCCTGGATTTCAGCATCATAATTATTGCAGAATTTTCCTGTTGGTGTTCTGATGGTATCTCTAGGCTTGTGTGGATATTCTATATATACACATGCACCTCCATTCCTCACGGCATTCTGTGCTGACCCATCTGTGTATACTCTGACCCATATATCTTGTGGATATTCCTCATCCAGGAAACTGAGGGTGACTGTCCTTCGCTGCACACTGTTCTGTTCGTCCTCGCTTAGTATTCCTTTTACATGGGTCTGAATGTATATTTTTGCATTCCATGCCTTTCACTCCACGGGGTTTGTTCTGGTACAGGCCTTAAGGGGCTGTCAACTTCAGGTAGGTCTGTAAGTTGTCTGCGGAGTCGTTTAGCTTGATGGATAAAGCTGCTTCTTTTCAGTCGCCACATTGCTAGATTTTGGAATCTTTCCTTCATTGGATGACTTGACATACACTGAAACTTTTCTGCCTGAATTAGTACTTTTGTGTCTCTGCGTTTGCCAAATGTTTGCATTCTTCCCATTTTCTGCATCTCTGCTATGGGTGTTGATTTCATTGCTCCCAACATTATTCTAAGTGCCTGGTTTTGCACTTTATCTAGATCTTGTAATGTGGTGTTTGATGCAGAACACCATGCAGCTGAACCATATTCCAGGTGTGGTCTTATGCATTGCTGGTAAACTTTACTGAGTATATTCCCACTGGCTCCCCATGTGGTTCCACTTAGTTTTATCAGGATAGCTAACTTCCTCCTGGCTTTTGTTGTTGCTTTGTTTATGTGCTGCTTCCATATCAGTTTACTATCAAAAGTAACTCTGAGGTATGTTGGTTGTTTGTCTTCTTTCAAGAGTTCTCCATCTATTTTGATATGACCGGCTTTTTGTTTTGGTGAGAGGGTAAAGAGTGTAGTGCTGCACTTATCTGTGTTAATGCTGATGCACCATCTATTAGCCCATAAGGTTAGAGCATTGATAGCTCTTTGTATTTGTTTAGTGGCCACTGTTGCATGTTCTTCCGTGCACCATATCACCAGGTCGTCAGCATACATTGCCACTTTGATCCCATGTGGTAGTTCAGCAACTAGGTCATTGATGTAAACCAAGAAAAGTGTGGGTGACAGGACTCCATCCATTGTCCTGCTGCTGTCCTTGGTAAATTCATTGTGGATTTCCAGAAATACTGGTCTGTGGTCACTACCCCCAAGCTGCTTTCCAACGACACGTGTGATGTTCCATTCCAGGCCTGGTGAGTGGAATGCCAGATCTGGTGTAGAGGTGGTGGGCCATGCTCTCGAATAGAAGGTTGGTGAGTCTGCTGGCTGGTTAATAAGGATGAGATTATTTTCATACTGCCAGCTCTCAAGTTCCTCACATCTCTTGTCGATATGATCGTATCCCCAGCTCTGAGAGTGGCTGTTGAAGTCACCACACACCATAAGTCTCTGTTTATCTGGAATTGTGTCTAGTGCCAATGGTTTATCATTTGGGCAGTAGTAGTTCAGAAGATGGAATTCTGCACTGTCTGTTTTTAGGTGGAGAATCTGGTATTCTGCCCCTTCCATATATACTTCCAGCTGACATGCGCTGATATTGTTTTTAACAAGTGTCAGAATTCCACCCTTTCGCCTGTCCTTTTGGTCAGATCGGTAGCACTGGTAGCCTCTGATTTTGAAGGCTATGTCACTGCTGAGGTGTGTTTCTTGGATACAGCATATATTAACTTGTTCTTCACTGAGGACATTTTCAAGTTCCAATTTTTTGCTGTATCCATCTCTTTTACTGTTGACACCCTCAGAATTCCAGTGCATTATTTTTATTGGTCGTTTGTTTGTTTGGCCAGTAGCTCTATTCCCTTGCCTCCTGGCTCCTCGAGGCAATTGAGAAGGACTTTCAGTAACTGAGGTTGGACCCTTTCGATGTATAGGGCCCGGCACCGTCTCTGCCTGAACGTCCGCCACAGGGCAGGCACCATAACTTTTTATAGATACAGACATGTTTCCATTGTGTTTTGTGCGTGGCATCCTGATTATCTGTGCACCTTTTGGCTGGATGCCTCCGTCTTCAGCACTCTGCTTACTTGGGCAGGACTATTGTCCTGCTCGAATGGGACTGCCCGACCAGTCTTAGTTTCCAGCCCCTGATGGCTGAACTAAGCCCCATCACCACTGCACGGTGCTGGCCTTGATGGGGACATTTATAGCTTTCTTCAACCATCTCATTTCACACACAGTTTTTTTTTCTCTAGTGTCTTTGTACTTTGTCTGACGTTGGGCAACACAGAGTTTGTATAAAAAATAAAGTTTATTGCCCTTTGTCGTCATGCAAATTGTTATGTGTTTGAGTATTCATGACAGTTGGTAAGTTGATAAATGGATTTCCTCCTGAAAGCGATGGTAACCTACAGGAGTAATGTGCCTAGTAATTCTATTTTGGACTTACAATATGAAAAAAAATAATTATGACAACAAAGTGAAAAATAAAGTGAAAGTACAACCAATTATAATAATTGACATGACAGTTTCAAACTAGAGGACGTAACAAATTTCCAGTATTTGGGCACAAACATATGTAGCTCAGGAGACTGCACTGTTGAAATCAAGAGAAGAATTGCAATGGTGACATTGAAACTTGCGCAAATGAAAAATCTTTGCCAAACTATGTATTATCAGAACATGCATATTTCCAGTGCAATATACGGTTTTAATTAATGCATGGACATTAAATAAAACAATAACAAAGAGAATCACTGCTTTCGAAATGAGATGCTACAAACAAATTTTTCGTATATCATGGACAGCTAAAAAAGATGAATCAAGAAGTGTTAAGATCAATAAACATCGAAGGGCTCCTAAACAACATCCTAACAAGAATGCTATGTTTTTTTATCATATAAAGAAACATACACGCATGGAAAGATTAATAGCTGAAGGCATAGTTAACAGAAATAGGGTCAACGTCGCCCAAGACAATGATGGTGCAGTGATATATTAGATTTTGCTTAAACATGCCTCTAGCTGCAGCAAGGGAACTCATCATTTAATCCAAAAGTGTTCAGAGAATCCATAAGGAAGACCAAATTCTGGAAAGAATATGTCACATGATGATGATGATGGTAATCACACCATTGGTTTTCTGACATCTTGAGTTTGCCATTCTTTGTAAAGATGGTTCCTAAATATTTGAAATCTGCTTAGTTTTGTACCCTTAACAGATACATTTAACTGGCCTGGTGTTTTGCAAGGAAAGTGTTACTGTCTGAAATGTAGCTAAGAGGCTTGCAGTATTTCATTCAGTTATTGTCTGTCTGCTTTGGGGGAGGCATTAGTTTACTCCACAGATCCCCCTCTATGATGTGTTTGGGAATCTGAATGGTGACCGCTACCATGATGAGATTCTACTGCCTCTTACCATCTCAGTGTTGCAATTTATTCAGCATCATGCAGCCATTCAAGATGATAATGAAAGACCACACCATTCTCATGCAGTTAAGGCTTTCCTACAAGTGGCTCAAAATAGCCCTGATAATAATCCTATGGAATGTCTGTGGGATGAGCTTGGATAATGAGCTATGGAACATCAGCCATCTCCTGCAACTCTTCTGCTATTTCAGCATCAGTGGTAGGCAGTGCCCCAATTTTTCATCTGCAAGCTCATCATTTCTATGCAACATCAGTGCCTTGAATATGTTGCAATTATTGGGAAAAACACATGGTACTGGCAATGTTCTTCTTCTGCGTTCATTCTCAAACTCCTGCAGATTAGCAGGATGTAGTCCGGAGAACGGAATGCGTTGTGTCATGGTTTACAGCATTGCTGCGATATCTGTGCCTTTTGACCTGACACATCTGACTTCAGCATGGCTCTGGGTCACTGACCCTATATGGGATGGGACAGCAAACTCCATCCCATAACCTCCTTAGTCACCTTTTATGACATGCGTGGAAGGTAAAACAGTGTTGCTATTCTTTGCTCTCCTTTCGGGCCCCGGCAACACATGGGCGAGCAATGTTGTCCTTTGTTATTCTCATTAATTTTGAAAATTAAGATTGTGTTGATTACCATACTGTCATTGTACATGAATTAATGGTAGTGTAATGAAATTGTTAATATTAACTTATAGGCTCGTCATTGTGTGAAATTCAAAATGTGTGTGCACATCATTGCTGTTGGTTACAAGAACACACTAGACAAGATGTATACCGCCATCACGATTAAGTGATTATGACTCTCTTGCACTACAAAGCTCACCAACATGTCATGTGCAGTAAGCGTTAGCACAAAACAGATGGGAAGCTCTGTCATACCCAACCTACAGCCCAAATCTATCACCATGTGACCTTTCGTTTGTTTGACCCTTAAAGAAAGCTGTAAAGGAACAAGAAACTATTATGAACACATCACGACGGCGGTGATAAAATAGATCAATGTACAAGCCAATTTATTCTTCATGAATGGAATTTGCTGTCTGCGCAAGCAGTGAGAATATCTAAATACCAATGACAAATTCTTCTAATGACTCTATATGTGCTTGTTTTAAAATAATTATTTGACATAATTATAAAACAATTGCTGATGTACATTTAATAATCCTGTAATAAACTCACTTGGAAAGGTTTAATTTTTAATCAGGTCTCATATTATTTAGCCAGAAATAAAAGTTGGAGAAAAACATCATGAGATGGACAGATTACAGTCTAGCTGAGTGCACCACCAAGGAAAGAGACCTGTTGGTTTAGGAGACAGCACTTGGTAATGATGATATTATCTAGAAAACTCCTGGCATATTATTTTATACAAACCAAGTGCAAGGAATCATGGGATGAACTTTGAGATAATGGTCTCAGACAACCAGAATTTCATCAGGATATATAAATCTGAACACAAAACATTTACTGTTCATAATAGAGCTGATATGTTGACTTTGAAAATGACAATAGTGAGAAAATTTGATGTGGATAGAAGTCACACACTAAGAACTCTTCAGGAATATCCTTCCTTCCCCAAACCCACCACCACACAACCTCATCATTACTCATCTATCATTATCATATGCCATTCTTGTTGGCGTAGGTGACCATGGTTCTCTGTTCACAGTATTCTTATCAGGATCGTTGTTTCCAAGCCTTGCTAGGTTGTCACACAAATATTTTCTCACGTCCCCATCTGTCTCTGTTCCCTTCAGTCTTGCCTGTTGTGACTATGTTCTTAAAACCTGCCTGTCTGATAAAGTGACAAAAGGGGTATTTTTCTTATCTTTTTCTTTTATTATTCTTGCACTCATTATAAACATCTCAACTACATTTATAGTGCCTCTAATTACCCACTTTCGGTTTGTTTATAATGAATGCACGCATTTTCTCTTTTACTAGATGCGTTGCCATCCCTGCGATATGGAGACGGGGCTTGATGAAATCTAGTCATCTATTTTGTTTTTTATTGTGTTATTTTCTGTTGTTTGTCTCTTGAAAAAGGTTCAATTTGAGCCGATATGTGGAGAATTTAATGTTTAGTTTTATTGTATGTTTTTTTATATATACTTTTTAAAATATATTTTTATTAATAGGCAAGGTAAGTGTTTTAGTAACCTGTTTAATTCATTTTGCTTGACTATTTGTTCGTTAGGTTACTGCGGCACCATCCACTTTGTCGGACACCCTATGACCATTTGGTTATTTATATTTGCTTTCTGTTGTGTTGTATGGTTGTGAGAGTTGGACACTCACTGCGGACATTTGAGAGAAGATTACAGGCTTTCGGGTACAAATGCTACAGAAGAATTCTACGAATTTCCTATAGGGAACATAAGACCAATGTGTACGTAAGAAATAAAGTAGAGATGTGTGCAGATGTTCAGGAGGCATTGCTTTCAATAGTGAAACGATGAAAACTAGCATGGTTCGGACATGTATGCAGGCACCATTCCTTGTCAAAAACAATACTGCAGG
The DNA here is from genome assembly GCA_034231615.1 of Meghimatium bilineatum. Classification (NCBI taxonomy): domain Eukaryota; kingdom Metazoa; phylum Mollusca; class Gastropoda; order Stylommatophora; family Philomycidae; genus Meghimatium; species Meghimatium bilineatum. The sequence goes on from CM067314.1 coordinate 14,292,386, forward strand.
GAACTGTCGAGGGTGGAAGAAGCAGAAGAGGGAAAATAAAGGCAGGACAGACAACATCAAGGAATGGACAGGGCAAGATATTTCCACACTCATCTGCATCGCTGAGGATAGAATTCGCTGGAGGACCCTGTGTGATGAGGCATCCATTGTGGTACCCCTACGACCCTTAAGGATTATGGGTTTTTTTAATCATTGAATTGAGATTTGCAATTGCAACTCAAATTAACACAAAGGAGAAAGCTGGGGCAAAGTAGTACGAGGCGTGTTCAAATGAAAACGGGACTTGTGGATTTATTTAAAAAGTATCATACGCAATTTAATATTTTCAACGGAATTGAACAAAGCAACCACTTGTGAATAAGAATGCACCTGGGTTCATCAGAAAAAATCTCCGTATGCATTTAGGCAAGCATCCCACTGTTTAGGTAGACGTCGAATGCCGTCCGAGAAAAAGTTGCGTGGCTGTTCTCTGAACCATGTGGTCACCGCTGTCTTCACGTCTGCGTCGCTGTTGAATCGCTGTCCCTTTAGTGCTTTCTTCAACGGTCTGAACAAATGGAAATCACACGGGGATAAATCGGGACTATAGGCTGGGTGATGAAGAACTTCCCAATTCTTCTTTGCCAATGTTTCCTGCACAATTTTTGCGACGTGCGGACGAGCGTTGTCGTGGAGAAGAATCACACCTTGAGAAAGTCTGCCTGGTCGCTTAGCCTTGATGGCCTTATGCAGCTTGTCTAAAGTGTCTTTATAATGGGCGGCATTGATGTTGACACCAGGTTCCTTAAAATCAGTCAACAAAAGCCCTTCATGGTCAAAAAATGCAGTCACCATAACCTTCCCAGCAGAAACCTCCGTCTTTAAACATACGCACCCACTCCATCACTCTGGTCCTCGACAAACATTTGTCACCATATGCTGCCTTCATTCTCCGATGAATGTCTACTGCTTGACATCCTTCAAATGAAAGAAACTGGATCACAGCACGCTGATTCACTTTGGACGGGTTCGGAATCACACCCGCCATATTGTTAACAGTCTTCTGCAGCACATATGCATGTTGGGAAGATGAACACGTGACCGTATGTAAATTATTGGATACTCATTACTAGTGCAAAATGTCATCAATATCAGTGCGCTCTATCACGCGTGGTGTAACAAGTCCCGTTTTCATTTGAACACGCCTCGTAATAACAACACTAAAGTGGCCCTTTAAAGATCATGTGTTTTTCCCAGTGGTAACATATGTATGTGAGACTTGGACTTTTAAACAAGATCCAAAAGAATACATTTGTTTGAAATGAAGTGCTACAGAAAGATCTTACGAATATCATGGACAGAGAAAAAGAAGAACATTGAAATGTTGAAATTACTGAAATTGAATGAAGGGTGGCTTCTAAATACTATCATAAGAAGGAAGCTACAGTATTTTGGACACTTAAAGTGACATGATGGTATCAAAAGGCTGACTCTGGGCAGAGTACCAGGCAAGAGAAGAAGAAGAAGACAATGGACCAGCAACAGCGAATAATGTATGCACATCTCTGGCCATTGCAGGGACAGAGAAGCTTGCCAGGGACAGAGAAGCATTCAGAGTATCCACGATAAAGACAAAGTTCTGGAAAGAATATGTCACTTGATATATATATTGTTTGCTCAGGTGGCACTCAATCATCTCGCAATCATATCTCATTTGCTGCATGGTTTTTCTTTATTAATAAATCCTTATAATAAAATTCTTGGCACTTCTATATTATTTTGATCACAGAAGAAAAAGAAGCGTCAATATTGATTAAGAATTAAGACAGCTTTGGTTAGTTTTTTTCCTTGTTTTTGAAATTGTTGAATTAATATTTTGTTTTCAGATTGAGCTAGAAAAATTAAACAGAGCAAGTGAAGAAATCAACAGACTTGAGTTGGAATTGGATGTAAGCTAATTCACAAAAATCGAATAAAGTATTATTTCATATGATTTCATAGGATTAATTCATATGATTTCATCTAAATGGGTTGAAATAAAGAAACTTTCATGAAGAGACTGCCAATATAGAAGCTAGGATTAAGGAGCTCAGGTTATTCCCTAAGTGTAGCCTGTAATTCTGAATTCTTAGCAAAGGAAATTGAAAAAATGTAATCCACTTTTCTAGTTAATGTTGTGCTGTTTTCTATATAGAGAATTCACTGAATTTTATATACAAGTTTCCCCATGTGTACTTTGTCCCTCTCAGCAAAGCAGCAATCTGCATTCTGTGAGTAACTTTACAGATCATTTACAAGTTCAAGATTTGATAATTTTTTTAATCATTTGACTCAACCTGATTGAACCTGGACCCTGTGAACTCAAAAGGAAATGGGTCAGAATTACATGATTAAAAGGTTTTATCAATTGATGATCAGAGAGTATTGTAGTTAGTTGTCAGATCATTATCCTTGCACATGAGGCATATCTATAGGTGCTCTGATCTTCCCCTGAGTTACCTGCAAATGATTCACAATTGTACTTTGTTGATTGACATTCTTTGTAGTCTATATATAGTCTTTGTACTCTAATTTCCAACTGACCACATTTCAAGTCAGCTCCTTTATTCTCAACATGTAAAGGAATCATAATTCTCAATAATTTCATTTCACTGTGCAGTTTCTTTTAGGGAATTCATTGTGTTAGTCCAGTCCATTGCCCTGCTGCTCAATGCAGTGGCATATCTTTATAGTCCATTTGCTTTCTTATTGTCTTGAACAACCAGGCATGACATATCGTGGATGGGCTAAAATGTGGGCATCACTATGAAAACTCACGCTTATTTTGTACCCGGTCATGTGGACGTGGAGGGAAACAAATGGGATGACCAATTTGCTAGCCTCACCACCACAACAGATGTTCAGCCTATGGACCTAGCAGACATACTTATTGCTCTTCGTGAGTCCTCACGATCAGAGGATTTTGAGATGAATGAGCATGAGTCAATATCGAGAATGTGGGAATTGGGAGTGTGGATAGGCGTGGCCCATAGAGAACCCTTGACAAAGATTTCAAACAGAGCAGTGAACCAACATAGAAATAACCATCAGCCATTATACCCTGAGAGATTTACTGAAGTGGAGATCTGAGCACCTATGGACATGTCCGGTGTGGGAAGAGAATAATCAACAGACCTAATACCCAGGCATGAAATAAAAAGTTACTCCTTATAACTTCAACCTCCTCAAAGCATCAAGCTACTGGTCAGAAATATAGCACACTTGTATTTTTTCTGATCATGCCCAGTGCATCTTTGAGAATTCAGACATGAGTTGCACTCTGTGTTTCCATCCCGTTTCACTGCCATAACCTCTATGGTCTTACTGCTTGTATTCAGCGAAAACTACACTTCTATTCTCTAATAGTCTTTCCTACTAATAGTCTTTCATACACACTGAACTGTGAAGGCCCAAGCACAGCACACATGTCTAACATCAAGACCATCAGTGTTTATAATCGTACAATATTTCCTGAAATTCTCACTGCCCAAATGCTACCACATCATATTCAAGAGCAATATGGCACCACTTCTTACTTTCTCTGAGTTATTACTACCCCGAAGGAAGTCTTTCAACCAATGGGATCACTTATCCAATCCACACTAGATGCCACATCCTCCAACAAACACTCACTTTGTTCAACTTCCTCAGCATGCCTCATCCACAACTTTCCTCTCTTCAGTCTACTACCTTTCACACTGTATTTCAGCATGCAGTGGGTGTTCTTTATCAGTGCTGATTTGAAATAAACTCTTGCTCAACACAAGTGTAATCTATGTTCCATAATTGCCATTTAAGTAAAAATCTGATTGCTTGTACAGATGGGTCTCCTGTGCACCAAAGAATGATAAGCATCACCTTATTCTGGATCATATCCAATCTTTCAGTAATAAATCTGGCTGACTGTCATAATTGCTAATGCATACTCAATGAAACAGCCAAACCCTTGGTATAGAAGAAATAGTAATTTGTTTACTCTGAACAGCAACCATTACTTTCATTATTGTAAGACCTTTCCTTGATCAAGAAATGGTCAACATGATCTTTGATACTTAGATTCCTATCAAAATGCACACCTGAATGCTTTTTTTTACTGCACCTAGTGTTTTTGTCTCCACACAAAGTGTTGTTCATCCATCACAAGTGATGATGACCATTTGTTACATCCACTTTTGAAAATTCAATTTTAGTTATGTCCTTGATTATGAGTTCGTAGATGGCTAATGAGCCCTATTCGAGCTGTAAAATTCCTTGGACAGTTTGGACATGGAATGACGACTGTAGACGGATCTGTAGACGGATCTGTAGACAAAGTAATACTCTACATTGATGATATGCAATGTGATTGTTGAAAGGGAACCATGTTACAGATACTTTAGACAGATTCTTCTTCTGCTTTCATTCTCAAACTCCAGCAGATTAGCAGGATGTAGTCCGGAGAACGGAATGTGTTGTGTCATGGTTTACAGCATTGCTGCAATATCTGCGCTTTTTGGCCTGACACATCCGACTTCAGCATGGCTTTGAGTCACTGACCCTATATATGATGGGACAGCCAACTCCATCCCATAACCTCCTTAGTCACCTTTTACGACATGTGTGGAAGGTAAACAGTGTTGCTATTATTTGCTTCCCTTTCGGGCCCCGGCAACACACGGGCGAGGCAGATTCTGAAAAATGAGATCAACATTGCAAATCACTCAAATCAAGAAAAATAGCGAAAGTAATTTAAGATAATCTTATTGTTTTAATATGTTTTTATAAGTTTTGTAGAATCTTCATTTAATGTTTAAAAAAAATATATTTTAATGTTAATGTTGTGGTGATGAATGATCTATATGTGATATTTATGCGTATGTTGTGTGATGTGTACATTGACATTTGTTGAATTTGCAGAATTTATATAATGGTGAACTATCAATGTTGACAGGATGCAAGAGCAGCTTTTCGCCAAGTGTTATCAGACTCAACACAGCGTCTCAATGGTCTTGCTAAGAAACTTGGGACTTGCGTGGACAAGGCACGGCCATACTATGATGCAAGAATGAGACTTAAAGAAGTAAGTTCGTCTCTGAGGACACAGTATGAGACTCATTGAGTTTTTGGGCAAGGTGTAGGTATTATATGATGCAAGAGGTTGGACTTGAAGAGGTAGACTTATCACTGTAATGGTCATATGATGTGAGCATGAGACTCAAAGAAATAAGTTTGTGGACGAGGTGTCATCTTATTACATTGTCAGAATGAAACTCACAGAAGTAAGTGTGTACAAGATGTGATCTTATTACATTGTCAGAATGAAACTCACAGAAGTAAGTGTGAACAAGATGTGATCTTATTACATTGTCAGAATGAAACTCACAGAAGTAAGTGTGAACAAGATATGATCTTATTACATTGTCAGAATGAAACTCACAGAAGTAAGTGTGAACAAGATGTGATCTTATTACATTGTCAGAATGAAACTCACAGAAGTAAGTGTGAACAAGATATGATCTTATTACATTGTCAGAATGAAACTCACAGAAGTAAGTGTGAACAAGATATGATCTTATTACATTGTCAGAATGAAACTCACAGAAGTAAGTGTGAACAAGATATGATCTTATTACATTGTCAGAATGAAACTCACAGAAGTAAGTGTGAACAAGATATGATCTTATTACATTGTCAGAATGAAACTCACAGAAGTAAGTGTGAACAAGATATGATCTTATTACATTGTCAGAATGAAACTCACAGAAGTAAGTGTGAACAAGATGTGATCTTATTACATTGTCAGAATGAAACTCACAGAAGTAAGTGTGAACAAGATGTGATCTTATTACATTGTCAGAATGAAACTCACAGAAGTAAGTGTGAACAAGATGTGATCTTATTACATTGTCAGAATGAAACTCACAGAAGTAAGTGTGAACAAGATGTGATCTTATTACATTGTCAGAATGAAACTCACAGAAGTAAGTGTGAACAAGATGTGATCTTATTACATTGTCAGAATGAAACTCACAGAAGTAAGTGTGAACAAGATGTGATCTTATTACATTGTCAGAATGATTAATTAGTTGTCAGATCATCATCATTGAATACAGGACACATGGGTAGATCCGATATCCCCATGAGTATATCCATAATTATACAATGACGGACAGTTTGAGTTTTCTGTTGGTTACAGTCTTCTAATCCATATTTCGAGCTTGTCTGTTTGGATATGAAAAAAGAAATCATCGTCCTCATATAGTTTGTTTGTCTGTGCAGTTTCTCATAAGGATTTTAATACTTTGACCCACTCAATTGCTCTACCCCTAGAAACAATAAGAACTCATTAGCCTATCTGTTCTCTCATTGCCACGAACATCTGAATGACCAGGCATGAAAATGAATGTGATTTTTTTTCCAACATCAACTTCCCAGTGTCCTTTAGTCACTGTTCATCAACACACCCTGCTTATATTTTTCTAATCATGCTCATTCAGTCGCTGAAAATAAGATATGGTCATGTTGCTTGTAGTCACAGCAAATACTCCACTCTCTTTTCTAATGTTCTTCACTACACACTTAATTGTGAGAGCCCATGCTCTATGTGCAGAACATAATTGGTAAATAATCATAATGCTTTCCCTGTAATTTCTGCTGATGAATTCCTGCACTTTATGCTCAAGAGCAATAATGCACCACTTTCTACTTTCACCATTCAGTTTTATTATTACCTTGAAAGAAATCTGGCAATCTACTGAGACATTTATCCATTCAACACATGAGGGCACATCCTCCACCATGAACATACTTTGTATATACAGAATTGCAGCACATACCAGCAACGACTTTTATCTCTTTATTCTGGAAGTTACATAGGTCAATGAAGCACATAACAGAAACAAAACATTCAAACTTGAAGGATGACACAGTGCAGACACTGACATCGGATGAGATGAAAGGTAGAGTTTTTTTTATAGATATCTTCATCAAACTAATCAGAGGGACATTGATAAATCCAAAGCAATGCTACAGACCCTAACATTCGCTATGGATATGAAGGGCAATGCAGACCAGCTAACAGCAAGAAGAAGTGCAACTTACTATTAAAAATACATCTGATTGTGCTCCAGGTCCTGATGGAATAAGTTACAGCTTACTTAAGGACATCGAGGATAAGGTGCTATCTAAGATGACAGAAGATTATAATTTGAGTTCGAAAACAGAAACGGTACCTGAGTAGTGGCTACATAGCTACTTCATACCTGTGCTAAAACCAGACAAAGATGCTGCTGACATAAAAGGTTGTCGCATCATCACACTGCAGAATGTGTATGGCAAGATTCTGGAGAGAATTGTTGCTAGATGCATAACCAGGAAGATAGAGATCAAAGATGATCTCCCAAATAACCTTGGTGCATTCAGACCCAGAAGTGATACAGTCACAAACGCAGCAGTTCTTGCATATGAAGTTTATGAAGGTTTTCAGAATAAACAGAGACAACTGTAGTCGCAGCCATAGACCTAGAGGATACGAACAATAGATTTAGCACACTCATCTTGTTGACATGATATGGGAACATGATATCCATCCATGGATTATACGCTCAATAGCGAATGTGCTAATTTGTAGAAAAGTCTCTTAATTTATGGATCCTGGACATCTGAGATCAGAACGATAGCACTAGGTCTGTCACAAGGATCTCTTTTGTCTCTGGTGCTGTTTACAATCTTGATTTCCTTGTTCAAAGAGGCGCATAACTAAGCCACTGATAGTAGCTCAAAATATATTGCGGTTGTGGGAAAATTGCACCAACAGCGTGTTAAAAGTTAAGATCATGTGGTCAGTAAGGTCTTTGAAACGTCAAAAAGTACTCTAAAATATTTCCAATTGCGATAGCCATTTTTTATCAGCCTGCAGTCAGTGATGTCATAGATTTGCACAATATTTGTGATCGGTGCAAATTTGATAAAAAGCCTTTACCAAACATGAACCAGAGATTCTATGCCAGAATTTGACTTTTTAGTCATCTGTGTACACACCAGAGAGATACAACAACACAAGTTTAAATCTGTTGTCATCATCTCTGCACGTACACACCAGAGAGATGCAACACAAGTTTAAATCTGTTGTCATCATCTCTGCACGTACACACCAGAGAGAGAGAGAGAGAGAGAGAGAGAGAGAGAGAGATGAAATAACATGTCTGAAACTGTTATCATCATCATCTTTGCACACACCAGAGAGATACAACACAAGTTTAAATCTGTTGTCATCATCTCTGCACGTACACACCAAAGTGATGCAACAACATGTCTGAAACTGTTATCATCATCATCTTTGCACACACCAGAGAGAGAGAGAGAGAGAGAGAGAGAGAGAGAGATGAAATAACACGTCTGAAACTGTTATCATCATCATCTTTGCACACACCAGAGAGAGAGAGAGAGAGAGAGAGAGAGAGATGAAATAACACGTCTGAAACTGTTATCATCATGCAATCAACGGCTATTATTACCTGTATTTATTATGATGTCAGAATTAAATAAAAGAAATCAGTTTGTGGGCACTGTGTGACCTTACAATATCAGAATGAAGTTACTGGGCAAGTTTTTCCATGTAATTAGATCTGGAGTTTTAAAAATTGAAAAACTAGTTTTTACATATATGAATGATAATCATACTTCAATTGTATTTTTAAAATTCTCAGGCTCATTTGGAAAGTCAGAAAGCTGCCATAAGATTTGAACGTGCCTGTAGCATGCATGAGGCAGCCAAAGAAATGGTTCAACTGGCTGAGGAAGGGTACAAAAGGCGAGAACTTGACCTTGATCCAACATGGCAAGAAATGCTGAATCATGCAACGATGAAAGTATGTATCATCCTTAGTTTCTAACACATGAGCTAATAGTTTCTAACACATGAGAGCTAATAGTTCCTAACACATGAGCTAATAGTTTCTAACACATGAGCTAATAGTTTCTAACACATGAGCTAATAGTTTCTAACACATGAGCTAATAGTTTCTAACACATGAGCTAATAGTTTCTAACACATGAGCTAATAGTTTCTAACACATGAGCTAATAGTTTCTAACACATGAGAGCTAATATTTTCTAACACATGAGCTAATAGTTTCTAACACATGAGCTAATAGTTTCTAACACATGAGAGCTAATAGTTTCTAACACATGAGCTAATAGTTTCTAACACATGAGCTAATAGTTTCTAACACATGAGCTAATAGTTTCTAACACATGAGAGCTAATAGTTCCTAACACATGAGCTAATAGTTTCTAACACATGAGCTAATAGTTTCTAACACATGAGCTAATAGTTTCTAACACATGAGCTCATAGTTTCTAACACATGAGAGCTAATAGTTTCTAACACATGAGCTAATAGTTTCTAACACATGAGCTAATAGTTTCTAACACATGAGCTAATAGTTTCTAACACATGAGCTAATAGTTTCTAACACATGAGCTAATAGTTTCTAACACATGAGCTAATAGTTTCTAACACATGAGCTAATAGTTTCTAACACATGAGAGCTAATATTTTCTAACACATGAGAGCTAATAGTTTCTAACACATGAGCTAATAGTTTCTAACACATGAGCTAATAGTTTCTAACACATGAGCTAATAGTTTCTAACACATGAGAGCTAATAGTTTCTAACACATGAGAGCTAATATTTTCTAACACATGAGAGCTAATAGTTTCTAACACATGAGCTAATAGTTTCTAACACATGAGAGCTAATAGTTTCTAACACATGAGCTAATAGTTTCTAACACATGAGCTAATAGTTTCTAACACATGAGCTAATAGTTTCTAACACATGAGAGCTAATAGTTTCTAACACATGAGCTAATAGTTTCTAACACATGAGAGCTAATAGTTTCTAACACATGAGCTAATAGTTTCTAACACATGAGCTAATAGTTTCTAACACATGAGCTAATAGCTCATTCATGATTCCACACTTATATTTCAATTATTGTGGTTAATTGTTTTTCTATTCCTGTCATTTTCCAAATTTAATAATGAATAGTTATGATTGGTGGATTTCCTAAACTACCAGGATTTTTTTAGTAACACTGGCTATCAGTGTTTAATTTTTTTTTTTATTAAGCGTCATTTAATGAAAACCAGATAGTTTTTAATGGAATTTTGAAAAATTTATATATTTTTATCATTATTAATAATATAGAAAAGATGAATGTACACATAAAAAAAAATCCAGCATAAAATCTTGGAAAATACAAAGTACAGCTATCACAAACAATGCACAGACAACATTATTACAAGTAGCACAAACATGACTACATTTTCTGTTAATATCCATTGGGCAGCGACTTCATTTTCAGGATCCACAATGATTCTTTGCTAGTTTAGATGGAAGGTTCCCAGATTATATGTCAGGTCTACTTTGATAAGTTCTTCTGCGAGGTGAATCAAAAACAGTTGCAGTTTATGTTGATTATTCTTTTCAAAGTTGAGAGGAAAATATGGCCATGATGGCGACACACTTTGTGTGATTCTCAATCAAGTTATGTTTATTCTCATTGGATATGATTTTGTTTCAGATGTGATTTACGCATTCATTTTCTTGAACATCCATCACGATAACAAGAAATAGTACTTCTAAATATATATAAATTATAATGTAATATATATATATTTTTTTAAAATAAATGGACAGAGAATGTGGTTGTCAAATGTATATTTTGAAATCTCTGAATTTTAATGTTTAAAATTAATTTTAGAAATAAAATCAAATGTATAAAATTAAAGAAATTAAAACACTCTGACATACCACACTTCAAAATCAATAAGTTCCACTCAAACTGTATCAGTTTTGTAGATAATCCAATTATGAACACAAGAATATATAGTATCTGGGCATAGTGCTTCAATTATGTTTGTTATTCACAAACTAATGGCACCAGTAACCTTTGAAACTCAATTGTTGGTGGCTATTTTGAAATCGCGATAACTTTTTTGTTGTTACAAATATTTAAAGAATATTTGCACATATAAATAAAGAATTAAATTCTACATATATTGGTGTACGTTTTGTTTGTATGTGTATGATACAAGACGTGTGAGAAAATGATAAAGTCAAATTTAGACCTATCTCGATCTAGACTTACTGTATTTTTGATAGATCGTAAGCTGTTGAATATTATATATTTTACATAGTGAGAACTTTCTGGAACCTCATGGTCTATTCTAATTAAAAACAATGGAACACTTACCTTTCAATAATTCCACATTGAATTCGGAATAAATAATGATTTCACTTAATAAATCAATGATGGAAAAGTATAATAAACTCGCTTCCCTGTCATGTCGCTTCGCCGCAAAGCAGATGCTTAAAGATTGCTCGGATTTCTATTCTATAATCAAACACTATCATTTTTCGCCATTTTGACAATAGAAACAGGAAGCTAGATAAATTCTCTTCGTGATATTACCAAAAGATTCTGTCAAAAAGTTACAGATCTCGATTTTTTCGTTCGGTTTCGGGTTCACCGAGTCGTGCGGATGATTTCGCCTTCCGTGTCAAGAAATGACACCATTACGGTGGTATGCACCACCTAGTGTGTAAACACAGCACGCTAAAGGTTAATGTGATCAAATTAAATAAAATAGTTATACACCCATGAGACATAAGTGTGCTAAAAATATGTAAACACAAATATTAGGAAAAATTGTCACATACTACATGTCCAAATATGATCAAGAATCTACAAAATTGACATATCAACACTTGAAAATCATGCTAGAAGTAATGTTGACATATGACATGTTTGACTGGAATTATGTTGATATAAATATAAGAGATATAAATACCAAAAATTATTAAAAAAGATCAAAAAGTGACCACCGATTTAAAGACTATCTGTATAATCTGTCTAAGAAAGATGGTGAGCTTGCATCGATTTAAAGATTAATCTTCAAACAAAGATGGTGAGCTTGCATCGATTTAAAGATTGTCTTTCTAAAAAGGATTGTGAGCTTGCATGGGTGTAAAGACTATCTGTCTAAGAAAGATGGTGAACTTAGATCAGTTTAAAGACAATACATAGAGAATGAAATAATTGTATTGCTTAGCTAATACTCCCAGGTCGACCCAGCCTTAAATTGGTACCGGATTAATCCAGGAAGTAAAGACTGCGAGGGAAAGGAGATGGCTACCGCCCTCATTTGCAGAGCCTCTGAAATGCGAGATCACTAACATCTAACACCCCTACAGCATTAATAAATGCTATGGGTTACTTTATTTACCATTATGTCATTCTTTATGTATTGTCTGTTGAGAGTATAAATAGTAGTAGACATCTTGTGGTAAGAAATCCAAAAGGTAAAAGAGATTACATGTTTTGTACAATTTGATGTGTTTCATATATTATTAGGTCAATGATGCTGAGAGAGAAAGAATAGAAAGTGAGGAATTTCATCAAAAAACTACTCTTAACTTCAAGCATAGAGAGGAAGAAGTACAGAAACTACAGAAGGACCTGAAGAGAGCTATTACAAAATCCAAGTAATCTCTATATTTGCTTTTTCTCATTTCTTTAAATGCACTATCAGCTGGTTATTTTTACTAGGAAAATTATTTTTACATTGGAGATTAGTTTTGTTGTGAAAATTATTTATACATTGGAGATTAGTTTTGTTGGGAAAATTATTTATACATTGGAGATTAGTTTTGTTGGGAAAATTATTTATACATTGGAGATTAGTTTTGTTGTGAAAATTATTTATACATTGGAGATTAGTTTTATTGTGAAAATTATTTATACATTGGAGATTAGTTTTGTTGTGAAAATTATTTATACATTGGAGATTAGTTTTGTTGCAAAAATATTGATCTAATAGATTGTTATTTCTCATTAATTTTTATATATATAGAGATTGTTATATACTTTTTTAATTCTGTAGATTACCAAAGTATAGACTAGAGATTCACCTAATCTGCACCGAAGTTCACCCAATCTGTATTGTGATCCATGCAATTTAGAGGGTTTTTCCCAATCTGTGTTCTTACAATGTATTTAAAATTTACTCAATCTGTATAGTTACTTAAGTTTTAAGCATCATAGTAGTATATTTCATATATTTGGGAAGCAAGACAGGGATACCAACTCAGAAATCAAGACTCGAATCGCTCTCGCCTCCAACGCCTTTAACAAACTCTCAATCATCTGGAGATCGAAGATCACAAGTGATCTACCGCAATAATGGATAAGAAGTTAATTGCCTTCGAGAATATATGCCTCAGAAAAATCACAAATACTAATTGGAAAGACTTCAAATCAAACGACATACTAAGAGAGGAGACAAAACAAGAATATATGACGAACATCATCAGAAAACACAGCTGGACATACATTGGCCACGTACTTAGAATGAAGGAAGACAATCCCATGACAAGCCTTCATGTGGACACCAGATGGGAAAATAAAACAGGGAAGAACAAAAACAATGCTCTGAAGAACATTTATGAATGAATTAAAATCAACAGGAATAAATTGCAATCCCTAGCAACTGACCGACAGGCATGAAGAACTATGACATCCGCTCTATGTGCCAAACTTGGTAAAAGAGGAACTGACTGACTGATCATGGTAGTCAGAGTTTCCTTAACAAAGCTCTGGTATGTGAGTCTTTCAGTGTTTTGCTCCCTGCCTCTCTATTGAGGCAGCATAACCCAGTGGTTAGCGTACTGACTTCACATATGAGTGGTCTTGGGTTCATTCCCCAATGTAGGCAGAAGTGTTTTTCAGACCGCAATGACTCTCGGTTCGACCCAGCCTGAATTGGGTATCTGGTTACTTTGGGAAGTAAAGACTGCGAGGGAGAGGAGATGGCTACCGCACTCATATAGCAGAACCATTGAAATGTGAGACCACTAACATCTCACACAATGCTACGGCAGTTAAATGCTTTAGGGTTGACTTTTCCTTTTTTTTTCATTGCCTCTGTTAGCCCATGAAGCCAACATTTTTTAGTTTGCCTTTTGTTTGTTTTTTACACGATATCTCAATGTTATTATTCTTTATAGTTTTCCAATTAAAGGTTGTCTTGTTATATGACTGAACCATTTCACTATGCTTCTTGATGAAGTCTATAAGTGCGATACATCCCAGTTGCTTTTTGCCATCATTTATTATTCTATCTCTTCTTGTCAAACCAGATTTTCTGTGCAGATGTTTGATCTCTTTTGTTATTATTTTATATTTCCTAATTTCATTACCCAGTTGTGACATATTGTGACTAGCTATAATATCATTCTTCTTCTGCGTTCGCTCTCTTATAACCACAACAAATAAATTGTGTGATTTTCACTGGGAAAATTGCTAGTTTCACAGATGAACTGTGATATTTGCAGCTCTGTTGGCTTCTTTTGTGGCCCGGACATCTGAGGCCCAGCACATCTGTTTCATCATGCATTTAATTCGAGTGGTGGGCTTCTCTAGCCTGTGACAGCTTGCCTATCTGTCGACGAGTGAGTGGATGAGTAATGACTCTAAGCCAGACGATTGTCATTCACGTCTATCTTGAATGAGGTGTTGTTCCACAGTCAGTGAACTTGCCTCATGTAATTAGATGTTCTGTGCTCATTAGGTACTGAACCTTTTCTTAAGAGAGAGCCTGGTTCCGGTTAAGGAAGAATTCAACAGAAGAGTTGGACCTGGGCTATTTTGCCTTCTTAGACGAGGCGTCGTTCACCGACATTGTGAACCCCTCATCCGGGTCCCACCACAAGTTTGGGAGCAAGGCATGTTCTTGAGCTGGACAACCTTGTCCCATTTGTGCTTGAGCCCATTAGATATTGAACCCTTTCTCTCTATTAGCATGTTTCCAGTATAGAAAAGCTTGACAGTAGAGTGGGACCAGGGCTGCTTTTGTTGTCGCGTTTATGCCTGAGCCCATTGGGTACGGAACCCTTTCTGTTCACGAGCATGTTCCAGTACAGGAAAGTTTAACATTAGAGTTGGGCCAGGGCTGCTTTCTTTGCTGGGTGCCCATGATTAGGTATGGGTCTCTCCCCGTAAGGAGCACCGGTAACTAGAAGCTTGTCTCGAGCTAACAGATCTTGTAGTTTCGATTTTCTTGGTACATTTTTCCTTTCTATTTGCACTTGGCGCTGCCCTCTGGTACTGTGCTGCCCTTTCATTGTACTCAGTATATTGTCTTTTCATCTCTCACTATGCATTTACCGTTCCATGTCATTTTCATTGGCTGCCCCTCCAATGCTCGGACCGGACTGACTAGTGTCATTGTATATCAACAGTGCCACTGCAAGATTTGGCGCAGTGGTGTCGGAGATATTGACTGTCTCTTTTGCAGTCAATTCTCTTACCATCTGCTGGCTCAACATTCATGAACATGATCCTCATACGGTTTAGTCAGAATCAGCATGAGCAACTGTATGTGTTTCCTGGGTGTACCACGAGGAGGTACTTTTGGGATCTTGGTTATCTGCTAACCCTTGGTTTGCTGAGAGCAGTGTGGTACCCTTTGTACTGCTATAATATCATGTATTGAGCATATCAAAAGACAGCAAGCAAAATGGTTCGTCACTTCATGAGAATGAAGCCAAACCAAATACCAATTTGAGCATATAACAAAAGAATACCCAGACATAAAGCCAAAGTAAGACCAAGAAAACGGTGGATACAAAACATCAAGGTAACCTTCAACAAACATGGACAATGCAACCAATGTGACATATCTGGCATTGGAACAAAAACTGAAGCTGCCACACCTACATTCAACGGCAAGTGTGGATACTATCTACCATCATCGACCTGGGGAATATCAATAGATGTAGATAATGCAATGCTGATAGGCAAAAATAGTGTTGAGCAATGTTCATTTTGTATCTAGGGAAGAACTTTTGGAGGTAGTGAAATGGCATAAGTTTGTTTGGTTTGGATTTTTTAACATAACACTGTTTACTGCCTAAATATATTTTACAAAGAAGAGGGAGGTTGGAAGAAGCCACCCAATGAAAAAAAATAATGTTTTTTTTAACCTTAGGTGTGTTGTGTTTACAATTGCGCAATTTCTCTTCTGTCGCTGACTGCCACGGAATTGGTTTTCGGAAATGTTATGCAATCGTCTGTGGCTGTTTTGAAATCGCGATAACTTTTTTGTTGTTACAGATATTTAATAATATTTGCACATTTAAATAAAGAATTAAATTCTGCATATTTTGGTGTAAGTTTTGTTTGTATGTGTGTGATATGAGACGTGTGAGAAAGGGATAAATTCAAATTTAGACCTATCTCGATCTAGACCTACTGTATTTTTGATCGATCATAAGCTGTTGAATATTATATATTTTACATAGTGAGAACTTTCTGGAACCTCATGGTCTATTCTAATTAAAAACAATTAAACACTTACCTTTCAATAATTCCACATTAAATTCGGAATAAATAATGATTTCACTGAATAAATCGATGATAAAAAAGTATAATAAACTCGCTTCCCTGTCATGTCACTTCGCCGCAAAGCAGATGCTTAAAGATTGCTCGGATTTCCATTCCATAATCAAACACTATCGTCTTTCGCCATTTTGACAATAGAAAAAGGAAGCTAGATAAATTTTCATCCTGATGTTGTCAAAACATTCTGTCAAAAATACCTTTAAGATATTGATTTTTTCATTCAGTTTCAGCTTCACCGAATCGTGCGGATGATTTCACCTTCCGTGTCAAGAAATGACATAATTACGACGGTATGCACCGCCTGGTTGATAAACACAGTGCGCTAAAGGTTAAAAAAAGATATATCAAGGAAAAAATATTTATGGCAAAACTAGGGAAAATATGTTGTCTTTAAGAGTTAACATATGGTTGCAAAAGTTGAAAAGCACTGGTGCAGAAATTAAATTCCTTTGAAAATAAATGTCTTTGAAAACTGCCAATACAAACATTTAAAATAGGTACCATAGGATTTGATGTTGTTTTAGATCACTGGTTCATGGATATAATAATTCTAAATCAGCCTGGCATGCAAGGAAAAAAAATGACTTGGCATTGACATGCTGGATTTTCCAGCTAGCCATGTTTTGTCCATCTCTGTGTTAAAGTAATATTGTATATAGTTTGTTCATACATTTATTGACATTTATGACATCCACAGACCATACTTTGAAATGAAAGCAAAGTTTAATCAGGTGATGGAAGTAAGTAAATAAATGGTTGGTTGGATAATTGGTTGGATGGTTGATGGTTGGTTAGTTAGCCAGTCAGTCAGTTCATTAGATGACCAACATCATGATAGTCTGTCCATAGGTGGTGGGAACTCACATTCACTTTATCCTTCATCACATGTTAACTGTTCTGGTACTGTGTTGATCAATACATTTTCTTATCATTCCTATATACTACTCATTTCTAGCAACTCAGCACATTACTCCCAGGACCTGAATCCTGATTAAAGACACAGAAGAAAAATAAACACAATTTGCATCCTACATCCTACCCTTTAGCTGTGACCAGGTAACATGACCAGATCCCGGTTGATACGCTGACAGATTAAACAAAATCAATAAGCATCAACATAAACAGATAAATTGTAAAGGTAAATTCACATAGGAAGCATGAGGATAAATGAAAATAATCTTACAACTGCGGGAATTGAACCAGGTCTGTTCTAGCAGCACCGAATCGCTTTGCAACACAAGAAAACAGGTTTTCCATACTTGACCCACCACATCCTCATTAAAATTATAAAAGCTAATGTAATTTTCTATCAACTGACACCACTACTTAGACATCCAAAATCGGTATAATGACTAAGCGAACATTAATAAACAGCATTTGTATACCAACATTGTGCTATCAATGTCAAACATGGACCCTTTCCAAAACACAGGAAAGTAAGAGATTACAGCCTGTGATATGAGGTTTGAGAAAGATTGTCTGTCACAAGAATGGATAGAATGCAAAATGACAACATCAGAGAAATCGTAGGAACTACCCCAGTTAATGACTGCATCAAGAGACAACAAATCAAATGGTTTGGACATTTAATGAGAAGTGAACCTGATTGCCTACCATCAAGAGCTTATAACAGCAGAATATCTGGGATGAGAGCAAGAGGAAGACCTAGATGTAAATGGATTGACAATATGAGAGACATTCTACAACCCCATGGGATTACAACAACAGCAACACATTTGGCGATAGAATATAAACTTTGGCTCCTCGTGATGCTTCATGGCACAAGTGGCTAAGACAAGACAAAGACTGAAGAAGTTGAGCATAGCTATTTTCTCATTTTGCTTCCATATATTTCTGTGTATAAGCCTAGCATTTCTGTATGCTTTTCCTTTCTTAAAGTAATGGGCTTGGCTTATACTCGGGGTAATACGCTTACAACAGAATTTTTAAAAATTGCGATAGAAACACACAAAAATGAGAATACAGAATAACATTGCATACTGGTAACAGAGGATAAATCGTACCGATACTAGTAGGCCTACAAACAGCTATTGAAATCCTTTGAAGTTGGAATTCTAATGGAAAAAATGACATTGGTTCGTGGGATTCGTGATTCCACAATTAGTAGGGCCTACATGTGGAATTTCCTCTAGAATGTCCGAAATACTTGGCCTATCTAACAAAGCAACTTCAATGTCACTTTCCAGACTATATTTGGTGTATAATCACATACCTCGTACATATTTTCATCATAACTACAGCTATATCATCAGTGTAAATATGCAGTGAACATTAGAAGAAGCATGAATTGTGATCTACACAAAGTTCACATTTTTAAATAAACCCTGGGCAAACTCAAAATATAAAATGGATCCCAGCGAAACAAGTTAAAAAAAAGCGGCACCCTGTGATTCTAGTGGTCAAATGTTTTTAACAATTTATAACGTACTTATCCGCCATAACCAAGTTTTCACGCAAAATTTTATACATCAAACTTTTTTTAATCTGTAAAAATCAATCTCGTGGAAGTGAGCAGTGAAACTTTTTATGTGCCGTAACGACCGTTTGCACTTTCTGAATGAATTTGAAAGCCCCAAGTTATTTCAAGTGCAAAATCCTACTTATTATAAGTAAGCCTAGATTTACATGACTTTCTATATATCGTACAATATCACTTTTGAATTCTCCGATGTTTTCATGAGAAATATTTATGAATGACATCTATATCTGTATTTCATGCATGCTGCCATTTTGGAACAATATACTTTCCTGGACGAGCTAGCTTTAACAATGGGTATTGCCATATTTCTGATTTATAAAAGTGATTTCTACGATCGATGAAATTGGTCACCACGATTCTATAATGGAAATTATAGAAGAGTAGAGTGTTATGGGATTCCACAGTATTATTACTGGTATTATTTTATTTTTACCTACCTCGGCCTGTGTGTTCGTCCATCACACGTGATGATGACCATTTTTACATCTACTTTTGAAAATTCAGTTCGAATTATGAGCATGCCTAAAAGTTTGTAGATGGCTAATGAGCCCTATTCAAGCTGTAAATGTTCTTGGACAGTTCAGGCATGTGTGACGACTGTAGGCTGATTTTGGTCTATCTGTGACATTCTAGTTGGGCATCCTCTGTTGGGCTGCAGCATTTCTCTTCTTTTCACAAGATGATGCACTCTTTTTTGAAAATCGCCGACCTCACTCTCTTGTTGGACCTCGTTCTATACACAGATTTTCAACTTTTGTCACATTTAGGACATTAAAAATCACGTCCCAGGCTTATAAACGGAAACATATGATATATAGTAATTAGTGATTTTCTGAACCAACTGCACTATACTCTGAGCATCTGCATAGGAATTTATCTCTTTCAGCATATGTCAAATGGTATGTATTCTGATAGCTCCTGTAGCGTGTTTATTGTATATCTTCCTCATCCAAACACTTTTACCATGCCTTACAGATGCTTTATGATCCACAATCTTCATACCTGACACCAATCTCAGATGTCAATGGACCCAAGCTGTTAACTGAAGTCTCATATATTAGAACGTTCGGCATAGCACTTGCAATCTATCCTCAAGCAATTGTCTACCTTACATAATAAAACTATATCACGCATGCCACAAGGTGAAATAAATCAGCTCGACATCCCACCCAGTAGGGATGAAACAGGATTAATCATCAATATATGACCTGCTGCCTCATTCAAAAATTGCCTTCCAAATTGGCGCATTTAACTTTTTCCATGAATTTCATTGGTTACTTTTTCCATACTTTGTGTTGATGGTCAATGGTAAGATAAAAAATTGAATCTTCACTGAAGCCGTTATCCTAAGCATTCATATGATGCTGAAGAAGACCCAAATGAGATGGGCCGGACATGTGTACATGCCTGACAAATGCATTCCAAGATAGCTGGTGTATTGTGATTTCCTTAAGGGAAAATGACATGTTAGTGGACAGAATAAGCGCTTTAATAACTCTCTCAATGTGTTATTAAAGAGCTTCAACGTCGATTCACATCCTGAGTTGAGTCTGTAGCTAAGAATTGCCAAGTGTGGGGCAAAAACCACTAGCAAAGGTGCTCATATCGCTGAGAAGTATAAAATGTCAGAGGTACAGAGAAATGTGCTGCTAAAAAAGACAAATCAACAAACACACAGATGTCCAATTCTGACCATAAGTGTCCCCAATATGTCGGGATTTTATGCAGAATTAGACTTTTCAGATATCTCTGCACACATCAAAGCGATGCAACAACATAAGTCTGAAACTGTTGTCTTCATCGTCTGAAATGAATGGCTGTTTTCTTCCTTTTATTTCTTTCTCATTCCGCATATTTTTGTAATGCTCTATGACAATACTTGTCTATACGTCATTGTTTCCTATCTCTGCTGTTAAATATCTGCTATCTAATGCTTTTGTAATAGTGCCATTATTTTTACTGTTTGTTCACTATTTGTCTTATAATTTTTCGAAAAAGACCTTACTGTTAAAATTTTGAAATTGTCTTCTATACTGTTATTTGTATTTTTTTGTTCCCGTACTCTATTGTCTTCATCTTCTTCAGCACTCATTCTCAAACTCCCACTGGGTCTCTCTAGCTCTTGTAGCAGGACAATGATCCTACTAAATTTCCAGCAGGATGTAGTCTAGAGCATGGAAATGCACTGTGTCACTATTTTATTTGCGCCAATGGCCTGACACATCTGTCTCTGGCAGACTATAGATCGACTTTGTTAGTTAGTTAGTTAGTTAGTCGTCGGATCATCATCACTGCAAACTGGACACATCCATAGTTGCTCCGATCTCTCCTTGAGTGTATCCGCCATCACACTTCTGCTGACAGTACCGGTCCTATGCTGGTTGACCATCATTCTTCTGCGCCCTCCAAAATGTTCACCTCTAGCAACACCGCATCTCAATCCCTGATCTTTAATCCTAGCCATTGAAAAGGAATCATCATCCACATTCATCTCACTCTCGCGTGTTATATCTCTTAAGGAGTTCAAAACGTCAGCGCGATCCATTGCCCCATCGCCCTTTGCCACAATCGCACACGATGCCAGTTGATCCGCTCTTTCATTGCCTCGAACGCCCACATGTCCCGGCACGAAAATAAATGTAACCGCCTTCAAGCTCGCATTTCTCAAGGCCTCAATCCACTGTTCGCGAACGAGACCCACTTGTACCTTCTTAATCATACTCATAGAGTCACTCAAGATGCAGACCTGCGTTACTTTCTGTGTGCGTAGCCACTCAAATGCCTTGGTCACCGCCATAGTCTCCATGGTCATACTACTCGTAGTGACCGCAAAGGCACCACTTTCCTCCTTGATCGTTTTACCTGCGCACTGAGCTATAAAGGCCCAAGCACTGCGAACATGCCTAATTACAGATCCATCAGTGTATATAATCACATCCCCCTCTTTGGTATTCTCACTGATTAAAGCCTGCACTTCTTTCTCCACAGCTGTGGGACACCATTCTCTGCATTCCCTGCTAAGTGATATTACTACTCTCAAACAAGTTTCGAAATCTGTGGGTAGACCTATCCATTCCGCACCAACTGCCACATCCTGTAATCGGCACACGCTTTGTATTACATCTTCAGCACGTCCCATCCACGACCTTCCTCTCTTGAGTCTGCTGCCTTTAACTTTCTGTATTTCGGAATGCAACGGGTGTTCCTTATCTGCATGTATTTGAAGGTACGCCCGTGCACGGCAATACTGTAATCTATGCTCAGCTGTTGGGCAGTCAAGTAGGTATCGCATAGCTCTTGTCGATGTGTCTCTTGTGCATCTCAGAATGATACGCATTGCTGCATTCTGGACTCTATCCAGTCTTTCGATCTGAGTTTGGCTAAGAGTCAGAATTGCCAGTGCATATTCCACCACAGCCACTACCAAACCCTGGTACAAAAGAAATAACAATCTTTGCTCACATTGCGCAGCAGCCATAACCTTCATTGCTGCTAAGCCTTTGCCTGCCCTTATGATAATGTGGTCAACATGTTCCCTGAAACTCAGGCTTTTTTTTTTTTTTTTTTTTTGATCGACTTTGTATTTTACATAAGCATTATTGTTATACAATTTGACAGCAGTCTCACCTATTACCGACTAGTTTAACCTTTAGGACGCGTGCGGCAACTTTATTCACCGACATTTCCCCTTCTCTGGTTAACGAGCGGTGAGTATATTTACCGCCATAGACTGCAGTTGCTAGGTACACTTCAATCAATTAAAAATCTCCAATATTTAATATTTTTTTACCAGATTTGTTAAATTTGGCATTTTATTCAAATGACTACCTTTTCCAGCAGTTTTAGTGGCAATCGTATGCCTAATGTCATGTAAATATCGATATTTTCGCAACATATTGATAATTTCAAACAAAAGCATCACCATAATGGTAAATTCTGTTTTATAGATGTACATTTTATTGAATTTTCATTAAAATGATTATGGATTGTGATTCAAATGATTATTTATGGAGAGATAAGTCATTTCCACACTTGAAAATGAGTTAAACCACGCTGTTTGATCTAATTTGATATTAAAACATCAACCAAGTTCGAACGATACATTTCTGGACTAGATCTAGGTTTATATATGGATTTTAAGACATAACCTGAAGGTGTAATCCTTGTAATCCGTGAAATTATAACGATTAATCAGTGAATGGCACACTAATTAGGTCTATCACACTGTTTCCACTCTGGAATATTTAATAAACTTCATGCAATTGTATTTTCATTCTAAAGGTAAAAAGTCGCTGGATTTTTGTGGAAATTGTCTTTGAGACTGTCTTACATGTCTTGTATCACAGTGGTCACACACAAACAAAACCTACAACAGTATATGCAGAATTCAATTCTTTATTTATATGTGCAAAATTTATTTAAATATCTCTAACAACAAAAAAGTTATCACAATTTCAAAACAGCCACTGACGATTGCCTAACATTTCTGAAAATAAATTCAGTGGCAGGACAGAAATTACGTAAATGTAAATACAGCATTCTACAGGTTAATACATTCCATACCATTCAATATATGCTGAAATAGATGAACTCCTAGATGCCTGGAGCAACAAGAGCATACAACTGAAAAGGAAAACAGTAAATTGCAGAGGAAGAACAAGAAGATCAATTGAAGGAGTTACCAACACTTTGAGATGTCACAATATTACTGCATATCAAGCGACCAAACATCCCATAGCCTAAAAACCTATCATCATTCAATCATGCGACACCTTACAGCAAAAGCAGATAAAAGACAATAGATAGATAGTAATATAAAGTAAGTGATGTACTAAAACAGAAATAGGTAAAGTGACTTGTTACTCAAGTTCTAATATAACATACTTAGAAACACAGTGCTACTAAAGATCTAATATAACATACTTAGAAACACAGTGTTACTAAAGTTCTAATATAACATACTTAGAAACACAGTGTTACTAAAGATCTAATATAACATACTTAAAAACATAGTGTTACCAAAGATCTAATATAACATACTTAGAAACACAGTGTTACTAAAGTTCTAATATAACATACTTAGAAACACAATGTTACCAAAGATTTAATATAATATTCTTAGAAACACAATGCTACCAAAGATTTAATATAATATTCTTAGAAACACAATGTTACCAAAGATTTAATATAATATTCTTAGAAACACAGTGCTTGTGGTTTGTTCTTAGTATATTGTATATTTTGTTCTGAATATAATGCTATTGGTTAGACATTAATGTATCTATTTATTTCCCTGCATATATAAAAAAAAAGTTATTCATATCTTTATGGCAATAACTTGTATGTTGGAAATGAAAGTTCCTTTGATAACATATTGTTCTTATTGTGAAACAACATTGTGAGAGATTACAAGTCTAGACATTCTGTATCCCATACATAGGATCACAAGAGGGCTGTCAGCCGATTAGAAGAGGATGTAAGCTCTACAAAGTCCCTTTACTCTCAGGCACTGCGCAGTCTGGAAGCAATAAGTGATGACATTCATAGGCAGAGGCTTGAAAGAAGACAAAAGCTTCAGCTCGGCGTCAGAGGTGCAGGAGTGGGGGCTGAAGCTCCATCACCACCTCCATCTTGGGAAAAGGGTAGAATTTTTATGTGTGATAAGTTAATAGAAATGGATTGTTTGTGGTGTTTCATTTAGTTATTTTCAAAATGGCATGTAACATTATGAATAGAATCTATAGCTGCGTCCAAACTCCAAGGTCATGGGTGGATCCACTGTCCGGTAAATGCTGGTGTGCTTCTTCTTCTTTCCTTCCTCTTTTACCCTTTACGGGTGTCGAGGGAGATACAATGTTCGTGTTCTCACTTTTCTGGCAGCTTCAGATAATGTTATTTGGTGTTCGTGTAATGTCTCTTTGATGTTGTCGATCCAGCGTACTCTAGGTCTACCCTTGGCTCTTCTTTCTGCTTCTCCTCTCTTCGTATATGCTTTATAAACTAATGAATTACACAGCATTCTTTCCAGATGACCAAACCATTGTATCTGTTGGTTTTGTATGTATTGTAGAACTGATATGACACCCACTCGTTTTCTTATGATATCGTTTCTAATTCTGTGTCTTCTGGTCACTCCATGCTGGTGTGCGCTATAATATAAGAGAGCAAACATGCATCTAAAGCATTAATATACAGGGAGTTGGTAATGGTTAAGTGGAACGTTCTGAAACTGCTTTATAAGCACATGCTTGATGTGAATACCTATTGTTGGCACATCTAAGATGAGATTTGAAGAATTTGGTATTAAGTGTTGTAGTAGTAGTAGTAGTAGTAGAACTGGATACCTAAAGAGAGGAATGATTAGCCTGCGGGCCATGCAAACCATCTGCATGCATATCCTTCATCAGGTGCTGCAGAAAACTGAGCATCTGTGATTTTACCTGGAGTGCAAGAATATCAGCTCATAATAAACATAACCATATAGTAATATTAGAAACAAAGTGTAGCATGGTTTGGTTGAAAATACTTATATTATTAAAGTGAATAGTATCTATAGTTCACTTCAAAATTGTGCTTTCGGAAAAAAAAACATAACTCTAGAACTATTGAACTGATATCAGTGAAAAGGTATATATGGAGAACATTTTATACATGTTCCATGCACTATTTTTCAATGCAATAACCTTAAAAGGAATTTATTTTAAATAGCTTATATATCATATACATTTTTCAGAGGTGATCATTAGCCAAAATTTGAGAAGAGTATGCTGTAAAAATTATAATATTTCTAGAGTTTTGCAATTTGTGAAAAGAGAAATATTATCACAATTATACTATTTTATGACAATAATTTGAATAGCTTGTGCATTCATCATTTATCAGTCCCCAGTAATTACGTGAAGCTCTTACTTCCTATGTGGAATAGGTTGGATTCACCAGAGTTTTATTTCATACCCAGAAGACCCAATTCTCAGTGATTCTGTGCAATGGTTTGAGAAGGCATTTCTTACTTAGAGGGGGGTAAATTCTTGGGGTTTTGTGGCTTCTCTACCTTTCCGCAACATGCAGAGTTGGAATCATGAGTTTCAACACCCCTGCAAACATCCCCTCCCATCAAGTGTCTATAATAATCCGGACCTGGATCATGGTCACTGATATTGGTGAAGCTTCTGGGTTTTTTTGGTTCCATGACTGTAACATGACCAAATTATCCCCAAGACAAAATATCTCCAGACAAAATATACCGAACAAAATATCCCTATATAACCAAAGGAGTTTGAATAAGTAATAGTAACATAGCAATATGTCCAGCTTTATGGCGGAGTGGTACAGAGTGGGTCTGTAATGACAAAGGTACCGAGTTTGATCCCTGCCATAGACAATTGTGCACCCGGACCATTCAGAACCACCCGGATCAATGGCAAACTACTGAACATATGATTGCCTAGAGGATCACTACAGCCAAAAAATGCTGAGTTGATGGCTACATCCTGAATAGGAACATGATTACCAATTTTTTAATTTTGTTAACATAGAAAAATTGTTGATGTAATTTATGACAATACCCTAGAAGAGCGCATCATCTTGTGATAAGAAGAGAAATGCAGCAGCTCAACAGCGGAGAGCAGCTAGAAAGTCACGGATAGACCAAGATCCGTCTACTGTCATCATTCCATGTCCAAACTGTCCAAGGAAATTTACAGCTCAAATAGGGCTCATTAGCCATCTACGAACTCATAATCAAGGACATAAATAAAATTGAATTTTCAAAAGTGGATGTAACAAATGGTCATCATCACTTGTGATGGACGGAAGATACGATGTTTTATGTAAACATAAGATGGAGACTTTCTATGAAGATAACAACTTTTATTACATCACAGAAAGGTTGTAGGCTATTTGTTTTATGAGAGTTTATGTTTGTGAAGCGCAGATCAGGAGCTGGTGGGAAAGAAATATGGAAGTTTATGTTTGTGAAGCGCAGATCAGGAGCTGGTGGGAAAGAAATATGGAAGTGTGATGTATGAACATGTCATGCTAGAGTTCACACTCTTGATGTTAATTTAGTTGTGGAGAATGGTGAACATGATCATGCACCTATTCATGATATAATTGCTGTAGCAACTGTTTGAGAAAATAAGAGGCAGCATGCTGAAAACATAGAAGAAGGTAATAGGCACATGCTTTAAGACAAGTATCAATCCAGCATGCACACCTTCTTCCTCAACAAGAATCTTTAACTAGAGATGTTTGCAGACACCGTCAGCGAAATGAAATCAACGATCAACACATTTACGAATATAGTAACATAGTCTGCGGCAGTCTCTTTCTGTGCATGAAAGAACCAGATTTCATTCTGTTTGCAGCACAGGAAGATGTTGATTTTCTTTATCAGAGCAGACATTGGTTTGCTGATGGAACAATATTCTGAGCCACCTCAGTGGGATTTGATCAACTGTATATGATCCATTCATTTGAAAAATGGTCAAATAATCCTATGTGTGTATGCACTTTAGTCTTGGCATAGTAAAGTAATATACTGCTGCCTGCTTGAGTATATCATGGAACTGAGAAATAATGGAAATGCAGTTCCATCTTCAATAGTTACTGATTTTTAATTAGCTGCAATTAAAGCTTTTGAAAGTGCATTTCCACGAGATCAAATATTAGGATGTTATTATCACTGTGAATAGAACATTTGATGAAAACTGCAATCTGTGTGTAAAATGGCATTATACATCTCTGATGAAAATGATTCAGTCAAAGTGACACAACTCATGGCTTTGGCATTCATACAAAAAACTGGTGTCATTACCGTTTTCTAACAATTCACCAATATTGACAATTTCTCAGACCTTGATTTCCTCACAAATTATTTTGAAGATTTCTACATTGAGAGGGTTCATAGTGGTCACCGTTCGCAGCCTCGATTTTCATTAAGCCTTAGGAATAAACAAAATCATGTCATGAACAAAGAGCCAATCAGCAACAATGCTGTAGAAAGTTGGCACAATTCTTTCAATTCAATAGTGAATGTATCTCAGCCAACAACAGTGAGACTTGCCTGGAAGTTACAGCAATAACAACATTCATCTATCTACACTGTTGAGAAGTCTGATTGACAC
The DNA here is from genome assembly GCA_034231615.1 of Meghimatium bilineatum. NCBI lineage: Eukaryota > Metazoa > Mollusca > Gastropoda > Stylommatophora > Philomycidae > Meghimatium > Meghimatium bilineatum. Next base: position 14,320,479 of record CM067314.1, read on the forward strand.
TGGTCAACCAAGAAACAAAAGGTTTACCATGTTGATGCAATTAAAACTGAATGCTACGATTCGGCCAAGTCTTTGTCTTGAAAAACATAGCACATGTTTTGAATATTAATGTTGTGTACTTAACCCAATCAAAGAACTCAATTTCATGTCTGTCATGTATAAGACAATTCATATTATTTATTATAATTATTTTATTATTATATTGTTCATTCATGTTTATTACAGTTTGTAGGAAATATTTAATATATTATCTTTGTAATTTGTCTTGGGAATATTTTGTATGTAGACATTTTGTCCAGGGGATATTTTATCTGTGGATATTTTGTCTTGGGTGTATTTTGTCTGGTTACCGCATCCTGTTATGCATTCCCCACCATCCAAGGGGCTCTCCAGCTATGCTGGGCTAACATGTTTGCCAATTCTGGAATCTCCCGGAATTGTCTCCCAAAAATATTCTGGAATTGTCACGTCCTGCTCAGAGTTGCTTTTCACCATACTCCACATAGCTGCTTGCTCATAGCTGTGAAACCATGTACATAATGGCAGCTATGACCATGGCCAGGACTGAGCTAATTTTACTACACCCCCTGTTTATTTGAAATTCTGAGTTCCCTGAATGGTTACACCACGAAAGGAAAAAAAACTTTACAAATTAAATGATATGGAGCTTCCAAAAGAGGAAAGTCTTAGAAGCTACAAAAAGTAAATACATCAAGTAGTTAAAATCATGCAGAGATTAATGGACTAGACATAAACACCCAGAAAACAAAACCCATGATAATCAGCAAAATCATAGTGAAACAAGTGCTTAACATAAAAATATACATGGATAGTTACTACAACACATAGGCTATTGCCAATATCTTGAAACATAATTACATGTGATCGTAGTTATGAAACAGAGGTTAAAAGAAAAATAGGAAAAAGAATGAAGCAAGAAATGTGAATCAAACAAATAAAATACTTTAGATATATTAAAAACATGACACCTTGTTGGAGGCCTTTCTTGAAGATAGAGTCCAGGGGAGGTGAGCAAGATATAGACAGAGATACAAGTGAGAAGGAAATATGATGAGATGGATAGGATACAGTCCAGCAGAGTGTATCACCAATGCAAGAGACAAGATAGTGGAGGTCTATTGCAACAACCTTTGATACAGAGACAGCACCTGACATGATAATAAAGAAAGAGAGGGAGTTCCGGCAAGGCCAGGTAAAAAGAGGTATAAAGAAGAAAGGTATTGTTGCATGTACTTTAGTTTGTGTTGTTTAATTCTGTAGTCCATGGCTTCTTTCTTCATAATTTAATTGTCATCTTTTACCTGTGCAGGTGTGAATATTGAGGGCAGTGCTTCATCCAATGTTTTTGACACTGACGAAGATGATGATGCTTTTGGTACTGCCAAAGGGATACATTTCAACTCAGATACAGTTTTAGATGTCAACCAACTCAAGCATACCAGGTGAGATGACACAACTTAATTACATATGCAAAGCATCATAGAAAGTGTAGAATAAATTATGAATAGTTATGATTGTCATCACAAAGGCTAAAAAGGGATAGGGGATTGACTTATGGTACTTGTGTTTCACCGTATTTATTGTCCTTAACAGAAATGATCAAATACATTTTTAGTGGTTGTAAAATGTCTTGTAAAACAATGTGTATGGCAAAATTATAATGTGTGTGAATTTGAATGCCTGTAGAATTGTAGGAAAGTGCTTGGGAAATCTTCAACCTACACCACAACCAGAATAGAGATACAAGCAGTGAAAGTGGAAATGAAATTTGCTGGTGACTCAAATGTCAATGCACACTGTGATTTCTTAAATTAGTAGAACATGTTACATAAGGTACGGGCTAAGAAATGGGTCTTCTTTTTTAATAAAGTGTTTGTAACCAGAGTATTATTTGGTTATATTCCAGGTTCATTGACAATAACAGTTTTATTGATGGAAGAAACTGTTGGTGGGTGGCAAAATACTGCTTATTATATTATTTTATATTATATTATATTACATAATACAAACAATACTGCTTATTATATTATTTTATAATATATTATATTATATTACATAATACAAACATTACTGATTTAGGCTGTAGCTTGGCTACAGAATGAAGAGAAGGCTGGAGGTGATAATACATGTGTACAAAGAATTGCAGTTGGATGACACAATACTGACTTAGTCATGCTACTTGATTAGACTGCATTAGTACTTGATTAGACTGCATCTCAAATCCAGTACTGTTCGGGGTACTGTCCTTCAGGTCATCGAGACTGCAACAGGCCAATGCTGAGGTATAAAGACATCTGCAAATCTTCAATGAAAGGTTTCCACATAGAATCCAAAAACTTGGAAAATGCTGCCGAAACTCTGGATGTGTGGAGACAGAACCTGCGTGTAGGGGCAGTATTATTCAGAAATAATATGTTTAAAGATATGGAAGAAGAAAGAGAAAGATGCAAACAAAAATCTTCTGTTGTTGTGATGTCATCGCCTAAAAAGTCACATTCCTGAGAAAATATTTGATGGATTACTTCTTATTGCTAAATGACCATCTACAAGACACAAAATGCCATACACATTGATTACATGTACTTAGAATGAATGAAAACGGACTGCCACTACAAGCGTTAACTCTTTCAGCACGTAATTATACCTGGTGTTTTTACGTAATTAATTTTAGGCTAACTTTTTGGACCGCATCATGATTCAGGCGCAAGCTTCCTGAAGACAAAGTATTAGCTATGGAAAGTCATATAAGGTATCAAAAGAAAGATAATTGAATGTGGAATTCAAATACAATATAAAAATGTAATAATTGTAAGAACAACATACAAAAACTGCACCAGAAACAGGAATGTTAGCTGGATAGACATTTTTTTAACAGATATTTTCTTCTACTCACCCTCAATTTTACTTATCTTGAAATGTTGATATCCATTTTTACTAAAGTACATGCATTGATAGCCCATTTACTAATCATAATTAGTTTATTTGAAGTAAATCTATCAACTGGCTAGTGTGTTATTCTATTTTTAGTGCGCAATGTCCAATTTCAGAACCGAACAAAAATATTGTGAAAATTCAGGAAATATTTCAAAGTATTTAATTTTCAAAGATGAAATTTTTATTCCACTCAATATTATCATTAGGTCTAGCTATATTTTCTGTATAACATAATACAAGATTATCATTGATGTCACTAGGCCTATCTAATTCTTCAGAAACAATATCAGTGGGAACAGTTTTAGAATTTTTGAGCTCTTACCTCTAATCTATTAGGTGTAGGTCTATTTCATTTCCGATTTTCAACAAGTCTGCAACCTCCACTGTCAAAATCGAAAGCACTGTTGTTTACCTTGAAATCATTTGAAATAACATCTCCAATTATAATACTCAGGAATAATAAAGCCCGATGTTTGCTGAAGGATTCAGCTCTCTTGCTAGTGCAACATGAAGTCATTTTGCTAATTTTGAAATCCAGAAACTAACTTGTTTGAATTATAATTTGAAATATTTGTACCATGCTTGGGATTGCTGATCAAGCTGATGGTATTCATTTGTTAGCCAGATTTCTAAATGTTAAATGGCTAAATAAGTTAATAGTTGTCATTTACGAACCAAACAAGGCCAAAACGGAGGGTATATATGGAGTTACGTTATACCGTGCATACGTAGTCAAAGGGGGGAGACTATGCTACGTTAAAACGGACATACGTAGGAATTGAGTTAAAATGGGTATCAGATGGTAAATGGAGGAAGACCATGAGAGACTCTTCACAGAACAACCATTAAAGAGGGTATGATTATGGGTCTCAACAACATACAAGAATTACACACAGTTGTATGACATCACTCAAACTGGAGAACTCTGGTTTCTGCCCTATACACCATGTTCGATGCTGAAGGAACATAGATAGACTACAGAATGAAGAGATGGCTGGAAGTGATAATACATATGTACAGGGAATTGTTAAAATAGAAGTGACCCGGATGATGGGGAGAAAGTGTCTCTTCAAGAAAATCCAAAGATCATGTAAATCAACATTTCACAGAGAGTAAGTGAACACCCTTGGATGGCTGAATAAAGAGGAGAACACTTATGGAACCTGTGCCATGAATGCTGGTTTTTAATCTTCTTTTTCTGTTTTCATTCTCAAATTCCTGCTGGATCTTTCTTGTAGCAGGACAATGGTCCTACAGGATTTTCAGAAAGGTGTAGTATAGAAAGTTGAAATGCATTCTGTCGCCGTTTTATTTGTGCCAATGACCCAATACATTAGTCTTTGATAGGGTTTTTAATCAAGAATATAAAAAAATCATAACATTAAACCAATACAGTGGAATCTCATTATAACAACTTGGTCCGAACTGATGAAATATGTATGTAATAACAGAATTTCACTATATATATATAGTACAAACAATAAACGATACTTATAATTGGAGATTTGAAATGTTGCTATATATGGAAATTTGTTATAAAAGGATGCGCTATAGAGGGATTCCACTGTATCCTTTTTATAAATGCTACCTTTTATTTGATGTAAATTTATTGTCTGTGTCCGTATTTGCCAGTTAAAATGTGTATTATAAGGTACATGTTTGTTGGTTATAGTTATGGGTTGACTTGTTTTCCAGGTTTAAAGGTATTGTCTATTATGAACCTGCCTTTCGGAAAAAGGCTTCCCTTACAGAATCATACATCAAGGATGGAAACTTCAAGACAGACCCCTTGGATGTAGTTGTATTTAAAACACCCTTTTCAGATCTTCCAGGAACATCTAAATGTTCTCCAGAATTTGGCATGTCCTCAATTCCTTGTTTTAAAATTGAGAAAATGAGATGCTCTAGCCATGGAGCTTCCAAACAATCATCTCAAGAAGATGTGCAGGGGTGGCCAAGAACTAATAAGTTAGAAGGCTCAGAGGAAGAGTATGGTGATAATGTTGTGACTCCAACACCTGATAACATTTTAGAGCTGTCTTCTGATTTCAGATCTAGTAAGGGTATTGACATGGTCCACAGAGGGCATGAAGTACATTTGTCAGGGTCACCAAAAATAGTGTCATCTCTGCCTGAATCTTCAAGAAAGCGAGATATCGATTTGAGTCAATCAAGTTTAAGTCGTGCCCAGGAATGGGTAAACAAATCACCTATCCCCCAGCAAAGACGATTTGTCAAATCAAAAAGTTTGATTGATGCCTCTTCTTCCTTCTCATCACCTCCTGATATGGAGCTTTCATCTTCATTAACATCAGATATGACAGGGAAGATCATTCGAAACATAGATAATTGGCAAAATCTGACGCACGGTGGAACTACTCCTGCAACAATAAAATCCCATAAGATCATCACATTTTACACTGATGATGTTGCTGAGACAACTCCGAAGAAACATCTTGTTACTGCTGCCAGAACTTCTAATGACCAGTCACCACTGGTACCAACAGCTACCCACCTCTCATCTTGGCAGCACAGTAGCATGTCTTCTGAAAGAGAAATTGCACCTGATCAGTTGTTACTTTTGCCAGGGTCACCATCTTCCAGCAGAAAATCACCAAAACTTCAAGGGTTGATTTTACGAGTAGATGCTACAGGTATCAATTCTTCTGCTTCACAGTCCTCTGTTGAGCAATCAAAAAGCAGTCACTCCTCATCTAATGAACATCTTATACAAAATCCGAAAGTTGTAATCTCCACACAACATCCAAAACTGGGTGTCTTTACTGAAAAACCAACCCAGCCTCAGTCTCCTGTATCAGTGACAAATTTGCATGTCCAGCCATCAGCCTCATCATTGCCACAATCATCGCCATCAGCAAAACCACCGACTTCTTTGATAGCTCAACACCTCAACAAAATGATGAATGTAACTAAAGTGTCACAATATAATTCAAAGACTGCACCTTCAACCTTGAGTGCTTCATATCATTTACCCACATCATCACCACTGAAATCTCCTCATGGATATCCGCCTACATCCCCAACTAGAGTTCCTCTTTCGCCCATTCCTCCAACTGCAATCTCCCTTCGCCATCAACTTAGCTCACCGACTCCATCCTCACCTTCTGCTGACCGATACTCACTCTCTGGACGAAGTGACTCTATAACATCTGGCAGTCATAAGTCAGCATTTCTAAAACCTCCCTCTGATAGCTCCGACACTGAAAGTATAGCCAGCACAGGTCCGATGTTAGATGATGATCAGGTGAGTGCAAACATAGTCATCTTAACCTCATATGTTACCTCACTGTACTATACAGTTCAAATGTACTAGACACATACTAGAGTGTGTGTATGTCTGCCTGCAATGATGATAATAGAACTTACAACTTTCTATTACTAGTACTCTTTTAATCATTCTGTTTTTGACTCTCTGCCATGCCATTGTAATACGCTTTCTGGTATGTTTCCTCTTCATCTCTTTCTCACTACTTTTTCATGTTGCTTAGATATGCTTGATCTGTATTTCATCTAAAAAAAATTGTTTGCATGTCCTATACAGGATGTAAATCAGTATCAATATCTCGTCCACAGAATTATGTGGACGGCAGATGTGAAACAGAAGTTAAAAGGAGAATAGGAATTGCTAAAATTAACTTCAATGACTGGAAAATAGTAACATCTAAACAAGTTAAAAATGAGAATTATAAAATGTTACATCTATTCTATATTAATGTATGGCTCTCAGAAACATGGACACTAAACAAATGATCAGAAGACAGAATTTATGCCTTTGCGATGTGGGCATATAGAACAATAAGGAGAACCTCATGGAAAGAGAAGAAAACAAACAAAGGGGTTCTAACAACACTTAATATGAAGAAAGAACTACTAAGAGAAATAAAGATCAGGCAAATAAAATTAGAATGTGTGTGGTTACATGTAGATAAAGTACAGTACACAAGGAAAAGGCAAAATGTAAAACAAAAGTATCATCATTAGGTGCCATGCCGCTGATATAATGTAAAAGTTGGTAGGTAAAAATAATAGGGAGAACATCATGGAAAGAGAAGAAAACAAACAAAGGGGTTCTGACAACACTTAATATGAAGAAAATATTATTAAGAGAAATAAATATCAGGCAAATAACATTTTGAACACATAAAAGACATGACACCTTGTTTAAGACCTTACTTGAGGGTAAAGTCGAAGGAAAGTGAGCAAGAGATAGGCAGAGATACAAGTGGGAGAGTAACATCACAAGATGGACAGGATGTTGGAGGTCTGTTGCAGACAACCTTTCTTGCAGAGACAGCACTTGATGATGATGATGATGATGATACAGGATGACTATATTGTTCCAGTTCCAACATGTCATCATGAGATGTGGTCACGAGATGTGGGCATTTACATCTGCAATGGAAAATATCAGCATTTCAAATGAAGCGCTATAAATATAAATATATGATGTCCTAAAAATATCATGGACATAAAGACCATCACAGACATCCATAAAGATTTGAACATAGAATAAGATGGCTCCTAAAAACTATTTTTAAATTGCACAGGAATATATTTTGGAGATAAAAAGACAGAATGGTTTAGAAAGATTAATCATGAAGGAAAGAGAACAAGAGGCAGACCAAGACTACAATGGACACGGTATGAAATACCTTCTGAACATGACACTGAAAAAGGCTGGACAGCTTGCACAGAACCAATGCTTACAACAGAGTGTGACAGTGAGGACAACAATCTGCAAAGTACATGTCACATAGATATATAAATTCAGAATATGGAAGTCTGCCTCCGATTTTATTTTACTGTGATGATTTGTAGGCTATATTTATGTTTAATAATGTACCTATACCTTTAGAATGATCTTGCTGCCCAACTGCCTACAGTTGAATTTGAACCCATTAATTTAGTTTTCTCAGACACTACCTTCAACTAATGCCCTTGATTTCTTGAGTTTCATCATCATCATCAAGTGCCATGCCGAATAGAGTTGGCAATCATATTTCTTCATGTACATCCATCTCTCATATATGTCATCATCTCTGTTGGTGTCGTCAATCGAAGCCATTTAGTCAAACTGTCCAATATCTTTTCTCTGGGTCGCCCCCTTGATCTTTTCCCATTTATCTTTCCTGTTGTCACTATATTCTCAATGCCTCCTCTTCTCATTATATGTTCAATAAATGTTGACTGTGTTTTTCTTATATTATCAATAATGCATCTTTTCACATCCATCCTTCTAAGACAATCTTCATTAGTAATCTTTGCTGTCCAAGGAATGTGTAACATTCTTCGAATAAACCACATTAACTTAGCAACCCTATTTCACTAATTCTGTATTGCAAGGCAGTAATTAAGAGCTACTGATTCAATTTGCACTTTTATCTACTCTTTCTGAACCAATCACTGGTATATCTACTTTCTGAACCAATCACTGGTATATCTACTTTCTGAACCAATCACTGGTATATCTACTTTCTGAACCAATCACTGGTATATCTACTTTCTGAACCAATCACTGGTATATCTACTCTTTCTGAACCAATCACTGGTATATCTACTTTCTGAACCAATCACTGGTATATCTACTCTTTCTGAACCAATCACTGGTATATCTACTTTCTGAACCAATCACTGGTATATCTACTTTCTGAATCAATCACTGGTATATCTACTTTCTGAACCAATCACTGGTATCTCTACTCTTTCTGAACCAATCACTGGTATATCTACTTTCTGAACCAATCACTGGTATATCTACTTTCTGAACCAATCACTGGTATATCTACTTTCTGAACCAATCACTGGTATATCTACTTTCTGAACCAATCACTGGTATATCTACTTACTGAACCAATCACTGGTATATCTACTTACTGAACCAATCACTGGTATATCTACTTACTGAACCAATCACTGGTATATCTACTTACTGAACCAATCACTGGTATATCTACTTACTGAACCAATCACTGGTATATCTACTTACTGAACCAATCACTGGTATATCTACTTACTGAACCAATCACTGGTATATCTACTTACTGAACCAATCACTGGTATATCTACTTTCTGAACCAATCACTGGTATATCTACTTTCTGAACCAATCACTGGTATATCTACTTTCTGAACCAATCACTGGTATATCTACTTACTGAACCAATCACTGGTATATCTACTTTCTGAACCAATCACTGGTATATCTATTTTCTGAACCAATCACTGGTATATCTACTTTCTGAACCAATCACTGGTATATCTACTTTCTGAACCAATCACTGGTATATCTACTTTCTGAACCAATCACTGGTATATCTACTTTATGAACCAATCACTGGTATATCTACTCTTTATGAACCAATCACTGGTATATCTACTTTCTGAACCAATCACTGGTATATCTACTCTTTCTGAACCAATCACTGGTATATCTACTTTCTGAACCAATCACTGGTATATCTACTTTCTGAATCAATCACTGGTATATCTACTTTCTGAACCAATCACTGGTATCTCTACTCTTTCTGAACCAATCACTGGTATATCTACTTTCTGAACCAATCACTGGTATATCTACTTTCTGAACCAATCACTGGTATATCTACTTTCTGAACCAATCACTGGTATATCTACTTTCTGAACCAATCACTGGTATATCTACTTACTGAACCAATCACTGGTATATCTACTTACTGAACCAATCACTGGTATATCTACTTACTGAACCAATCACTGGTATATCTACTTACTGAACCAATCACTGGTATATCTACTTACTGAACCAATCACTGGTATATCTACTTACTGAACCAATCACTGGTATATCTACTTACTGAACCAATCACTGGTATATCTACTTACTGAACCAATCACTGGTATATCTACTTACTGAACCAATCACTGGTATATCTACTTTCTGAACCAATCACTGGTATATCTACTTTCTGAACCAATCACTGGTATATCTACTTTCTGAACCAATCACTGGTATATCTACTTACTGAACCAATCACTGGTATATCTACTTTCTGAACCAATCACTGGTATATCTATTTTCTGAACCAATCACTGGTATATCTACTTTCTGAACCAATCACTGGTATATCTACTTTCTGAACCAATCACTGGTATATCTACTCTCTGAACCAATCACTGGTATATCTACTTTCTGAACCAATCACTGGTATATCTACTCTCTGAACCAATCACTGGTATATCTACTTCTGAACCAATCACTGGTATATCTACTTTCTGAACCAATCACTGGTATATCTACTTTCTGAACCAATCACTGGTATATCTACTTTCTGAACCAATCACTGGTATATCTACTTTCTGAACCAATCACTGGTATATCTACTCTCTGAACCAATCACTGGTATATCTACTTCTGAACCAATCACTGGTATATCTACTCTCTGAACCAATCACTGGTATATCTACTTCTGAACCAATCACTGGTATATCTACTCTCTGAACCAATCACTGGTATATCTACTTTCTGAACCAATCACTGGTATATCTACTTTCTGAACCAATCACTGGTATATCTACTCTCTGAACCAATCACTGGTATATCTACTTTCTGAACCAATCACTGGTATATCTACTCTCTGAACCAATCACTGGTATATCTACTCTCTGAACCAATCACTGGTATATCTACTCTCTGAACCAATCACTGGTATATCTACTTTCTGAACCAATCACTGGTATATCTACTTTCTGAACCAATCACTGGTATATCTACAATTTATCAAAAGTTCTACAGTACATCATCATCATGACGTGACATTCTTTCCAGAACGTAGTCTTCCTTATGAATCTATTGAATTCTCCTCTGTCATGAGCAAGTTGTCCTGCTTCCTTTAGGGACATGTGCAGGCATTCCTGTATGTCTTCTGTCCAATGGCGTCTTGGTCGGCCTTTATCCTTGTTACCTTCTATCATCCCCTCCAATATCATTCTCTCCATACCGACATTTATTTTTAAACGTGACCAAAAAAACCTAGCTTTTTCTTTAATATGGTGTTTAGAAGCCAGTCCTCTTGGATGCTGATTGTGCTTAGCACTACCTAGTTTGTTTTCCTTGCTGTCCATGGTATTCTTAGAACTCTTCTGTAGCACTTTAAATCAAATGATATGATTCTTTTGGACAGTGTTTTATTTAGTGTCCATGCTTTGCATCCATATGTCACCTCTACTGTACAAATAACAGATATATATTGGTTTTGGTTTCCATCTATATCATACTTCAATCAGTTTATACTCCTGGGTTAGCTAATAAGTATTTTTATGTTAACCCAGTTCTTTACTTCAACATGTAAAAATACTTTCTCTTCCTGTTTACCAAAGTATGCAAATTTTGTCTTTGATCATCATCAAGTGCCATCTCCGCAACAAAGGTTAACTGCAACAGATCTTCAACATCCCCTGCCTCTTGTTATGGTGGTGCACTCTGCCAGACTGGAACCTCCCACTTGTATCTCTGCCTACCTCTTGCTTGCTTCCCTTTGACTTTAACCTCAAGTAAGGTCTTCAATAAGGTCTCATGTCTTTTAATGTGTCCAAAATATTTTATTTGCCTGATCTTTATTTCTCTTTTAATGTGTCCAAAATATTTTATTTGCCTGATCTTTATTTCTCTATGTAATTCTTTCTTCATATTAAGTGTTTTTAGAACCTCTTTATTTGTTTTCTTCTCTTTCCATGATGTTCTCCCTATTCTCCTATATACCCACATCTCAGTTTATTTAGTGTCCATGTTTCTGAACCATACATTAATATAGAATAGATGTAGCATTTTATAATTCTCATTTTTAAGTTTTTTGTACTTTGTTTAGATGTTACTATTTTCCTCATGTCATTGAAGGTATTTTTAACCATTCCTATTCTCCTTTTAACTTCTGTTTCATATCTGCCATCATTTGTGACTATGTGACATATACTGTCACCACCGTTTTATCTGTCTCTTGATTTCCATCTTGATCTTTGGGTGACGAAGTAATGGTAGAAGTTGGTAGGTAAAAGGTACAGTATCCAGACACAAGGAAAATGCAAAATAAAAGCAAAAGTATAAACAAGGATAATAAAATAAAACTTCTTAGCTGGATATGTTGCAAGACTATTAAGTGATTTATGCAGCATGTTATTGTTTATTTTATTATTATTGTTTATTATATTATCATTGTTTATACTTTTGTTTTCTATTTTGCATTTTCCTTGCGTGTTGTACTTTTTACCCACCAACTTTTACCATTACTTCTTCACCCAAAGATCCCCATGATGGAACAATAGGTAATGTAATATGTCTCAACCTTACCACAATTAGAGTTATAAATTTCTTTTTAAAATTGTATCATTGTTGTAATGTCATTTGAGTTGTTTGTCATATGTTACCATAGAATTCAATTAGTGTAATGTTTTTGTCCTAATGTCACTTGATTAATGTCCTAATATCAATTATTTGCAGGTTGAACTGATCAATATGGATTTTACAGAACAGAGTATTGCTACCGACAACCAGGACGACAGTGAGTTTGGTTTGGTTCCTAGTGACCCAGGTCCCATCTGCAGAAGTCATTGGTCACGTATGAGCCTACCACCAAGGCTGAGCTATTTGGAAGGTTTTTTGGAACGTACCAGACTTTATTCTGGAGATCAAAGAGTCCAGCCCGAGGAAGGCTCTACAAATGAATATCCCAGTGATGATATTGATAAAAATGGCAACAATTCTTCAACATCCTCTGTGGCTGCGAATGTGGATTGTGATGAAAATGCTAACGATTTCAAAGATGAAACTTGCGAGAATGAAATAGAAAATGAGAATCATGATATATGTGTTTGTGTTACCATTAGTGACCAGAAATTGGGGGAGAACCTGTATCTAGAAGACAGACATTTAGGTCATCATGGGCACGAAGATGTAAGTGTGAATGTGGAAATTTATCTCCAAGATGCTGAGAGTGTCTCTAAGGAATCCACAAGTAAAGGGCTTGAACTGGAGGAGTCTGAAGATAACATTGAGATAATATAAATTATGAACTTGATAGTGACATTAATCTTCAAGATGACATTTCTAAGAATTAATTTGAGTGAAGAGTGGAAGTTGGTGGGCCATACTAAAGGAACTTTGTGTTAAAGAAATATCCAATATTACATACAAATCAGTAGAGGTTGATTAGTGTGACTATTCATAAAAGATTATCTAAGCATGAAATTAGTAATGTGACTTGTTATAAAACAGCATATCATCAATAAGTGAGTAATGTGACTTTTCCTTAAATGTGTATGCCACTCATTATCAAGTATCATCTTCACAATGAAGGTTGGCTGCAACTGACCTCCAACATCCTGTATCTTGTTTTGGTGGTTCACTCTACAAGCCTGTCCATCTCTTGATGTTTCCCTCTCATTTATACCTCTGTCCATCTCTCACTCACTTCCTTCAACTCTGCCCTCAAGTCTGACCACACAGCATCTTTAAAAGAAATTGCATTTTTAGTTAAGACTTCCAATGTGTATATTCTCAAGTTACTATGAACATGTATTAATCTTTCAAAACACAGACAACAGCAACATACACACTACACATGTATGTAAATTCCTTGAGGACTTCAAACATTTAACACTAGTATGTGCCATCAGGCCTCAGTACTACAAAGACCAATTAGGTCTACTTGTAAAAATAAATAAGCAGAAACAAGGTTGCTTCAAATTTAACATCCTATTTTTATAAACAAGAAGCATCAGGAATTATAGAAGAAATCAGAAGACAGTAGTCATGATTTTAACCAAGTCTATTTAGTTGGCTTTTATAGAAGAAATTGGAAGACAGTAGTCGTGATTTTAACCGTCTATTCAGTTGGCTTTTATAGAAGAAATCAGAAGATAGTAGACAGAATATTAACTTAGTCTGATAAGCTGGCACTTATTGCCCCCAACTTGAGTCAATACATTTTCTAAATTCGACCACACTGCATCTCTTTAGAGATAGGATGCAATTTTAGTCAAGACTACTAAAAACTGACCTAGTTAAAATCATCTCTGCTGTCTTCTGAATTTTTCTAAAATTTCTTGATGTTTCCCATTTATATTATTCATTTACCAATGTTACATTTGAAGCAAACTCATTTCTGTTTGTGTGTTATTTATGTTTACTAATTGGTCTTTGTAGTTATGGGGCCTCATGGCACATACTAGTGTTAGTTTGAGGTCCTCAAGGAATTTACATACATGTGCATCAGAGTTGTTACCTGTGTTTTGATCAACAGGTCCATATTCATAGTAACTTGAGAATAAACTCTCATCTTTTTGAGAGATTAATAATGGTTAAATTTGGAAAACATATTGACTCAAGTTGCGAGGTAACTAGGTGCCAGCTGAATGGACTTGGTTTACATACTGTCTACTGTCTTATGACTTTTTTCTGTAACTCCTCGATTCTTCTTATTTAAATCCATGTTAGATTTGAAGCCTGCCAAAGACAGATGTGTTGGATCATTGGTGCAAATAAAATGGCGACACAATACATTTCCATTCTTTGGATATATCCTGCTGGAAGTCTAGTAGGACCATGGTCCTGCTATACAGGAGATCCAGCGGGAGTTTGAGAATGAGCGCTGAAAAAGAAGATTTGAAGCAGCTTCATTTCTTGTGTTTATGTGTGATTTATGTTTGTAATTGTTCCTTGTGGTACTGAGGCCTGATATCATATACTAGTGTTTGTTGTCCTCAACAAATTTACATATGTGTGCTGTGTGTTGTTGCTATTGTCTGTGTTGTGATCATCAGGTCCATATTCATAGTATCTTGAGAATGTACACGTTGAAAGACTTGACCAAAATCACATATTTTTTAAAGATGTGATATGGTTGAATTTGTAAAGCATGTTGACTCAAGCTGCAAGGTAAATAGGTGCCAGCTAAACAGACCTAGTTCAAATCCGTATTGATGTTTTTTCTGTAACTCCTGGATGTTTCCTATTTATTGTACTCATCTACCCTTAAGTAAGGTCTTCAACAAGGTATCATGTCTTTTAATATGTCCAAAATACTTTCTTTGATTTTTGTTTGTTTTAATAGTTTTTTGTTCATGTGCAATGTCATCAGGACATCTTTGTTTGTTTTATTTTTCTTCTATTTCTGTGAAGTTCTCCTTATTCTTCTATATATTCATATGCTACAAACATCAGTTCTGTCTTCTAACTTGTTTGTTTATTATCCATATATCTAGTCATACATAGAATAGATGTACCATTTTATACTTCTAATTTTTAGTGTGCTCGTGATTCGTTTAGATGTTAATATTTTAATGAGTATATCAGTAGGAAGTGAGTAATGTGACTTTTGATAAAAAAGCATGTCAGCAGAAAGTGAGTAATGTTAGAGTTTCTGCCTTGAACTTCAGGTTAAAAATAAATCAGTCAGATAAGCCAAAGAAAAAATAAAGTCCATGAATCTTACTTATTACTTATTATTATTATTACTTAGTCTTACTTATTATTTCTTTCTTGGTTCACTAAAAACCTTCCCACATCTGACCTCTATGATGAGTCTGTGATGGTACACGAGACTAAGGAATCCATATGGATCAATGGTAGAATAGCAAATTCTGTGGCTACAGGGCTGATAACATAACACCAGACATAATAGAAATACATACAACAGAGACAGCATGTTTCCATTCGATAATCAACAAACCTTTGTATGTGTTCTGCTTGAAGATCATCACAAGAGCCTGGAATAGTCTGGTATTCACAGAACTTGTTATCACATAGTTGACAACTTGTATTGCTACTTTTAGTGAGCTGCTAAGATTGTGTGGCAAAGCTGTGGTTGTCAGATCCTGTCTTGTGTTCTAAAAATATGTAAATTCTTTGCTTTGACATGTTTCAGAAAACCAGAATGTGAACCAATCATTATAGGTGCACCTTCCGCACATACGCCTGCCAATCTCCTATCTCCAGCCAATCCCCCCCCCCCGGTGATTTTCGTGATACAAATTGTAAAATTATCTATAGTAAGCAATACATCAGAAGCTTTTGATGTTGTCAGATTGTTCAGTAAAGAGCATTTCCTGTTTTAATGCTCTATTATTAACAATTCAACAGTATGCCATTGACAACACTGAGCTACGTTAGTTGTTTCATCATGCTGAGTGCAATAAAATGGTTAAACAACCTGTTTTAAAAATCTTCTGCAAAATTGTCTGTTCTATGAAATTTATGTTAACATTTATTGACTAATCACCCAAAACAATATTAGCAAAACAATATATAAATGCATGAATTTACTCATGTTTCTCCAACTGTGTGAACTTTCTTCTCTTTAGAAATCAACAGAAGCCTTATGTTGCGTCCACTACTTTTTCATTCTGTTGACTAAAAGAGCCAGAAGAATCTAATTTTATGTGCTCAAGAGGAATGAGTTTACTAGCAAAAGAAATTTGTGGGTTGTCCTTCAACGCTGGATGGGTTGTGTTAAAATGTTGTTCCAAGCGAACAGGTTGCATTGCATCATTATTTAGTGTTCAATAACAAATTATTCTCTGAGAATGTCGTCTTCCGTTATTTTCAAAAAGTATAAAGCCATACTTGATGTACTCATCCTTGTACAATGGTGATATGGTTATATATACAATGATTCTGTTGTTAGACGTGTGTAGTTCATGGACCTTCACAGCGCAGTGTTTAGGGAAGACTAATATAGAGGAGAGTAGAGCTTTCACTGTAACTAAATGAAGCATGACAATGGAAATTATGCCAGGGACTTGAACTGGATGGACATACAAAGCGTAAATCATGTCTGCATTCTCAACAACTCAATGAGCATAATCAGGAAAATACAAGCAGACTTTATTCATGAACAATTACTTGATACTGTGGAGAAGTGAAAGTTGAGGGTGTCATATTTATTATTATGTCTGGTCATTCAGGGTAATGAGAGAGCAGATTGATTGGCAGGTTCTGCCACTGAATCTTCTTCTGCGATCAATTAAAAAAATTCAGTGCAATATTGGTCATGTATAAAGCTGTGTGCTTTAGGTCATTTTCTGCTCTCCACAACTTGTTTTGGAAAGCTCCTCTGTGCCAGATTTTCATTTTGTGAGAACAACGAAACTGGGAAATTCTGTAGTATCTGTTCTGGTTTCTGTACTGCTGCTCTGCGGATGCAGGCCACAGAGTCGCTGATAATAGGTATTTTTAGACGGCAGTGTCCTGTTCTCAGTCGAAATATTGTGACCTGTTTATTTCTGTTCAATTTATTAATGTTGTCTTACTCTGGGGCTACAGTTTCCATTTAGTTCTCTCCACTGAGATAGCCGACTTATTGGCAGGCAATGCAGCGATAGATGGCACAGTGCTGAGAAGAGATAAAGTAGACTTGTTCAAGACAGTAATAAATTCATTTCAAGATGAAGATGATGTCAATGAGGTTGAGAACGTACACATACAGAGAATGTTAGAAATGGGAGTATCTAGAGGTGAGGGAAGGAAAAGTAAATTTTATTAGAAAGTCCAGAAGATCACACAATCAACACCTGACCAGGAATCTGAGTCTACATACACTGGGATGGCTGCTGGAATGGAGGGCAGAGCATGTATGGGAATAGCCCATGTGCTGTGAAGCTAGTTTCTAATCAAGAATCTCTGCACTGAAAGTCACATTACCAGCATGCCACAGTGAGTTGGTATCTGTTGTAGTGCTAATGTCCTTTTTCTAGATAATTCAATGATATTTTGTCTGATGTTGTGAATGTGGGCAGATGTCCCCTATTTTCAAAAACAAATATCTGAACATGAACACCAAAACAGCATTATATAAAAACAATCATTATACCATCACTAATGTCAAACATGGACATTAACAACAGAAACCACAAGAATATTATTTCAATAGAAATGACTTGTCTATATAGAATCCTCAGATTAACAATAAGAGATAAAATCAGAAACATAAACATCAGAAGATGAACAAACACAATGCCAATTCTGGATTACATCAGAAGACAACAGATTAAGTGGTTTTTCACATGATTCCCGACAGTGTTCCTCAAAAAGGATTACTATACAGGCATGATGGTTATTAAGGCATGGGGCAGACCATGCAAACAATGTATTACATTATTAGAGAGTCCATGAAAACTAGCATAAATGAAGCACACAAAAAAAGCCATCTTCATAGAACTCTTCTATCCCTGACACTGCAAGGTACAAAGGGGCATAAAACGAACAGAAGAAAAAGAAGTTGTGAATGAGTTTGTCCTGTTTGGTATTTTTAATCAGGTAAGACACATTTTGTATCAAATGTCAGGGCAATGGATTGTGCCAACATATCTAAGAAAACTGCACGATCAAGTGCAAATAATGAAGAGGATAATTCCATGTCCCTAATAAAGAAGCTGGGTGTGAAATGTGATATGGCAAGAAATGAAGATTATTATGGTTGGCAAAGAATGGTTTTTAACCAGCAGGGAGCTGAAACTGTCAGTCATTGTGTAATTATGTATATACTCAGGCGGAGATTAAAGAACTTATGTGTTCTGTGTGTAGTAATGATCTCTCGACTAACTAACTAATCCTTGTACAATCTCTTCTTTAATGTGGACATTGTAATCAAGTGCATAAACTTATAAACAACACAAAAATGAACAAAATATCACTTCCATTTTCAAATGTAAAATACAACTTTGCACATAATTGCAGGACTATTAAAGGTCAAACTGGGCATGCACTGGGATATAATCATACACAAAATTTCATTCTTTTTACCAGTACAAGATTTCATAAGCACATCATCAAATTAACTGATTATCAAAATAAGCACATCATCAAATTAACTGATTATCAAAATAAGCACATCATCAAATTAACTGATTATCAAAATAATTTTGGTATCTGGAACAATTAGTTATGATTTATTTTGTGTTGTCTTCAATGTAAAAATTTTTAAAACATGCTCATATATATATATATATATAGCAAAAAATCAATCATGCCTTTAATTTGCTAAATTCCCAAATCACTCGTGTTCTTTTGAATTCACTTCAAACCCCTTCCCATGGGGTCTCACACTTCCACCCCCCCCCCCCCCAGTTTGGGAATCACTGCTCTAAATAATGGTGAGGAATGCAGGGCTCTTATTTTCATCAGTTCTCTGCCAGTTGAAATCTATAGTATAGAAACTCTACAGTGCTTATGTGAAGCCAGCTTGTTCTTCAATTACCTCTTCTGACTTGTACTTTACTCTGTTTAGGAATATTTTAGAATAACTTTATCTGGATTTTTATAATGATAATGGCTATATATTTTGTACACACTTTCAAATTTCCTTTCTTGGAAATGTGCATTATCAATGATTGTTTTCCACAGCAGATCATTATTTTGTACTCCAAATGTTCTAACAAATTGTAGTCAAAGTTGTTTACACATTTGTTTCTCCATATTTCCAGATTTCTGTTGAGATGCTATCTGCACCATGTGATTTCCCTCCTTTCAATGTTCATATTGCCTCCTTTATTTCATTATTAGAATTTCTGCATTTCCTATTTCTCTATTATCTAATTTGTTTCAGTTCCTTTCAAGCAATATATTTTTGATGCAGACAAAAAAAACCACTAAACCACTAGCGTCTCAACCGCTCAAGTTAACGGCTAATACCGGTATATCATATTAGAATAGAATGTTGTATCATGGAGACAAACAAAATCAACAGTAGGGAATGTCCATCCTGATACAAAAAGTCTGTGATGGCTCATGAGACCGAGGAATCCATAAGGATCAATGGAAAATGAGCACAGTGTGTGGCTTTGATAACATAACACCAGACAATTAAAAACTCTAGGTGAACTTGGCAATGGAGTAGTATCAATGCATACATGAGTTCAAGTGCTAGGATGTTATATTGAGCCAATCCTTTATCGAAGTCAAGCATGGACAGCAAACAAAAAGTGCCCAAAATATACTGGAGGCAACTGAGATGTGGTTTTTAAGAATTATGAAAATTCCATGGACAGCCAAGAAAACTATTGTAGAAGTTCTCAGAGATGCTGGGATAAAACAACATATTATAGCGAAAATTAGAAACAGACAATCAAGATTTTTAGAGCATGTGATGAGAAAAGTATTATCCACCGGAAAAACCATGGCAGAAGAGACAGAGGAAGACAAAGAGATACATTTCTGGATGGGTTGTCACTGGCACAAAAAGAAGGCACTAACTGAACTTATTAACAACACAAGAGACAAAGTTGTGGAGAATCATGATCGCCTACGTCACTTGGCATGGCACTTGATTAATTGAACTTGTAGTGGAACATCATCGCAGAACTTTGTAATGACATAAATGCAACAGGACACATATGCCTGCTCAAAGATTTAATATATTGGTAGTCACACCTCTTCTTATGAAGTCCAGGGCTGTGAATTGCATAATGTACAGAATACAGAACAATCAGTTAGATGAGTTCACATAACCAAAGAATGTCTTGTAAAGAAATATGTCAGCAAGAAGTGTTATGTAACTTTTCATAAAGAAATATGTCAGCAAGAAGTGTTATGTAACTTTTCATAAAGAAATATGTCAGCAGGAAGTGTGTTATGTAACTTTTCATAAAGAAATATGTCAGCAAGAAGTGTTATGTAACTTTTCATAAAGAAATATGTCAGCAAGAAGTGTTATGTAACTTTTCATAAAGAAATATGTCAGCAGGAAGTGTGTTATGTAACTTTTCATAAAGAAATATGTCAGCAGGAAGTGTGTTATGTAACTTTTCATAAAGAAATATGTCAGCAGGAAGTGAGTTATGTAGCTTTTCATAAAGAAATATGTCAGCAGGAAGTGTGTTATGTAGCTTTTCATAAAGAAATATGTCAGCAGGAAGTGTGTTATGTAGCTTTTCATAAAGAAATATGTCAGCAGGAAGAGTGTGATATGACTTTATATAAAGTATCAAATAAATGAGCACAAGTATTAACATTTCAGAGGTATCACCATATGCCAGCAAATGGTGTGACATCTGTGTACACGAGTCTTGATTTGTTTCCAAGTTTTATGTTTGTTTAGTTTTATTGATTGATTCATACTCAACATATATTTAACCAACAGTAACATTATTTTTGTAACCTTGTGTAGCTTAGTAGTAGAGACTTTTTGTATATTGCTACTGTGCCTGTACTTTGCAGTGTTGTTGTTTTATTGTCTCTTCACATTTTTCCTTTATTTTATGAAATAAATATGTGAAGTGTGTTGCTGATTTTCTTTAAGAAATTTGTTTGTAGGACAATATGTATACTTTTTTTCATTAAATAACATTTGGTATACCAAATACTGAATATAAAGCAATGATTAAAAAACATGAAAAGTGTGACTTGTTTATTGAAATGTTTATATTCATGAGCGATATTCAAAACAGAATGCATGAAATTTATGCATTCCTACTGTGTTGTGTTTGCTTCAAATTTATTATAAGGCACATTTATAAATTTTGACTTAATTTAAAGTTGAATCACTTTTAAATTTGGCACAAACATTAATCTAGTTGGCATAAGTAATA
Source organism: Meghimatium bilineatum (assembly GCA_034231615.1). Taxonomy (NCBI): domain Eukaryota; kingdom Metazoa; phylum Mollusca; class Gastropoda; order Stylommatophora; family Philomycidae; genus Meghimatium; species Meghimatium bilineatum. The sequence continues at coordinate 14,342,009 of CM067314.1, forward strand.
GGCATTACTGTATCTGATTTTATTGAAAGAAGGTGTACTTAGCACATTTCACTAGCTTCACCCTCAAACAAGTGTTATCTGATTAACCATCTAATGTATTAATGCCATTTTTGCATATGATGTTTTATTTGGTTAGACACAATAAATATATACTTTATTTTTGTGTATCATGTCCAGTTTTTATACACGAATAAAATTCATTGGTCATTCTTGACATACTAATGATTGTTTCAGACACAGATTCTGTGAGTTGCATAGGCATGTCTACTATTACAACAATCCTGTGTCCACCATGTTTGAATATGAATGAATACTTGTTGAAGATGATTTCTTAAATGTTCTCTATATGAAATACTCATGATATTGTTTGTCATTGACATTTGGTCTGCTACTAAACTGGGCCTTCATTGATCTATAGGTGTCACCACTTTGGGGTTCATAAATATCATAAGGGAACATTACTTCTTCAATGTGTTTGTCAATAATGGTCATCTTAAAGAAATTGTGCTTCATCCGAATCACAATTGGATGGCTCTGAGAAATGTATAACCAATCTCTGCTGAATGAAGGACAAATCATCATTCTTCATATATTTCTTTTCCTCTTGTAATACATAGTTCTCACATTTCTGCCAATAATACCTAGTTATATTGGAGATGGCAACATTTATAAGTATTTCAACATCTTTTAATTTGAACATTTTATTTTCTGTTGCCATCTCCAGAAAACTTCTGATGCTGCAAGGCGCAATTGGGTATAAAGTGAAAATAACAGATTTTCTGTTGCTACTTGTTGTTCCGTAATTTTAACAGGAGAGCTTGAAATGGGGTATTGAAGTTTTACTAATAACTACACACATACAAATTGATGTTTCGACCAAATTGACTTTATCAAGGTTATATACACATTTAAAAACGACGAGCAGAAATGACACAACTGGTGTTCACGTGTCAAGCGAGATGTGGTGGTAGCCGGAAGGATAGAAATAGGTCAGAGGTGACACAAACAGGAAATATACAAAAAAAAAACACAAATAAATGTGAAAATGAGTCGAACAAAAAATGACGGAACAATCAGATATTATCCATATGTCATGCTCTCATTGATCCCTAAATGTTTTAGAGTACTAAATTCGTATATATATAGCCGTTCTCAAGTATGAGATGGGCCCTGTCATCGAAGAAGCACATCTTAATAGCAGTCATCAGAATATCCTGGGCACTTTGATGGCCCGTGCTATTAAAGTGGGCATCGACAGGATAACCCTGCCAGTCTCATTTATGTACATCATGGTGCAGCGCTTGCAGATGATGGCATAGGTGATGTTACGGGACACACAAAGAGAAACTCTCCTCACTGGTGAAGGTAGCCTTGGGGAATGTGACAGGCCTGGTCTGGGTTACATACGGACAGGTGTAGCATCTAGGATGTTTGCAGCTGATGCTGCCAGAATGATTGTTGGCGTCAGGCATAAAATGACACTGGACCAGTAAATCCCTGAGGTTCTTTGTCATGCCTGTATGCAACCAAAGGGATGGGGGTCACAGAACACTTAACATATCTCAGGATCTGACTGGAGAAGAGGAAGATGTCAGAGTAGGACATGATGAACAGCAGCGCTATGTGGGTGGAAAGTGAGAACAAGTTTGACCATGTCAGAGGGAGAAGACCTAAAAGTGTTTGAGAGTGTCTCCTGGCTGGACAGGGTGCACACTCGAGACATGGAAGACTGAAGGACCCTATCGGGATATAGGCGACAGCACAAGTCCATCATCTCATGGGCTTTCTTGAGAAAGTTTTGTCACCACTGCACAGATGCTGGAAACAAAGAAGTTGAGAAAATAGAAGGAAAAAAAAACAGGCAGATTGATGAATTCCTTAATTTTATCCCAGACTAATTCTATTGGGTTTAAGGGAGAATGGTAAGGTGCTAGTCTTAAACATCTGTGACCATGTTTCTGGATTGCCTTGTCTGTATAAAATATCTGTGTATGCTGTGTCTTTTTGAAAATTTAAAGTACCGGGTAATTCAGGCTTCAGAGACATTTTCTTGAATGGAATGTTGTGTTTGGTCAGCTAATCATTATTACACCTTTAGTACTTAATGAATTAGAAACTTTATCTTCTGTTGCCACGACAATGACATATGAAGCATTATCAATTATCAAACACAATGTTCTATCAAATGAAGGAAATACATGATTCATCATAGTCCAATCTTAAAATATATTGCCATTCATCTCTGAATACTAATCCCTATTGAGTTAATTGAGTTAAGCATTATTTAGAAGAAGATGATGGTTGCTTCCTGCATGTGCAATTATTAGACGCTGTCCTTTACTGCTTGGTACTAGTCTCTTACCCGGTAGTTGTCCCATCTGATGATTGTTACTCTCGTTTAATACTGTGGTGCGACTTGATCCAAGTTTCATCTAAATACACTATATCATAACAATCTCTTCTTATTTCTCTGATCTCGTGTAAATATTTGCTTCTCGGTGCAACTATATGCTGCTTGTCACAATTAAAGTTTCTACCACCTGCATATTTTCTAGAAGTCAACCCCATCATCTTAATAGTCCTCAATAGTTGTAGATGTGGAAATATCATTGTGACTATGGAGGAGTATTAATAGTTTGGGGTTGACTTCTAGAAAATATTCAGGTGGTAGAAACTTTAATTGTGACAAGCAGCATATAGTTGCAAATATTTACACGAGATCAGAGAAATAAGTAGAGAGATTGTTATGATATAGTGTGTTTAGATGAAACTTGGATCTTTCCTAACCAACTTTTTCATTTGTTCAAAGTTACTGCCTCATTATTGTGAAACATTGCAAATTTCTCTTTGGATCAATTTTCTGTCGAAATTATCTACCGCTCTTGTCCTAATTTTTGTGTGTAAATTACTTGAATTCTTGAGAATAACATCACATGATAGACATGTTACAGTCTAGCAGAGTGAACCACCAAGACAAAAGACAGGGGATGTTGGAGTTCCGTTGCAGCCAACCTTCGTTGCGGAGACGGCACTTGATGATGATGATGACTTGAATTCGAAATTTCAGATTTCGCTATCTTGCAATGATCATTTACTTGTCCTCAAGGCATGAATAGTCTTCTTTTCTGGGTTTGAAATAGAATGATATAGTTTTCCTTGAGTAGCTTTATTGCAAAAATACTTTAAAATCTTATATGTGATCTGCTATAAAATGTCATAACTTTGCTTGCAGACTCATTTTTCCTACTAAACTATACAACCTATGTAGAAACACTGCTGACGGGCATTGTGAGCATTACTCCGGATTTAACCTTAAACACCATCTGCTGTGTATTCAAGGGTATAAAATAGTGCAATTTCATGCTTAGTTAGATAATTAGTTAGCCGTCGGATCATCATCACTGCCAACTGGACATGTCCATAGTTGCTCCGTTCTCTCCCTGAGTGTATCTGCCATTACACTTTTGCTGACAGTACCGGTCCTCTGCTGGTTGACCATCATTCTTCTGCACCCTCCAAAATGTTCATTTCTAGCAACACCGCATTTCAAACCCTGATCTTTAATCCTGGCCATTGAAAAGGAATCATCATTCACACTAGTATCACCTCTCACTTGCTATATCTCTTATGGAGTTCAAAACGTCAACTTGATCCATCGCCCTGTGCCACAATCGCACATGACGCCAGTTTATCTGCTCTTTCACTGCCTCGAACACCCACATGTCCCGGCACAAAAATAAATGTAACTACTTTCAACCTTGCCTTTCTGAAGGCCTCAATCCACTGTTCGCGAACGAGACCTACGTGTACCTTCCTAATCATACTCATAGAGTCAATCAACATTCAGACCTGTGTTACCTTCTGTATGCCTACCCACTCAAATGCTCTGATCATCGCCATTATCTCCATGGTCATACTACTCTTAATCACAGCAAAGGCCCCACTTTCCTCCCTGATCGTTTTACCAGCACACTAAGATGTGAAGGCCCAAGCACTGCGAACGTTTCTAATCACAGATCCATCACTGTATATAATCATATACCCCTCTTTGGCATTCTCACTGACCGAAACCCGCACCTCTTGCTCTACAGCTGTGAGACACCATTCACTGCTGAGTGTTTAAAGAGATAGACATTGCGCTTCTGATGAGGAAATACAAACAGATGTGCGTACCTGGTTTCGGGGAAAATGTCTTATTTCTTCTTCTACCGGATGCAACAACTAGCCCGACTTCGGCATTTGTGCGTGGACCGGGACTATGTGGACAAAATGGGGACTATGTTGAAAGAAAATGACAGCTCACTTATAAGGACGTTCCAAGCTTTCAGAAATGATAAAGTTCATATGTGTATCTTGAATATTAATAAAATTATAACCCATGAGGCACAACTCGCTCCCACACTACTCTCAACCAAGGTTCAAATCTATTTCATGGTTAAATCATTGCCAATTTGTATGATAATCCAATAGTGTGTACATGAGGTCTTATAGTTAACTGTAAACATCTTGAAAATGTGTGTAAAGATGCGTGTTGACAAGAAGACTTTATATATATATATATATATATTCATTTTCCTTTTGCGCTGAAGTTAGCGCAGAGGTCAGATCTCTCCAATTCTGTCTGTTCAAAGCTATTCTGTGCAGTTCTTGAATAGTATGAATATTGGTTGTTTTACTTTCTCTAAGTATTGTTCTTCTGAGTGTTTCCTTTGGTCTACCCCTTGCTCTTTTGCCTGTAGGTATCCATTCAAGAGATTGGTGGTGTATTCTGTTGGTGTCTGCCCGTAGAACATGCCCGATGTAGGACCAACGGCGTTTTCTGATAACATCTGTGATGAAATTTTGATGTGTCTCTTCTCTAATTTTATCACTCGATTTGAATTCACTCCAATGGGTGTTAGTTATCCTACGTAGACATTTGTTCTCGAAACTATGTAATTTCTTTTCTGAAGATAAAGGGCTTTTCCAGCTCTCACATCCATATGATAGCACCGGAATAACTCAGGAATTAAATAAGCGCATTTTATATATATATATATATATATATATATATATATATATATATATATATATATATATATATATATATATATATATCGCAAATAAACAGAAATTGAAACTAATGACTGCATTTTAATAACAATTTTAATTCATAGAATCTATACCATTTCAAATTCATTCACAGCATCATATGCATTATATATTTTCTGAGATGCATCATTTTGAAGTTGGGCAAAGCTTGTGAAACGTGCTATAGTTTTTTTAATTTTGCTATGAAGTGATTCAAAGGCAAATATAGAAAATGTTCCAACCACTTTTTAATAGAAAATATAAGTTACACAATCAATTAAAAATATGTGTTGTTTGTAACAAGATTTTATTGCATATGTCGAATTGTGCTTGACAATGAAGCATAATAAATAATTTATAGTGAAAAGAAGCTAGTGATAAGGCATGTCTAGTTTCTGACCTGCTAATATTATCCATAAACCTGCAATCCCGTGTATTATTATATGCACAAAATTCATTTACTGATTTATGTATTCCATAACAGACAGAATACACACTTGTAAGATGATAGTGGAGAAACAGGACAAATGTTACAATGCGTTTGCCATACACGGCATGATTGTGCTAAAACCGTGTATGTTACAGTGTGTTCTACCATACACGGCATGATTGTGCTAAAACCGTGTATGTTACAGTGTGTTCTACCATACACGGCATGATTGTGCTAAAACCGTGTATGTTACAGTGTGTTCTACCATACACGGCATGATTGTGCTAAAACCGTGTATGTTACAGTGTGTTCTACCATACACGGCATGATTGTGCTAAAACCGTGTATGTTACAGTGTGTTCTACCATACACGGCATGATTGTGCTAAAACCGTGTATGTTACAGTGTGTTCTACCATACACGGCATGATTGTGCTAAAACCGTGTATGTTACAGTGTGTTCTACCATACACGGCATGAATGTGCTAAAACCGTGTATGTTAATGTGTGTTCTGCTACAGCACATCTACACACAAGTGCATGAATAATCTAATTGACAAATTTAATAGAAATTAATTACAAGGAACTTGTAGTACATATTTACAAATTCTTGAGACTAACGGGAATTGAATTATATATTTACAAGGAACTTGTAGTACATATGTACAAGGAACTTGTAGTACATATGTACAAGGAACTTGTAGTGCATATGTACAAGGAACTCCTAGGTCAGTTTCAGACTACAGACACATGTAAGACTTCTTCAAGAACATGGTTAGTGGTTTCTGGTTCAGTGGTTCATGGGCTCATGATCTTTGACCTAATGCAATTGTGTGATAATATACATGTTGTTTTGTTCCATATAAAGTGTGTCCATTTATCTGATTTCTGACATCACCCAGCACTGGACATTCAAAAAGGTAATGGTCAGCAGTTCATAAAAATGAGAGCACATTGTCAGCAACTATGTGTTGTACACAAGTCAGAAGATACTCTGGTTTTTCCTTCCCAAGTAGTTGATGTTATCTTTGGAATTTTGGATGGTCACATATTTCTATGTTTCTCTACCAGTGTTTCCCATGGCCCATCTGTTCAGCCAAGTCTCCTTGTTCACATATAACACCTTTTTAACTATGTGCAAGGTCATTAGTGTTTATGGCTGCTCTAGTCTTGCTTCTTCTTAGCTTGTTTGTCTTGTCATTGCCAGGTGTGTTTGAGTGACAAAGAATCCATTGCATGATTTAATGAGATATAAACAGCTGGTTGGCATGGCGATATACAAAGGGTTTGTCATATGTCTTTACCCTGATTATGAAGGAGTAGGAGGATAAAGTTTAAATATGGCACATCTTTGATTCCTTCTCAATGTAGTCACTACCTGAATGTATGCATTTCTGTCCATTGTCTGCCCCCAGGTGAATGATGGTTGATCGCATTCACGCTTGCCATTAATTAAGAACAGTGGTAGGAGTATTAGTTGTCGTTCCAAGGCCAGATGTGTCGCTGTGGTTGCATTAAGTTCATGTTTTCGAGGCTATCTTAATATTTTCTTGGTCTACCTTTGGCTTTATGTCCAAATATTCTTTTGTTATATGCTCTTATTGGTATTTGGCTTTGGTTCATTCTTATAAGGCGACCGATCCATTTTACTAGTAGTCTCGATATGTTCAATACATGATATTATACCAACTCTATTCTTAATTTCTTATTGTGTCTAGTTTAGTAAGCATTGCTGCTTTTCTCGGACACTTCATTTCACTCATTACGTGTTTGAAATATCGATTATACAAACGTCGATTAATTGCTCTGCACAATGTCGATACTAGTCTGTTCAAGTGTGAAATCGATCATCAATGTCCAAATAAAATAGTTCAATATGATGAGTTGAAACCATTGAAAGCTTAGTATCGATTTTTTCAGCTTTCATTTACAATAATTCTACAAGAGATTGAGCACAAAACATTTTACGTCTAGTAATTGATTTTTCTATCTACATTTAATGAATACAAGCAGATTCCTGCACAATAACTATTAGCTGAGACTATGCATGCATGTATGTAACCTGTTTCTCATTTTCTCCAACCTAAAGAAACTTTCAGACGTGACCAAAACCAAAATTATGCCATGAATTACTCAAATGGCCATAGCATTTATGTTTGTTTGATTAGAATAGTAAACTGTCGACATTGACCGGCCTCCCTGGTGATAGATTAAGCAATAAATGTGTCCGGGAACAACCTGAAACTTAAGATGGATGTCGGTGTGAATTTATAGGCGATCCGCCCACTTTTCCCAAGTTCTAACTTTTAGCATAAAAGCCCCATTTCGAAATATCTGATTTCTCCTGTCATAAAACCTGAAAAATGTTCTCCTTGTCTTTCGTCATTTATACCGTCTTATTGGTTAATCCACTAAATAAACAATTAGAAGACATAATTGATGTCTTAAGCAAATAAAATGTTTTGGACACATTAAAAGACATGACACCTTATTGAAGACCTTACTTGAGGGAAAAGTCAAAGGGAAGCGAGCAAGAGGTAGGCAGAGATACAAGTGGGAGAGTAACATCACACGATGGACAGGTTACATTCTAGTAGAGTGCACCACCAAGACTAGAGACAGGGGATGTTGGAGATACGTTGCAGCCAACCTTCGTTGAGGAGACGTCATGACGATGATGATTGGTTAGATTTATCCTTCAGTGAAACATTTGTCTTTTCCCTGATTTTCATCAGTTTGTGTTATCAAACAATGAAATCACCATACAAGGCAAGTGCATCACGTTAGAAGGATAAATCCCAATGTGACCAACAAAGAAATATCCTGGAAAACAAGTGAAGAGTAACATATCCAGCTGACAGAGGGCTGTAAAGTGATTTTCACAGAAAACCAGTAGTTTAGTTTTGACGATAATGCAAATCAACATCCATAGTAGAGATGCAGAAAATGGAAAGAATGCAAACACTTGGTGAACGCAAAGACACAAAGGTGCTAATACAAGCAGAAAAGTTTAAGTGTATGCCAAGTCATCCAATGAAGGAAAGATTCCAAAATCTAGCAATGACTAAAAAGAAGCAGCTTTATACACTAATAAAGCTTTATACAGCTTTTTACGGAGCTAAACGACTCCGTAGACAACTTACAGTCCTACCTGAAGTTGACAGCCCCTTCAGATCTGTACCAGAACAAATCCCTTGAAGTGAAAGGCATAGAATGTCAATATTCAATCATACCCACGTGAAAGGAATACTAAGCGAGGACGAACAGAACAGTGTACAGCGAAGAACATTCACCCTCAGTTTCCTGGATGAGGAATATCCACAAGATATATGGGTCAGAGCATACACATATGGGTCAGCACAAAATGCAGTAAGGAGTGGAGGTGCAGGTGTATATATAGAATATCCACACATATCCGTGATATTCCTTACAGAAGCAAGGTCAGTGCTTCAAGCTCTCCAGTCTGGAAAACTAACTGACTTGCAAAAACTACTTAATGAACTGTCTTACTAGTATAATGTAACCATGCAGTGGATACCCTCTCACTGTGGAATACCAGGAAATGACAAAGAAGACCAACTGGCTAAGGAAGGTGCTGCCGAAGACCAACCAGATGTACTAATCACCTACCATCAGAAAAAAACAGATGATCAAGTCAATAAGAAAGCCACAAACACCAACACAAGATGACTATCATATTATGAATAGATAGAACAAATTGTAATTCTACGCCTCAGAACAGGATAAACCGACTCCGCAGTCACATGTATACAAAGTTCAAAATTGGCAATACGTCCATGTGCACATGTGGGCAGGCAGCACAGAGTACCAAGCATATACTTCAAGATTGTTCTGAGTATGAAATGCTGAGACTGACATATTGGCCATAAGAAACAACACTGGAATCAAAGATATATGGGCCACTGTATGAACTACAAAAGACAGTGGCTTTAATTAAGGAGACAGAATTACAGACATAGACATGTTTCAAGTGAACGAAAGAAGAAGAAGGGGTCAATTTCCAGAATAATATTTTTTGCTCGAATCTCACACGTTGTTTTTCTTGATTAGTAACTAACGTCACAGCACTGAGGAACTTGGCATATATGCTCTGCGTGCTGTTCCGTCAGTCATCTAATAGTGTATCAGATCAGTATATCAGTCAGTTGCTGATTGCGCATTCTTATAAACTTTCATGAGAGGGAGTTCTATCTCTCACCAATTTCTACCATTTTCTGAATATGTAATTTATCTCGTTCGACCTCATCTCGTCTTTTCGTAGGGTATCCATAACTGCTCTAATCAATTCAATCCTGTCTCTTCTTCTTATCTCGGTGCCGTTCACCAAGGCTTTACCAGCCAACACATCAGCTCTTTCGGTTCCCTGACCCCAGCATGACCTGGACAGTAGATCCATGTAATATTCTGCGCGTTGTTGAGAAGAATTACCCATTCAATTCTGATCATACACTTTTCTATCTTGCGCAGCATACTTTGAGAGTCTGATAGAATCAATAAGTATGTTGGTGATTGCGTCGGTAGCCAGGTGAGAGCAACTTTCACTGCCTCTATTTCCATTTTCATACTCGATGTTGTAGTTGGGTACGCAGCTGACTTCTCAGCAAATTTATTGCCAATTTTGGTAGGCCACTAAACCCCAACCACACCTGTTTGTTTCTTGTGTTACTGAGCCGTCTGTGTAAATTATTATATAATGTGGCTTCGAGTGCTGCAGGATGAGTTCCTTGATCATTCCCTCTGTTCTGTTGTAGGCCAGTCGCAGTACTCTCTTCCTAGCTGTATCACAACTGTTGTCATAATATTTTTATCTTTGCCAAATAATACCCATTCACAGCCTTTTTCCCACTTCCTCCAGCTCCCACACTCTATGTGTCTCTCTTGATACTCTATCCTTCTGTGTTATCTAGAGTTTGGTGTAAGAGGTGATGGTCATTGTTAGCGCTTTTTAAGTATTCTTTAACCTGAGCTAGATTTTGTCTCGCCTTGATGCTCGGTACGTCTAGGATAGGTGCATCATGGTCGCGATAGGTGTATCTCTTGTGCATCCTAGGACAGTTCCCATGGCTTTCTTTTGAACTCTCTCTAGTCTATCCTGTGTTTGCGACAGTGTATGGAAATCTATACCATAGTCTACGATAATACAGATAATACCACTGCCTGCACCATCTCAAGCAGGGTTTGTTGCGGCATCTCTGCAGATGTCATGATTTTTAACTGCACTGGCACCCTTCCTAGCTTTCTGAATGACATTGTCCAAATGTTTCGCAAATGATACACTTCTATCAAAAGTGGTGCTTGGATATTTTATAGTCTGTTCCCTGTCAATGCTGATTCCCAAGTAGGTGGCTGCTGGTACCGTGTCTGTGTTATTGTTCAGCGAGAACCAGACGATGTTTGCCTTGGTGGGATTGATGACTACATTGTAGTCAGTGCTCCAGAGCGACAAATGTTCTAGATTGCTATGGGCCCATCAATCATGTCTCTTCTGTTTCTGATGTGCGTGTACAGCAAGAGGTAAAGGAAGACATAATTCCACGACAAGCCTTCATGTGGACACCAGACGGGAAAAGAAAACAGGGAAGACCAAAAACAACGCTCAGAAGAACATTTATGAGTGATTTAAAATCAACAAGCATAAATGCACAAGACCCGCAACCCCTAGCAACTGACCGACACGCATAGAGAACTATGACATCCGTCCTATGTACCAAACTTGGAAAAGAGGAACTGACTGACTGACTGAAAGTAACCATTGCTCAGAAACATCAGCGAGGATACGTGACACTGCTTGGATCAGCACACATGATTAATTAGGAGAAGGTCCTGATCAGGAAGTTAGTTTTCACAATACGTGAACTTTAACATTTACAATTGTTAAAGTATTGTCACTGTTAACAACGAGTTGTACGGAGAATTGAATTAAATGTGATGTAGAATCTGGATTCTAGATAATGCAATTTAGAACTTTATGTTCACACATAAGAATTCTACATAGAACTTTACGTTCACACATAAGAATTCTACATTAGCCAAATATCGAAATATTTAACGGTACTTTTTATATATCAACTTTCTTCTACTGTCTTCTACTTCTACTGCTTCTTCTAACGAGAAGAAGATATATCAACGTTTAATAAATATTTCAGAAGTAATGAATTGTATTTGTGTGTGTTATATTGGTGAAGGATGGGGCTGATGGCCAATTTTCGCAAACTAAGTTTATAACCACCTTTTCCCCCTAAAAGTAGCACTATATACATATATATAGTGTTATTTTAAATACATCTAGGATTATGCTTATATGGGCCAACTTGTCTGCAATGTTAACTTTTTATCCAGATTGCTCGTTCAGGAGAAATACAATTTAGACTTATAACCTTATACAGACTAATAGGCATAAACATAATACATTTATTCACACGTAGGCAATAGCGATGGTGTAATGGGCAGGGGCAGGTTACAGAAATGTCAAAAAGCACATCTGCTACATCTATCAAGTGATCAATGTTTGGTGATATCGCTTTTAAAATAAATTACAACCAAGTAACAAGTTGAAATAACTTCGTCATCACCTAGAGTTTCATTATGAGCAGGAGACCAGTGCTCCAAATTGTGATTTTATGATGCTCAGAGAGATTTATGATGAATAGAGAAAATAATCTAACCGAAGAATTTAACTTTTCACTGACAAAATGGATATTTAAAGCAGACTTTGTCAACATTGATGCATATTTTTTCACAGGATTCCTGTCTTCTCCGCAGCAGTCGGTCTGTATAATGAAGGCAGAACTGTGCGAGCCTGTAGCAAGGATATAAGCCTATTTTCAGTTCAGTTCAGGTTACAAAAATGAATTACCCGAGGACAACTGTACTGACTATGAAACACATATTTCTTTTTACAACCCTGTCTTTCAATAGTATTTTATACTCAATTGTCCTTGTAAATGCAGAAGAAATGGATTTTAAATCGGGTAAGTTACTGTGGAAATAGAAATAGATATAGTAAAAATAGAATATTGTGACCGATTAAATCCCATATATGCCCATATAGGCCAGATGCTTTTTTCTACAGAAAAAAAAGTGAGTATACAGTGTTTACTAAACTAAAATTGAAAAATTATCCATAATTTTAGCGTTAGACAATCGCTTTCTATGGCATTGACATAGTCACCCTCTCGACACAAACTTACAATATATTTGTACAAATTGACACTATTTCAATTCATCATCATCATGTGAACGTGAACATCATCATCTTTCCAGAACGTGATCTTCCTTATGGATTCGCTGAAAACTTCGCGATTTTGAGCACGTTGACCTGCCGCAGTTAGAGACTTGTTTAAAGAAACTGATATATCACTGCACCATCGTCGTCTTGGACTCCCTCTTCCCTTGTTGTCGTTAACTCTGCTTCCAGCTATTAATCTTTCCATGATGTTATGTCTCTTAATGTGACCAAAAAAAATAAAAAAACACAGCTTTCTTGTTAAGATGTTGTTAATGAGTCAGCTCTCTTCGATGCTTATTGATTTTAAATTTCTTCGTTTGTCTTTTTAGCTGTCCATGGTATACGTAAAAATTGTTTGTGGTATCTCATTTCGAAAGCAGCGATTCTCTTTGATGCAATTTTGTACATTTTAATTTAGTACTTCAGAAACAGTTTGTTTTACCCCAAAAAAATGTGCAAATTTGATTCCTACCTTTAAAAAAAGCAATGTTTCCATAGAAATCATGCTTTTCTCTGCAATTCAATTATGTAGACACACATTTCTGAATTATATGATCTAGATTCAATAAGCTTTAATCCATGCCTCAATAAACAATAAACTCCGCCATAAAAATGTTGCATAGTGTAGTAATCAATGAAGTCCAGAATCAATTCTCTGAAGAAAGCTAAGTCCATCTAAAAGAAATAGCCCTTTGCACCGACCATACAAAGTTACTTATCTTTTCCGATGAGACTGATCATTGGCCATTGGCATATACTTCGATTCGCCAGGCAATAAAAAGCACTCTAACAGTTGTCTCAGCACAGAGAAATTACACTTGGGATCCACTGGAAGAATTATTCTCGAAAAGACATCGGTAAAAGGCTAATGGGAAACTAAATACTGGTTTTGTTTGAAAATGTGTGAAAGTCATTTTATGACTAAGGGTCAGCCTTAGATCATTACTCTTGAGTTCTACTGGCGATGAGGCATCGCTTTGTTCGTCATCATGAACAATACAAGACTAATGGGCTAAATTGGGATTCATCCTTCTAAAGTGATGCATTTGACTGTTGTCATTTTCTCTGGCTTCCGACACAAAGTAGACACACAGTGACCAATACAAATACATACTCGGAACAATCAAATGCTTCACTTTAAAAGGCCAAATCACGAAAGACACGGTAAAATGTATAATTTTTGTCAAAGGTGCAATCAAATATTTCTAAACATGATACTATTTGTGTTATCAATTTTACTGTAAAAACAAACAACAAAAATAACAAGGCCATACCGTACTTTTTCTGTGAGGGAGTTACAGGAAGTGTTCGAGTGACTTGTGTGATGAAGGGCACATGCGATTACTTTTGTTCAGGTGGAATTCTTAAATGTACACTCCGACAGTGAAAAAAACCCAGCCCAACCAGAGATCAAACTCAGGACCTCAAGGGTGTGAGACGAACGCTCTAACCTCTCAGCCAACCACAACACCGCGACATTAGTTTTACTACCAGGGGAAAAGTGATAGATATCCGCTATAACCCAGAAGCCGGTTTGTTAGCAGGCTGGCCATACACCGTGAGTCAATGTCCTTAATCATTTAGCAAAAACTGACCAACAAAAAACAAACAAACAAAAAGCAGGATGCGGGGACATTTCGCCTTAGTTAGTTAGTCGTTGGATCATCGTTGTTGCACTCCGGAAAAGTCCATAGGTGCTCAGATCTTTCCTTGAGTGAAATCCACCATTACACATTGACTGAGGGTCCCAGTGCGTCGCTGATTGCCCATCATTATTTCTCGCCCTTGTATGATACCTGGTGTGCATTAATGATGACCGTATAACAAGAATGGCAAGAAGTGTATCGACCTGGCATTGGTGTCATCGGCTTCTATGGCTATTTGCAAATGGAATGTGCTGGGGCATCGTGGCAGTGACCACCTCCCATGTGTTGTGCTCTAGAAACATGACACAAGTAAGCAGAACAGGCCAAAGGTCAGGTCCTTTAAGTATGATCGCAGAGGAGTGGATGTTGTGAGCAGAATTCGACAAGACAAACGTAAGGTTCAAGAAGTGGGAAATCAGATGTGGGATAAGCCCCCCCCCACCCACCCCACCCCGGTGGAACGAAGAGGTGCAAAGAGCATGGAGCGAGAAACGGAAAGCAGTAGCAATATGGGGTGTAAAGGGAACGCATTGCTCTAGGCGGACCCAGGGTTAGCAGATAACCAAGATCACAAATGTACCTCCACGCGGTGCACCCTGGAAACAGAAATACAGCAGCTCGAGCTGATTCTGGCCAAATCCTTTGGGGATCGTGTCCGAGAATGTGGAGGTAGCAGATGGAAAGAGATTTGACTGCACAAGAGACAGACAATATCTCCGACACCACCAGCATCACCACATATAGCGACACTGTCGACATACAGTAAAGCTAGTCAGTCCAGTACGAACATTGGAGGGGTGGCCAATGTAAAATGCACGTAAAGGTAGATGCATGGCGAGAGACAAATAGATTTCATACCGAGTACAATGAAATAATGAAAGGGCAGAACAGCGCCAGAGGGCAGCGCGAACTGCAAATAGAAAGTGAAAAGTCCCTAGAAAAGGGGAACTACAAGCTCCGTCAGCTCGAGACGAGCTTCTAGTTACCTGTGTTCCTTACAGGCAGAGACCCAGACCCATCCATTGGCGCTTGGTAAAGCAAGAAGACCTAACCCAACTCTTATGCCGAGCCTTCCTAAACCGGAAATATGCTCGCGAAGAGAAAGGGTTCTGTACCCGATTGGCTTAGGCAAGAAAGGGACAACGATGGTAGTCCTTGCCCAACTCTACTGTCAAGGTTTCCTATAACGGAAGTACCCTTGCAAAGAGAAAGGGTTCCGTACCCGATGGGCTCAGGCACAAAAGGGACAACGAAATAGCCCTGGCCCAACTCTACTGTCAGGTTTTCCTACACCGGAAATACACTTGAAGAGAGAAAGGGTTCAGTACCTGATGGGCTCAGGCGCTATTGGGACAAGGACGCTCAGCTCGAGAACGCCTTGCTCTCAAACGCGTGGTGTGAGACTCGAACTTGGACAAGGGGTACACGATGTCGGTGACGACACCTCGGCTAAGAGGGCGAAAGAGCCAGGATCCAACTTCTCTGTTGAGTTCTTCCCCTTAAGGAACCAGGTTCACGGATGAGAAACGGTTATGGAAAAATATATGATAATCACAGATGATGAAATCAGAAAGGCGCTGAAAAGTACAAAATACACAGCACCAGGACCAGATGGCATTAGATACGATGATATTAGTCGGAGAACGGATGAGGAGTTAGGAGAGTTGGCGGACATGTTCAATAATAGCCTTCTAAGGGGCACAGTAAAAGAAGACTGGTTGCACAGCTATTTAGTTCCACTATCCAAACCTGGGAAGGACCACACCAATACAAGGCTACATAATAATAACAATGCAGAATACGATTGGCAAGCTTTTGGGGAAAAAATCGTTGCCTGGAAGGTATCGTGTTATCTTAAAAGAAATAAGTGTTTACCAACATTTTCAGGAGGGAAAGAATACATGGCAGAATGCAGCCATATCTGCGCAGGATGTGTTTGAAGGGTTAAATTCGTGCATGGAGACATGTACGGTCGCAATAGATCTTGAGGATGCTTACAATCTATCTCCTGTACTTTTCAATGTATACACAGTACATATCGCTGGCAATAACATCACAGGTGCTAGCAGAACAATGTCATATGCCGATGATATCCTGGTGTATAGACAGGGCAGAAATCGAGAAGAGCGCTTCGTGGAACTACAGAAGGAGCTAGACAGACTGACAAATTGGTGTCGAGATACTGGAGCAGTGGTTAATCTTTCTAAGGCATTCGTGACCTGGTTTTCCTTGAACAGTCACATACCATGCCACAAGTTTCGTTGTCCGGGAAAATGTTTAGAAAGAACTAATACAATGAGATATCTGGGTGTTTTTGACAGAAGTCTGGGTTTCAGGGAACATGTGGACCACGTTATCATACGAGCAGGCAAAAGCTTAGCAGCAATGAAGGTTATGGCTGCTGCGCAGTCTGAGCAGATGTTATTTTTTTGTACCAGGTGTTGGTTGTGGTAGAATATGTACTGGCAATTCTGACTCTTAGCCAAAATCAGATCGAAAGACTGGATATAATTCATAATGCAGCAATGGGTATCATTCTTAGGTGCACAAGAGACTCATCGACAACAGCTATGCGATACCTACTTGACTATCCAACAGCTGAGCACAGATTACAGTATTGCCGTGCACAGGTGTACCTTCAAATACATGCACATAAGGAACACCTGTTGCATTCCGAAATACAGAAAGTTAAAGACAGCAGACCTAAGAGAAGGAAGTAGTGGATGGAACGTGCTGAGCGTGTCATACAAAGCGTGTGCAGATTGCAGGATGTGGCAGCAGGTGCGGAATGGATACGCCTACTCACAAATTTCGAAACTTGTTTGAGAGTAGTAATATCACTTAGCAGGGAATGCAGATAATGGTGTCCCACAGCTGTGGAGTAAGAAGTGCAGGCTTTGGTCAGGGATAATACCAAAGGGGGGGGGGGTGTGATTATATACACTGATGGATCTGTGATTAGACTTGTTCGCAGTGCTTGGGCCTTCACAGCTCAGTGCGCAGGTAAAACGATCAGGAGAAGAGTGGTGTCTTTGCAGTCACTAAGGTAGTATGATTATGGAGACTATGGCGGTGACCAGGGCATTTGAGTGTAACAGACAGAATGTTTAGAAAGAACTAATACAAGAAACCTTCACACAGAAGGTAACGCAGGGCTGCATCTTGAGTGACTCTATGAGTATGATTAAGAAGGTACAAGTGGGTCTCCTTCGCGAACAGTGGATTGAGGCCTTGAGACGGGCGAGGCTGAAAGTAGTTACATTTATTTTCGTGCCGGGACATGTGGGTGTTCGAGGCAATGAAAGAGCGGATCAACTGGAATCATGCGCGATTGTGGCACAGGGCGATGGGGCAATTAATCGCGCTGACGTTTTGAACTCCTTAAGAGATATAGCACGTGAGAGTGAGACTAATGTGGATGATGATTCCTTTTCAATGGCCAGGATTAAAGATCAGGGTTTGAAATGCGGTGCTACTAGAAGTGAACATTTTGGAGGGCGCAGAAGAATGATGGTCAACCAGCATAGGACCGGTATTGTCAGCAGAAGTGTAATGGCAAACACACTCAAGGAGAGATCGGAGCAACTATGGACGACACGTTTGCAGTGATGATAATCCGACGACTAACTAACTAACGAACTATCTTTCTCGTCAACGAAACCGTTCCTTCCTAGCGACATCACATTTCAAACCAAGCTCCCTTCTTATAGTCATTGAACAAGAGTCATCGTCACCTGTACAGTCATTTTTCGTGCATTTTCCCGTAGGGCATTCAAAATGTCTTCCCGATCCATCGCTCCACCAACAGCCGTAGTAGCATCGTGGGGGCCAACCTATCCGTTCTCTCATTTCCCCGGTCTTCCGCATGTCCCGGCACAAAAATGAAAGTCACTCTACGCACACAAGAATTATTCACTGCACCCAGTTACTGTTCCTAAACGTACCCCGCCTGAACTTTCACAATCATGCTCATGAAGTCACTGAGTATACAGGCATGCTCGCAGACAGTCTGTGAGCACACCCATTTCAAAGCTTTGGTTACCTTCAAAATCTCCATTGTCACGTTGCTTGTCGTCTGAGCGAATGCACAGTATTCCTCTCTGATGGTCTTCCCCCACATTTGAGCCGTGAAAGCCCAGGTACTCCTGATGGCACTCTCAATCGACCCGTCTGTACACCTTCATCATATCACCTTCCCTGGAATTTTTACCGATCAGAGCGAGCACCATCGACTCGAGCACCGTCGGACACCA
The DNA here is from genome assembly GCA_034231615.1 of Meghimatium bilineatum. Classification (NCBI taxonomy): domain Eukaryota; kingdom Metazoa; phylum Mollusca; class Gastropoda; order Stylommatophora; family Philomycidae; genus Meghimatium; species Meghimatium bilineatum. Next base: position 14,360,656 of record CM067314.1, read on the forward strand.
TTTCCTGTAGTCTCTATTGAGTGCTATTAATCCTTCGAAGGCTGTCGGACAATCTGAGGACATCAGACTCCATTCGGCACCAGGTAGTATATCCTTCAATCTGCACACGCTCTGTATAACGTCCTCTGCGCGCCCATCCACGACTTTCCTCTCTTAAGTCGACTGCCTTTCACTTTGATAATTTCTAGGTGTAGAGTGTGCTCTTTATCAGCGGTGATTTGTAGGTAGTCTCGTTCCCTGCACATTTGTATTCTTTGCTCTGCGGTTAGGATTAGGGAGTCTGACTCAGTGTCAGAAAAGCCAGTGCGTATTCTACCACCGCCACCACCAATCCCTGATACAGTAGAAATAGCAGTCACTGTTCACATTGAGCAGCAGCCATAACTTTTACCGCTGCAAGACCTTCATAAGCTTTTACAATGATGTGGTCAACATGATCTTTGAAACTCAGATTTCGGTCCAACATAAACCTTAAGTACTTCATTATTCTGGTTCTCTCGAGTACATCCCCTCTCAACGTAACTGATGGTGTGGACGTGTTTACTATATGATTATTTAGAGAAAACCATGTTATCGATTCCTTTGATGGATTAATAAAAGCTCCAGAATTACTGCACCAATCCCCTATTCGATCAAATTCCTGGCGATCGCTTTTCTATCTTTACCTTGCCTATATACCAAGATGTGATCGGCATAATACATGGTTCTCCCTGGTTCTGCTATCGGACAGCTTGTAATTTGAACTGTATACACATTGAATAGTACTGGGGACAGAGGTGACCCTTGAGGTAGTCCTGGGTTTATGACTGGTGACAAAGACCAACTCCCACACTTAAGAACAACTTGTCTCTGAAAAAGTGACGAGACAATCCATCTGACAACAAAAGGACTTACTTGGAGTTGCAGCATTATGGTCATCAAGAAATCCAAGGGCACTCTGTTATAAGCATCCAACAGGTCTATTGCGGCAGTGCACGCCTCCATTCCTTCATCAAAACCTTCGAAAATGTCTTGCGCGAACATGGCGGCGTTGTGTCAAATCTGCGTACCTGGACGATAGCCTCCTAATGTTGATGGTAGTCTGTTATTCTTTTCTAGGTGTAGGAACAGTTTCAACGCAACAATCTTTCCTAATAACATGCCGATCGTATTCTGCATGGTTATGAGTCTGAAACCCTATATCTTTGCATGACTCTTGCCAGACTTGGGTAGTGGGATCAAGTAACAATGCAACCAGTCTTCTTCTACTGTGCCGTTCGCTAGGCTCTTGTTGAACTACGTTGCCAGCGCCTTAAGGTCCTCGTGTGACCTGCCTCTGAGATCATAGTACCTTTATGCCGTCAGATCCTGGTGCAGAGTTTCTTGTCTTTTCAGTGCGGCTGTAATATCTTCAAGAGTAATTACATTTTCGCTTTCCATCACTTGCTTATTGCACATGTCAGTGACTGTTCTTATGATCTTATTGTAATTCCCTAAATTCCTGTGACTAATTTGTGTCTATTTCATTTCGCGTATTTCACGGTATAATTTTTGTGAATTGATAAGAATTATAATTAATGAACAGAGAATTTTCTATAGGTTGCTACTCAACTAAAATAAAAATATCAAAGGTGTGATTATGGCATATCTCTTCGTTCCTGTCTTCACAAAAGAAAGCACTAAGCCTATATATATATATATATATATATATATATATATATATATATATATATATATATATATATATATATATATATTGCGTGCGTGAGTGTGTGAGTACAATATGTGTTGTTTTTTTTTTAGAAAGAGAGGTTGTTTACAGAAGTTAGACAGTCTATATTTTAGCATTCACCACCCCCCCCCCCACACCTTTTTTGGCCGTAATATTTGGCACATATGCAGTTTGAAAAAAAAACCTGAGCTTATTTACTTCCTTGGAATGAAGCATTTGTGAAATCAATAGTTCTCTTAGTTCTACTGTCATGTAAAATAAAACGGGCGATTGTGTAGTTTGTTGTTTTGTATATATCTTGTATTCATATATTGTATCTTATATATTTTGTATATAAACGCCGTGTAGTTCTGTGTCGTTTAACATCTTCCTTATGTGTCCTTGTACAGCACCTGACAAAAGATATTTCGAGCCCTACATAAAGGTAAATGGCGTAGCACTGAATGTTGTGAATAGATTCACATACCTAGGTGCTACGTTATCACAAAATGCCAACGTTGATGTTGCAATTTATTATACAAGGATCGCTAAGGCAAGCATTACTTTCGGCAGATTGTACGCAAATGTTTGGCATAGAAATGGCATTAACCTACAGACTAAGTTGAAAGTGTACAGAGCATTTGTACTTACAGTGCTGTTATACGCTAGTGAAACATGGACTGTGTATAGAGGTCATGTGAAAAAACTCAACCACTTTCACACAACATGTCTCAGAAAAGTTATGAACATCAGATGGCAAGACAAGATTCCAGATGCCACTGTCCTTGATAGAGCTGGTATCCCCGGGGTTGATACTATTCTGATGCAGACACAGATTCGTTGGGCAAGTCATTTGGTGCTTATGCCAGACCATCGTCTGCCAAAGATACTTCTCTATGGTGAGTTGGAGAAGAGTACACGATCTCAAGGTGCCCAAAGGAGGCACTACAAGGACTCGTTGGAGACCTCACTGAAGGCCTTTGGGGCAGACCAAGATACATAGGAAGAACTTGCACAAAATAGATCTACATGATGTTCTACAATAAAAAAGAGCGCATCATCTTGTGAAAAGAGGAAAACTGCAGCAGCACAACAGCGGAGAGTAGATAGAAATTCACGGATAGACCAAGATCCGTCTACAGTCGTCATTCCATGTCCAAACTGTTCAATGATATTTACAGCTCGAATAGGGCTCATTAGCCATCTACGAAATCATAATCACGGACATAACTCTAACTGAATTTACAGTGGATGTAACAAATGTCCATCAATGGATGTAATCAATGTATAGATTATCCATCCATCTTACATTTGTGATGTTATTGACAACATACAGTACACGTAGACAGTAAAATTAAGAATTTTCTAACACATGTTTAAAAAAACCATCTTGCCCCTTTTTGTGGCAAGATGGCGCAAGAAAAAATGTGAATGAAATAAATACGAAATCAACTGAAAATTGACAAAAACCTCCAAATAATAGGAAAGTTATAGAACACAAACACTAGGCCTATGTATGGCATATAATATATCATGCATCTATGCATGACGGGGATGGTGCATTTATGACTGGTGGAAATTGTTCATTTAGGACTGCGGAGATCGTGCATCTATGAACGGCAGAGATCGTGTATCTATGAATGTCGGCGATTGTGCATCTATGACTGGCGAAGATTGGGCATTTATGACTGGCGAAGATTGTACATCTATGACTGGCGAAGATTGTGCATTTATGACTAGTGAAGAGATTGTACATAAATGACCGGCGCAGGCGGTATGGTTGTGAGATACCGAAAGGATACGGACAGGAAGTATACAAAGACGATAATATAGGTGGAACCAGAAGAATAAAAAGATGACGTAAATGACATCACAGAATTAACAAAAACAAAGACCAATCCAACCGAGAACTAGACAAAAGAGTGGTCGGAATTGAGTACAAATGGCTTGAGGGTGCCCAACTTAAAAATGAGACGGTTTTCTAGGGCGTACCTAGATCTATCATCGGTGGTGCAGGATCTGATGGCAGTGACCTGAATATCAAGGACACCACGGTGGCCATCGCTGTTAAAGTGATTGGCCACAGGAGTAGGTGTTCTGTGTTTGATGACATACAGGTGGTTACAGAAGCGGTCGCTCAATCTTAAGCCAGTTTCTCCGATATATTACCACAGCGTTTACATATGATCACGTAAATAACATGACGGGATTCACATGTAAAGGCCTCATCGATGGAGAAAGTGACCTTGGGAAAAGAGATGGAGTGCATCAGTACCACATAAGGACATGTGTAGCAACGACCGCGTGAACAACGAACGGTAATCTGTAAACGGTTTTTCTGTAACCACCTGCATGCCATCAAACACAGAACACCTACTCCTGTGGCCAATCACTTTAACGGCGATGGCCACCGTGGTGTCCTTGATATTCAGGTCAATGCCATCAGATCCTGCACCACCGATGATAGATCTAGGTACGCCCTAGAAAACCGTCTTAATTTTTAGTTGGGCACTCTCAAGCCATTTGTACTCAATTCCGACCACTCTTTTGTCTAGTTCTCGGTTGGATTGGTCTTTGTTTTTGTTAATTCTGTGATGTCATTTACGTCATCTTTTTATTCTTCTGGTTCCACCTATATTATCGTCTTTGTGTACTTCCTGTCCGTATCCTTTCGGTATCTCACAACCATATTTCACTCGGACACGCTTGTTGTGGTGTAGTCATTTCTACTCGTCGTATTTTTATGTTTTTATGTTATGTGCGTATCTTGACCAAGGCCTTTTGGTTCGAAACGTCGATTATGTCCTGTGTATTGTCATTTGTATGATATTATTCTGTGTTTTGTTGTGTATACCAGTGGAAGAGAAGTACAAAAATTTAAAGTACAAAAAGGAGTAAGACAAGGGTGGACATTGTCACTATATCTGTTTAACATATATGCAGAGAACATAATGAAAAATGTGAATCACTAAACAATGCAATATGAATTCAGCCCCATAAACATCGGAAGTCTACAGAAACTAGAAATATGCAGAAAATATGCAGACGATACAGTGCTATTTAAATCACATGAGAAAGACTTAATAAACATATTAAAAACAACAAATAGTTTTAGCAAACAACAGAACCTGTTTCTAAATATGAAAACGAAGAAAATAATATCAACTGACAAAGTGAAAACAAGACTTAGAATTAATATTGATAACAATGTTTTAGAAGAAGCGACAAATTTCGAATATCTAGGAGCTAACATAAACCGATAGAAGGCAACGGGAAACCACTGTCGAACTTCCCAATGAAAATCATATTTCTGCATGTATATTTCTAAATGTATAATCCAGAATGAAAAGTAACAGCGGAAATGCGGTTTATTCAAAGAATGTTACGCATTCCTTGAACAGCAAAAATTACGAATGAAGAATGTCTTAGAATGATGGATGTGAAAAGATGCATTATTGATAATATAAGAAAAAGACAAGTCAACAATTATTGGGCACATAATGAGAAGATGAGGCATTCAGAATATAGTGACAACAGATAGAAGGGAAAAGATCAAGGGGAAGGTCCAGAGAAAAGATATTGGACAGTTTGACTAAACTGCTTTGATTGACGACACCAACAGAGATGATGACATATATGAGAGATCGGTGTACATGGAGAAATATGATCGCCCGGAGGATAGCCATTCGGCATGCCACTTGATGATGATGAACATAAACAGTGCAGGAGACTGTGCTGTCGAGATCAGGAGGATAGCGATGTCCAAATTAAAACAACTGAAAAAACTTTGGCACGATGCAAGCATTGGAACGAAGATATGTTTGTTACACAAATGTGTGGTCTCTGTGGTGACATACGGCTGTGAAACATGGAAAATAAATAAAAGTACAGCCAAGATAATAGAGGCCTTCGACATGAAGTGCCTATAGAAGAGTCCTGAGAATACCATGGACAGAAAGAAACCATAACGTTGTAAGAAAAACATCAACGTTCAAGACGGCTGGCTTTTAAACATCATATTAAGAAGTAAGTTAGGTGGTCGCCCATGTGAAGAGACACGATTGCATGGAAAGACGGTTTGAGGGGGCGATAGAAGGCAGTAGGGACAGAGGCCGACCAAGATGTAGTTGGACAAAAGACATTTGTCACTAGAGGAAGCGGGGACAACTTGTCGGAGAGCTAAGGGATGTCAGGAGATATATAAATATGAAGACTACGTTGAGGAGCGCGGTAGCCTAGTGGATAGTGAGCTTTCTTGCTATCATCTGGTTACAGCGTGCCAGGTTCGAAACCACGTCCGGACATTAAAAAAACAATAAAAAAATCCGGGTTGTGATTTCTCACTTGACACGACCACTCCTCCAGTCGACTCAGCTGTAAATGAGTACCTGACGCATGAGTTAGGGAAGGTAAAAACAGCAAGGAAGGGAACTGGCCACCCCACCTATAATTGCTACGGCTTAGTACATGAAGAGTTATCTTCATCCCCGACGGCAGATGCCATGGGACCTACCTTTACCTTTGCATTCTGAAAAGAAAACGTCACATGGCACATGACCTTTGATTCCGTAGTTTTCTAGTGTTTCCTATAAATCATTTCTACTGACTTTATAGAATACTTTTTCCTGGTCTATATATATATATTGTTTTTAGTTCTTTATCGTATGCTAATGCTTTTCACTAAATTGTCCCAATGAAAATAGAGCATCTGTGCATCATCATCATCAAGTACCGTCTCCGTAACGAAGGTTGGCTGCAACGGATCTCCAACATCCACTGTATCTTGTTTTGGTGGTGCACTCTGCTAGACTGTAACCTGTCCATCGTGTGATGTTACTCTCCCACGTGTATCTCTGCCTACCGCTTGCTCGCTTCCCTTTGACTTTACCCTCAAATAAGGTCTTCAATAAGGTGCAATGTCTTTTAATGTGTTCAAAATATTTTATTTCCCTGATCTTTATTCTTTCTTCATATTAAATGTTTTTAGCACCTCTTTATTTGTTTTCATATATACCCACATCTCAAAGGCATCAATTCTGTCTTCTAATTGTTTATTTAGTGTCCATGTTTCTGAACCATACATTAATATAGAATAAATGTAGTATTTTATAATTCTCATTTTTAACTTGTTTGTAATTTGTTTAGATGTTACTATTTTCCTCATGTCATTGAAGCTACTTTTAGCCATTCCTATTCTTCTTTTAATTTGTGTTTCACATCTGCCATCATTTGTGACTATGTGTCCAAGATATTGATAATGTTTTACTTGTTGCAGTTTCTCTCCATGTATGTTTATGTTCAGTTCTTGTTCTTCTGTGCCTTTGCTGAATATCATGGTGTTTGTTTTTTGGATATTTATATCCAGTCCATATTCATTACTCGATTTATTGACTTGATCCATTAGTCTTTGTAGTTCATGTTCACTTTCTGCTAAAAGAACAGTGTCATCTGCATATCTAATGTTGTTTATTATTTTCCCATTGATATCGAGTCCTGGCATTTCTTCTATATTTTTAAAGATATTCTCTGTATATATATTAAATAGGCTTGGTGATTAAATGCAGCCTTGTCTTTTTATTGTATTTTTATGCAGCCTTGTCAACCTCTCTTTTTATTTCTGTGTATGGTGAGTAGATATTTTCACACCTTATAGATGCAGTCTTTTCCCGGAATATATTTCGAATCAGTCTGATGTCTTTTCCATCTATGTCTTTTTCTTGAAGACATTTGATTAATTGTTCATGGTTCACTCTGTCAAAGACCTTGCTGTAGCCTACGAAGCAAATGTTGATACTTTTTTTTACTTCCATTTATTTATCTATCACTAGTCGGATACTAAGCATAGCTTCTCTGGTTCCTTTGTTTTTCCTAAAACCAAATTGTTCTTCACCGACCTCCGTGTCTATCTTGTTTTTAATTCTTTCATATATTATCTTGAGGAGTATTTTAGTTAAATGACTCATTAAACTTATTGTTCTATATTCTGTACAGTTCGCAGCCCTTAGGTAATGGTATGAATAATGATGATTTTTGGTCTTTAGGTATGTGGCCTGTTTCATATATGTTGTTCACAACAACCGAGAACTAGACAAAGGAGTGGTCGGAATTCAGTACAAAAGGCTTAAAGGCACCTAACTCAAACATCATATTTTCCATATCTATTGACTCTATCTAGTTCTCGGTTGTTGCGGTCTTTGTCTTTATTCATTTTGTCATCGGTCATTTACGTCACCTTTTTCTTCGTTTCGTTGTCTCCTATTTTTGCGTTTTTTATTTACTTCCGGTTCCGGTCCTTCCTACATCAATATTTCGATTGGACACGTTTGTGTGTTTCGATCATTTCTATTCGTCATCTTTTGATGTTTTGTGCATATATTGATAAAGGTATTTTGGTCGCAACACTGAATATATTTTGTGTATTGTAGTTTATTCTTCTTCTGCGTTAGCTCTATTATAACCACAACGAATATATCGTGTGATTTTCGCCAGGGAGCGTGAAGTACGTTGTGCTGCAAGTTTCACAGTAGAACTGTATTATTTGCACCTCGGTTGGCCACTTGTGATCAGGACGTCCGAGGTCCAGCACATACGGTTTCGTCATGCCTTTAATTTGGATATGCTTCCCTAGTCCAAGACAGCCTGTCTATCTGTCGCCGGGCATGCGGATGTGTAGTGACTCTTCGCCTAGACGATTGTCATTCACGTCTATCTCGCATGAGGTGTTCTACCGTCTATGAACTCGCCTCGTGCAATTGGACGTACTGTGCCTGTGCCCATCGGGTACTGAACCTTTTCTTATCCGCTAGCCTGGTTCCGTATGAGGAAGAACTCGTCAGAAGTGTTGGATCCTGGCTCGTTCACCCTCCTACCCGAGGTGTCGTTCACAGACATCGTGAACCCCTCGCCCAAGCTCGAGTCTCACACCACGCGTTTGAGAGCAAGACGTTCTCGAGCTGAGCGACCTTTTCCCAAAAGCGCCTGAACCCATCGTGTACGGAACCCTTTCTCTCTGCAAGTGTATATCCGGTATAGGAGAAGCTGACAGTAGAGTTGGTCCAGGGCTAAATTCGTTGTCCCTTGTGTGCCTGAGCCCATCGGGTACGGAACCCTTTCTCTTTGCGAGCATGTTTCCGGTATAGGAAGGCTCGACATTAGAGTTGGGTCATGACTTTTTGCTTTTCGAACGTCCATGAATGGGTCTGGGTCTCTGCCTGTTTTCTGAGCACAAGTAACCAGAAGCTCGTCTCGAGCGACCAGAGCTTGTAGTTCCCCTTTCCTAGGAACTTTTCACTTTCTATTTGCAGTTCGCGCTGCCCTCTAGCACTGTTCTGCCCTTTCATTGTATCATTGTACTCAGTATGAAATCTGTTTGTCTCTCGCCATGCATCTACTTTTGCGCGCCTTTTACATTGGCCGCCCCTCCATTGTTCGGACTAGACTGACTAGCGTCAATGTATGTCGACAGTGCCGCTGCATGTGGTGATGCTGGTGGTGTCGGAGATATTCTCTGACTCTTATGCAGTCAAATCTCTTTCCATCTGCTACCTCCATATTTTCAGAGACGATCCCCACATTATTTAACCAGAATCAGCACGAGCCGCTGTATTTCTGTTTCCAGGGTGCACCGCGAGGAGGTACATTTGGCATCTTGGTTATCTGCTAACCCTTGGTCCGCCGAAAGCATTGCGTTCCCTTTGCACCCCTTGTAATTTGTTTTCTTGTTTGCATATCATAACCCCTAGTTTTAGTGATAGTCCGTCGTGGCTAAGTGGGACGCTCAAAGTATTACCTTATATTGAGTGTAATAATAAGTGTGCTATAATTCTTGATTTCTAATTGAGAATCAAGATATTTCTTGAATCTTGATGGTGTTGATCTTGATGATCGTAAAGTTCTGAAAAATGTTAGCTTGTTATCTTCGGTATTTATTAGTGTAGGTTATCATCAGCGCATACCGGATAAGTCCATAGATATTGCATTACTATGACCGTCTCTACAAACGCATCAGCGTGTTGCGACTAATAGTTCCAATTTGGTAGATTGTGTAAGCCAATTCGTTCATATTTGAAGATATTTCTGATATTTTTTGTTCGGCAAAGCTTTGCGTCGTGAATACATGACATTATGATATCTATTCAGTATTTTACAAGTATGAATAATATTTTGATCTATTGAAAGAATACCCACACAGATACGTCAACAAAAAATAATAAATTGGACACTGCAGTATGCAATTTGGTAAACATAATATATAAGATGAATATATTATAATAAAATAATTATTTAACCTTATTTTATCTATTTTTCGTATATACTCATTTAAGAAGTAGAGAATGACAACTTCAAGCCAGATGAACTTTATATGGCAATCAAACAACATAACTTTATATGGCAATCAAACAACATAACTTTATATGGCAATCAAACAACATAACTTTATATGGCAATCAAACAACATAACTTTATATGGCAATCAAACAACATAACAACCAATGTATTCATATACACAGTACCTAATGTTCATGTTATTTATTTCAATAGTTTATTCTTGACTATAAAAACAAACTGCCGGGGTATAGATGTTTAACATGACTTCTTATTTTCTTGTATATTTTATGTAAAATCATGCAGCTCTGGAGATTGTCAGGTCCCAGAGTGTTGTCATTGGCATCAAAGAGCACGAAATACCAGGAACCAAACATCTCATCAGCAAAAGTCTTGATAAAAGTCAGATGGCAGACAAGGAATCCAAACATGTGGCAGCTGTACGAGTAGCTTTGAAGGGTATCGAGGAGCTATCTAGGTAATCAGATTTATTGTTTTTGTTATTTGAGCTGCTCATTTATCTGTGTGCGCGTCCACTCATCCACTCATTCACTCATCCACTCATTCACTCATCCACTCTTCCACTCATTCACTCATCCACTCATTCACTCATTAATCTATTCATTCAACAATTAATTAACACAATTCATTCATTTATTTATTGTGTATTCTTGCTTTCCCGCTTGTCTGTCTATGTTTTTCTATGATTTATAGAGCCAAATCTGAATGATATTTATATACTGCTTGATTGAGTTTTGTTTGTCTAACCAACATGCTGGAGTGTTTTATGTTTATTTACCTGTCTATTTTACTATACTTGTATCCTTGCGTTTATATGCAAGTAAAAATATCATACATCAAGATTATTTCATCCAAACGTACATTTATTTTTGCTATACCCATGCAGAAACTTGCCTGCCAATGAAACATACAGGAGAGTTGACGGCCTTGGAAACAATATTCAACACCCGAGGTGGGGAGCTACCCTCCATATTCAGAATCGTTTGCTGCCAAACAGCTACAGCGATGGTGGGTGCTTGCAGTTATATTTAGTGTATACAATTTTGAAAGTGATATGCAAAGGTGTAAAGCCATTCAGTAGCACTTCAGCAAAGCTTTATTACAATATTTGAAATCACTGTTTTATTCAGAAATTGCTACACTTTTGCCACCATTGCACATGAATTGTGTGTTGGTGTGATAAAGTCGATTAATTATCTTTATGTAATCTTCTACAATGATTTATTTCACAGGTATTGGTCTACCCCGAACAAAAGCTATAAGCGGAAACCTACTGCCAAGCGCTAGAACTGTTAGCGTGAGATGTTTCCTGCCTAGCAAAGAGGAAAAGACATTTTTTGACATAAGATCAACTCAAATGTTATTTCAATTTGGTCAGTTTTTAGATCATGACATCATAGCTACTTCATTGGAAGTTGGTAAGAGTTCATTTTGCTGACTCGTTTTTGCGATTTAAAAGAAAACCATCATTTTAAAATAGGTACAATACCAGGGTACACAATTGATCTGGTAGTTGTTGGCCGTAGGCTCACATGACATTTAGGGACTCCGCGACAGCTCATCTGTTTATTTTATAATTATTATTGAATACAGTTACGTATTGTTGTTTAGAAAAGAGAGAAATTGCTAGATGGACTAGTTTTATGAAACGGGAGACGCATGTGGTTGCGTCTGTGGGTCTCACCAATGGCCCACTAGACATACCACCATGCAACAGAAAACCTTAGTGGATGATATGCCGTTATATTGAGGTTATCTTCTTATAGAAGCTTCATTGCACGTCATCTATACAATTATGATTTTGTTTTTTTGTTGAAATGTTTTACATGTTTGCCTGAATATATATGTATGCACCCTCTGTGGTTGGGAGGAAGCCAGAGATGTACTGTGCAGCACTGAGGAGGAGGAAACTGACATCACTGTTTTTCCTATGGCTGAGGCCCATCATAGAGGCACAGTGACTCAGGACGTGACAATCCTTTTGACTTGAACATTTGGTTGCATGCCTGGAGCAATAGAGAAGTTCGGCATAACCAGTAGTCAACTGGTGGCGGGAATGAGCACAGTGAACCCTATCTTGGCTACAGTGGCTAGGAGCAGTGCATAGGTTTAAACATACCTTCCTGGAGGTGTGATAGTTATTCTCTGGCTCTGTCCCGGGGTGGGCCGAAAATCCACAGACTTCCCAGCAATATAATGCCATCTAATGGCATTAGGTCAAAGGGCATGAGCCCATGGACCGCTTGATCAGCAACCAACCATGAAACGGGAGAAGTTCACCAACCGAACTTATTGACAACATAAGAGACAACGAGTCGTGAAAAACATGATCTCCTAGGACATTCGGCATGCCACTTGATTGATTGTTGTTTATGATCAGGTTTGACATAGTTTTAGATTATCTAAAATGTAAATAACGTAAATCTAACGTAAACGTTTACATGGTCTAATTCCGATACTAAATAGAAGATATTTATTTTGAATGTAGGCCTATATGATTACACGTTTAATTAAGAATATCACGTCTGGATGTTCAGGAAGAATGTAACGAAATGTGTATGAATATAAGGAAGCATATTTCGAAAATTTGACCTGCTACTTCTTATGGTTCAATGATCCAGTGGTGAGCATTTTCTCTGTGGCACTAAACTTTGGTATAGAAAGCCAACACAAAGACAGTACACATTGTTTATGTTGCACAGTACATTATGTTATACAACCTGGCAAAACGAGTCAACCGTTTTTTAGGGGTAGAGAAATATGGGTTCATCGTTTTCTCAAGGATTATTTCCCTTGGCTATAATTATCCATCGGCTGTTGGATGCTATTTTTATTTAGTGAAAGACTAGAAAACGGGGATATTTATTTAGGAGGTGGGGGGTTGTATGGATGGGACTGCTTTTGAAGGGTTGTATGAGAGTGGGGAGAGAGATTAGGGTTAGGGATAAGGCTAGTGGTCAGTATCAGCTCATTTGCTCTAGTCTATCTATCTACTCGCTAAATCCTTTGTTGGCTTGCATCGCCAGGGATAGAAGAGTTTCTGGAGATGTTCCCCGTGTGTGCTGAGAATATTGTGGAATTTGTCACCTCTTTTATTTCGATGGTCCATCGTTTTCGTGGGACTTCTATGTGCCGTATCATCTGCGAACGCTCTAGATGCTACACCTGTCCGTATGTTACCCAGGCACAATCCGTCACATTCCCCAAGGTCACTTTCACCATCAAGGAGAGTTTCTTCTGTGTGTCCCGGAGCATCACCTATACCATCATCTGCAAGCGCTGCACCATGATGTACATAGGTGAGACTGGTAGGAGGCTTGCTGGCCGATTATGCGAGCACCTACACCGCATCAAACATCATTCGGGCTATCCTGTTAACGGTCACTTCAATGGTACAGGTCATTTGGGGCGCCCAGGACATTTAGGTGACGGCCATCAAAGCATGCTTCTCCGAAGACCGGACCAGTCTGGCGCTCGAGAACCGCTATATTTACAAATTTGGTACTCTGAAGCCTTTGGGAATGAATGAGCGCTTAACATACGCATCATGTCGGGTTGTTCCGTTATTTCTGTCTCGTTTTCACATCTATTTGTTTTTGTGTATTTCCTATTGTTTTATTTATATTTCCTGTTTGTGTCACCATTGACCTTATTTCCATCCTTCTGGCTAGAAATGCCAACGTAGGTTGTGTCGTCCCTACTTGTCGTTTTTGATGTATATGTGTATGTTATCCTTGATACAGGCACTTCGGTCGAATCGTCGATTTGTGTGTGCCTATGTGTATTTCGTGATATTAGCACAACTTCATTATCTCGTTTAACACTTTACCTGTTGGATTTTCAGTTTTGGCACTGAGTACGTATTCTCGATTTCCCACGATAGTCCCGATACAATCGGCTAAGTAGCTGTCCATATTGTGCGTATTTGTTCCGCAGTGCTTCTTGTTGTGCCACTTCACACTTTCCCATATTTGTTCAACTGTTTGAGTGTGGGCCCCGTAAATGGATCCACATACTTGTATCTGTGGTCCACTGCCAGATGCACAAAACCGCCTCTCTCAATTTTGGTCTTTTGCTACACTCTCCAACAGTCGGATCTATGGTGTATTCAGGCTCCACATTCTCAACTATTTCCCTCAGTAGAGTGTAGATGCTTCTATTCTCCACCTGCAGCAAGAAGACCTCCTGTGTGTCACAACATATACCTCAAATTATTCTCTGCAAAAGTACAGCTCGGCCTATGTTCTTGTGTAGCTTAACTTGGTGAATAGGCTCTTGTAAATCTTCACGATTTTGCCTTCTCCGATGCGATATCGTGGCAGTTGTGTTATCCTTAATATGCACACATCACACATAAAAGAATTCCACTCCGTTATTAATCATCGCACGCCTCGCAACTATACTGTACACACGTACTGCATATTTATCGGTCGTAAGTGAGCTCAACAAACTAGCGGTAACCATGTTGCATTTAGGATTGAGCCAACACTCAGTTTAGTCACAAAATTACAAATTCGGACCGGCGCCTATTCTATAAAAAAAAGTGTCAAAGTGTGTCGGGATTGTACCCAATATGATACTGACGAATATTTTGACTAAATTTTAACATATTGACTGTAATTTTAATACAAAGTTACGGAACATAAATTGTAATACATTTCTACCATAATGTTTAGTTGTGTTTCCATAATTTTATATGCAATATTGTTTACAGCTTTTGGTTGCTGTTCTGGCTCTAATCTACACAATACTTCGAGCGAGTAAGTTCATTTTTATCATTTTATATCAAATGTTTTGTTATTAACTGCAATACACCTTAGCAACAACAGCATTGCTGCAACTGCTACTGCTTCTACTACTACTTCTACCACTACTACTATTATTACTACTACTGATTCTGTTACTAATACTATTGTTACTGCTTTTGTTACTACCTTTACACCAACAACAGTAGAACTGCTACTCATACTACTAATATTATTACTACTACTACTATTACTACTGCTGCTGCTACTACTACTGCTACTACTACTACTACTACTACTACTTCTACTACTACTACTACTACTTCTACTACTACTGCTACTACTGCTACTACTACTACTACTACTTCTACTACTACTACTACTACTACTGCTACTACTACTGATGTTGCCGCTGTTTCTACTGCTAATACTACTACTACTACTACTACTACTAGTACTACTGCTGCTACCACTACTATTACTACTACTACTACTATTGATGTTACTGATGTTACTGCTGTTTCTACTGCTACTAATACTACCACCACTACTATTACTACTACTATTGCTACTACTGCAACTACTAATACTACTACTACTACTACTACTACTACTACCTTTTGAACCAGTATTTCAGCAGTCCATCCGATGTTGTTTACACAATGTGCTTAGTTATTCTAAGGTTGGTAGCAATTCCTAGCTGGGACATACTTGCTCCCTTTTGCGCAAGTTTATCATAACTTTCATTCCCGCTGATATCTGTGTGGCCTGGTATCCACTATAACGTAATATTGATGCCATAGGACGAAAGTATGTTTGTAGCTTGAAGCATGTTGGTTATAATTTTCTCTGCTATTGGATGCCAGTTTTCAAGGTCAAGTAGAGCAGACAGGGATTCATGTGAATATTACTAGGTATTTGTTTTGGGGTCGTGTTGCATAATTTTTTTAATTTGGTGGTTGATGTATGAGAGTGTTTCTGATATTATTTTCATCTCTACGATATAGTTGCTGCAGAACTCTCCACAAGGAGCAGGTAACTCTATTAATGTTTTGTCAGGGAAGATTATGAGAAGATTATTCAAAGACGCTATAACACAAGCAGCAGTAGAAGCATGCGGATACAAGAACAATAGTGTAAAGAAACCAAAAAATAACAGCATGGTGGAATGAAGAAGTCAAAAAAGTCACAAGAGAAAAGAAACACAATATAAGAAATGGGTCAAAAGTATAAACCAAGTAGATTACATAGAATACAAGACAGTAAAAACAAATGCCAAGAAAGTCATTAAAACTGCCAATATCAACTCATGGAAAAAAATATTGAGAAATGCTCAATGTAGATTATAAAAATGCACAGCAGAGGTTCTACAAGAAAATCAAGAACATGAGAAACAAAGAAGATATATATGAACCAACACAAATAATAAATGACGAAAACGGTAATGCACTGAAAGCACCGAAGCAAATAATGGAAAGATGGCAACAATATTTTAAAGAGCTACTAAACCTCAAAGAAGGAGAAGAAGGGACAACAATAAACACTACAGCAGCGAACCTAGAACTAAATATACTACGATCGGAAATAGAAAATGCACTAAACAAAGCACCAATTAACAAAGCGGCAGGCTCCGATAATATACAAACAAAACTTATATAAGCAGCAATGGAGAGAGGGGAAAAATGGCTACACAGACTTTTCAGTGTAATATGGAAGAAACAAGAAACACCAGAAGACTGGAGAAACGCGACAATATTTCCCATATGGAAGAAAAAAAGGCAATAAGAGAGACTACACAAAATACAGAGGGATATCCTTACTAAACCACACAGGAAAAATTGTTAACAAAATATTGGAACAACGATTACGATCATACATTGAACCACGCTTCCGTAAGAGCAAAAGTTGTACGGATGCTATCTTTACACTTAGACAGCTAACAGAAAGAACAACAGAAAACAACACAGAATTATACATCGCATTTGTCGATCAAGAAAATTCTTTCGACAGACAACAACTATGGAAAACATTATCAATATACGGAGTACCAGAACATTTAATCAATATATATAAGGGCATTTATGCTAATAGCCAATGTGCAGTAAGAACAAATGCAGGTGTGTCCAATAAGTTCCAAATCCAATCAGGAGTTCGCCAGCGATGTATTCCCTCTACTTTTTATAACATATATCGACCACATCTGTAAAATAAGTACCAACTAGGAAGATAACATAAAAGATAAATTGAAAAACTACTCGTTGCAGACGACCAAGTACTAATAGCGACATCAGAAGAACAATTGCAAGAAATTGTGAACAGACTCCACACAACATGTCAAAAATTCTACATGAAGATCAATATTGAAAAGACCTAAATAATGGCAATAGCAAAGAATGAAAGAAATATCACTATCTCCATCGATGATAAACACCGTAAACATGCAAATGAGTTCACTTACTTAGGAAGCATTATATCGAGTGAAGAGAAAACCAGTAAAGATATACAAAATAGATGCAACAAAACATACCAGATCCTAGGACAGATGACACGTATTTTTTAGAACAAAAATGTAAACATAGATACTAAAATTGCATTATTCAAGACTATTATTATCCCATCACTGTGTTACTAGTGACAGCGTACAAAGATAAAAGAAAAATAGTGACAGAAGAAATGAATTGTCTAGGTAGAATACTCGGAGTGTCAGTGATAAAATTAGAAACGATAACATCAGACAGATACCAAAAACAATACCAGTAATGGAACACATCAAAAACAACAGATCAAGTGGTGATTTTATTTAGTACTGCAAATTCGTGTTTCTTGTGGGAACAAATAGTGACGTGGGTGAACTGCCCACCTATTTAAAAAAAAGTCACTCAGAGTCCCCACTCTAAACATTCGCTGTTGTTCACTTGACTCGAAATACATTAATGACAATTAATAAATATACTCTTTTTTTTCCCCAGGTTACCGTGTTTTCCTATTCACATTGAACCAGGGGATCGATTTTTTAAAGGGGACTGCATGAATTTCAGAAGAGCGTTTGGCGTTACAGTTAACGGTAATAGTAGGCCTATATACGTTTCCAGGTCAAATCTCATCTACTTTAGTAGTTAAGCTGAATCATAAACAAAGCACAAAGTTTCCTATGTGCTCAGTCGCCTAGTCAGGTGTTGACCGAAATCCGTCAAACCAGTGTCCAATATTTGCTAGTTAGCAATAGCGCTATTCCTCAACCTTCCTAGAGCATGAACAATGGTTTCATACTACCTTGTGTAACGATGGACCAAGAGAGTAATTTTTATTTCAAACAATGAGTAACAAGTGACCTCATGGACTATATTTTGCGTTTGTGTTAGTTTCATTCACCGTATCTACTATATTATATGTTTTATCCTTACCCATCTATTTCAATATATTTTATGTTATCCTTACCCATCTGATTCACTATATTTTATGTTATCCTTACCCATCTGATTCACTATATTTTATGCATATATTATCCTTACTCATCTCATTTACTATATCTTATGTATATGTTATCTTTACATACCAACGCATTAAACCCATAACCTTTATAGTCATAGGGGTAACACTTTATAAACATCAACACACAATTGTAGGGATTCCTGTCAATGTTTAGTTTCCTGTCGCCTTCTTGAATGTGAAGAAACCTAATTGTCTAATATTATGAATGTATACTTTCCTTTATCCGATTCTCGTATCCCCCACTCCGCTGAACAGTTTGGAAAAATAACTAAGTCTCATTTTGTGTCTAAACCACACAAGTGTTCAACGTCTCACCACTACCAGGATGTTGTTGTTCATCCGATGTAGTCGACGATGACCATTCAGCAAAACTGGGATGCTGATGATGAAGATGATGATGTATTCAGTGTGTCTAGCTGTGACTAATGAGTTATATGTATGCCTGGTATTTTGTACCTCACTCTAAGCATGAGTCAGAGGAGTCGTGGAACATTGTGTAGCTCTGTCTTTTCTGCTAGCACGTTTTCACGTTTTTGTTGCAAAGCATCGTGTTGGAGGTTCTCTGCAGCTACTGCAACCCTATTGATTCTGCGACGTCTGTCGTATTTTTCTTGTGCAAGACTCTCGCAAGAATGTGTAACTATGTTGAAATGAGTCAATAATGTATTAGGAGTGTATTTAAAACGCTTCTTCTGTCACCCGGCCTTGCGGAAGTCAATCTGAAGTTCTACATATAGCAGTTAATTTAACAGACGATAATCTTTCATGAGGACCATGGGTCCCGCCACGCGTGTCTGCTCCTTCATGTATATTGTGCATATACTTATAAATATAGATTTCATCAGTGCCTGGCTGTCTGGTATCTTATCTCACCACTTATCTCACCACTTATCTCACCACTTATCTCACCACTTATCTCACCACTTATCTCACCACTTATCTCACCACTTATCTCACCACTTATCTCACCACTTATCTTACGAATGCGGCTTAGGTGGAAGTGATTGTGTCTTCTAGCGTGTATTGTCCATTATTCACAGTCATAAAGAAGTGATGGTATTACTACCGCTTTGTGTAGTATGAGTTTTGTGTTAAACGTTATTCCTCTTCTATCCTACACATTTCAGCACAGTGAGGCTCATACTACAATCATTTTAGATGTGTTGCTTACAGCAAGTTTTCGTCTTTCAGGGTGATTACTCATTACTTCAAATTCACTGCCACCCGTTGTCCAGGACGGCGAACAGAAAGAATTGGGGTGCCAAAGATCGGGTGGTCAGTGAAATCGTCTTCTTACATGAGATTTGTTCACTGGCAACAAAACATGGACGTAGTAGAGCCAATTCAAAATCTACCACCAATTGTCACCAACCTCAACCTTGATAGAACTGATCACTAAACATACAGTTTAACATCTATCTGATAGAACTGATCACTAGACAGTCTGTGGTTAATCTGATAGAACTGATCACTAGACACTACTATCCTATGGTGTGCCGTCACTATATGTTTCCTTGCATAGTTTCTCTCGTCGACTTGATGGTAATTGTGACTCCGGTCTTACTGCGAAAGGGACACACCAAATGCAATACACTAAGCACCTTCAACTATATTGGGTAGACCGGACTGTCAGAACACATTCTGTTAGACCGGCAGAACAGGGGACACCTTCACATTTAAAATATCTGTGAATGTTGCAACTTTTTTTTAAATTTGGGGCAGCTTGGACGGTCTCAGTCCATCACTGTCGTAGTATTTTTAGATTTGTGTGACTTTTAGAATATGTATTGCACTTGCTTCCATACAAGCGCACATATTATACTAATAGTCTTACATACATGCGCATATATGATACTAATAGTCTTACATACATGCGCATATATGATACTAATAGATTTCCATACAAGCGCATATATGATACTAATAGTCTTACATACAAGCGCATATATGATACTAATAGTATTCCATACAAGCGCATATATGATACTAATAGTATTCCATACAAGTGCATATATGATACTAATAGATTTCCATACAAGCGCATATATGATACTAATAGTATTCCATACAAGCGCATATATGATACTAATAGATTTCCATACAAGCGCATATATGATACTAATAGTCTTACATACAATCGCATATATGATACTAATAGTCTTACATACAATCGCATATATGATACTAATAGTCTTGCATACATCCGCATATATGATACTAATAGTCTTACATACAAGCGCATATATGATACTAATATCCCTCCATACATGCGCATATATGATACTGATAGTGTTGGATTATAATTCAGGTGTGAGGGAACAGATAAATACAGTGACCTCCTTCGCAGACATCTCTACCACATACGGGTCGAATCAAATGGAGATAACAAATTTACGGCAGTTTGAGGGAGGTATGTACCCGCTACGCATGTACACAACATACTGTAGAGCGGTGTTTCTTAACAATTAGTAGCTAGTATGTATAGTATCATGTACAGAACATTCTATAAATGTGTGCTTCTTTAATCATTAGTGGCTAGTAAACAAGTTTTTAACGATTTGCTGTACGAATTTCACACATCGTATGCACATTGTGTATACTTAAAAAACTGTGTGCAGGCAAACGTTCAAGCAGATGCCACAAGAAATTCGTCAAGGACTACTTGAAGACGTATCTCAGGTACTGCAAAAAATACTCAAGTTGAAGCCACAGCTCTTTGGTCGTACACTCTATAACAGCCAGAACAGATCGGGTATTATTAGTATCAGGTTTAATGAACAGTGTAGAAGATTGCAGACGATTCAGAGTAAACATAAATGAATGATCAGACCCATTTAACCTCATTTCAACAAGATTTACTACAATCTGCTCAAGTCTACCCGGAACGGACTCATCAGCTATCTGAGGACTCAGAATCAAACCAAACTTCGCCCTGTGTTGCCGGGGCCCGAAAGAGGAGCAAAGAATAACAACACTATTTACCTTACATGCATATCGTAAGAGGCGACTAAGGAGGTTATGGGATGGATTTGGCTGTCCCATCACATATAGGATCAGTGACCCAAAGCCATGCTGAAGTAGGATGTATCAAGCCGAAAGGCGCAGATATCGCAGCACTGCTGTAAACAATGACACAATGCATTCCGTTCTCCGGACAGCATCCTGCTAATCTGCAGGAGTTTGAGAATGAACACAGCAGAAGAAGAAGATGAAACGTCAGCACTACATCAACTAAATTTATTTCTGTTGTGAAGCCCCTGAAATGTTGATTTTTAAGTCACAACCGAAGCGACATCCCCGGACTACTAGTACATATTAGGATTGGGCCTTAAGTCAGTTCCAACAAAAAAAAATGACGTTATATTTAGAATTTTCCGCTACCAATAGAGGGAAGAGTGAAGATTCTCCAAAACTGAAAGGGAAATAACGAATTGCATAGAGTACCACCACATCGGCACGTCCTTTATGTTATAACCCCATGTTATGTCCACAAATCGTCCATGTGCCGAGTGATGTCTAAACTCAACATCTGTCCTATTAAACTTAACCCTCAACACAATTGCTCCTCTAGTGAACTATTGCACGTCCAGAAATTTCTGACCACTTTAGAAATTTGCACATTGCATTGCATTCACTTCGTCAACCACATATACGTTTGATATATGTAATAATTGTAATATTGTAATTATTGTATTCTATTGTAATAATTGAAGCCATTGCATTCACTTCGCCGACGTGGTGCAAAGGGACCCGCATTGCTCTTGTGGTTAGCAGATAGCCAAGATCCTAAATGTACCTTCTCGTGGTGCAACCTGGAAATATAAAAACAGCGGCTCTTGTGGATACTTCAGATGGATGAGAATTACATTGTTTATATTAATTCATCATCAGGTAGTAATCCTGAACAGTATGTAGCAGTCATTACAGCCTTTTGAAAATTCTTAAGATCTTGAGCTAATCGTCCTGTCATATTCAGGTGGTCTGTGGTGTCCTGCGTCCATCTTTTTCGTGGTCTGCCTATTGTTCATCTTCTTGGCATAATCCCCTCCATTATGGTCTTCTCTAGGCTGTCATGGCGTTTAATATGGTCAAAATGTTGTAGTTTTCTGGAAAGATGTATAGTCAATTTCTTTTAAATGCATTTCTCTGATGATGACTACATTCGTGATCTGTTTTGGTCCATGGTATTCTGAGGATTTTTCTGTAACATTTTGTTTCAGATTCTGCTATTTTATTTTTCGTTTTGTTGGTGATTGTCCAGGATTTACACCCATATATTGGGAATGTTAGTTTATTGTTTTGCAGCAGCTCAACCATATGCTTTTTCATTTGTATCAGCTTCTTTGACGCGATACCAAACCTCCTTCTGACTTCGTCATAGCAGTTATCGTTGATAAGAAATACAAGGAATTGAAAACTGGTGACTCTTCCTATTCGCTATTGTTGATAATGATTGAGAACTTGCCAGTAGTTTTGTCGCTTGTCA